>BPLS01000517.1:11614-38221 GCA_019656275.1 Rhododendron kiyosumense
GTACTCTTCTTAGATTTAAATGTTGTGAGGCTCTGTTTTTGATAGAAAAGTTGGGGGGGGGGGGGGGGGGGGTGTGGTGGTGTGTGTGTCTTTGTACTCTTCTTAGATTTAAATGTCGTACCATGTAACAATAATTTTCTATTGCTGGGTACGGGGAAGGGTTAATGTATGCAGCTTTGTCCCTGCAAGTACAGAAGTTGTTCCGCAACTCAAATTCTTGACCTCCAGGTTACAGTGGAGCAACTTTACCATTACGCCAGATCCGCCCTTCAATAGTTTTCTATTATAGCATAATCAAATTCGACTACTCAAACCCATGACCTCCAGGTGACAGTGGAGCAACTTTACTATTGCGTCAGACCCACCCTTCAATAATTTTCTATTATAGCATAATCAAATTCGACTAGATGCTTTCTATGGATTGAATCCCTTGCAGGTTTTCTGAATTTTAGTCAAGTATGATCCTGCTTTCTTTTGTTCACGGGTGTTTTTCCTGAATTCTTGTGCTTTTGGAGATTTTGTTTGGTGATTCGAAGAGTTGATATTGTGCGCGGTTTTTGACTTTTTCAGGCCTGAGCTTAAATATGTGGATCCTTTTCTCATGTTGGATGAATTCACAGGTACAAATTGTCAATACTGTAATCGTAGTTCTCCTACTCTGTTTGACAGGATCAATACTTAAGTTATACACACTCAGGGTTATGGCCTTTAGACAAGTTGTTTCCGATATTTAGAGTTTTAGTTGATGTATGTGAGGAGAATGATCCGTGTCGAAATTTGTGTTTCTGTGGGCTTTAGACCATTTAATCCGTTCAGACGATATGAGAAACTAAGCCTGATATGTTGTCCATGAACTTAATCGTGATGCAATTCATATTACCGCTCCTCCCAGGCATTTTATCCTATGAGATTATGTATTCATTGTGCATCTAAATTCAGCTTGTAAGAATAACAAACCTGTTGGATATGCGGTCTCGTTGTATAAATAATCGAACAGACACTCATATGAACCACACGCCCCCATTGTTTTCATAAATTTTGGTGCTAAGACTCTTCCTTGTCAATCTTCTTTCAGTTTCACCTCCTGCTGGATTTCCCGATCACCCACACAGAGGTTCCATTGATACTCTCGTCTGCTTAATTAAATCCACGTCGTTTCTTGTATTGTGCTTTCTGTCTATGCATCCTATGCTTGCTCATTTACTTGGATCCTAATTCACATCCTCTTTCTCTCAGGTTTCGAGACGGTCACATACATGTTGCAGGTACACTTGTTTAATCCACGCGCTGCTAAGTAATTTCATTCGACAGAAGTAGTTAATTAGATATACCTTGGGATTCTCACTGAGTCATGTGAATTTCAGGGGGCTTTCACTCATCAAGATTTTGCAGGACATAGAGGAACAATCCGAACAGGTGATGTGCAGGTACGGGAAATTTATGAATTCGGAATTTTCTAGTTGGATACAACTGATGTTTAAATATCAGGAACTCATCAAGACTCCTATTTGTATTGTTTTAGATCTTATTTTGTATGATTATTTGCAGTGGATGACTGCCGGTAGAGGGATAATTCATTCGGAAATGCCAGCAGGAGACGGAGCTCAAAGGGGTTTGCAACTCTGGATCAATCTAGCCTCGAAAGATAAAATGTAAAAAATCACTGATTTCAGCCCATCTCTTTTTCAATAGTTAGAGCATTACGGAGAAACTCTTAGTTGCTAAACTAAAATACTTCTATGATACATGAGTTATTCATGAATTGTGAAAAGAAAAGAAAAAAAAAATGCTCCTATAATCGATTAACTTGCATTTGAACGGATATTTGGAAATTTTAGTTGCCGCAGATCATCATACGGTAGCACTCGCACTCATCTTTAGTTTTCAGGCTTAGTTTGGATATGAATATGCAAAGGATTTCAAGCAACCAGTGAAATAACTCGTGTATTCACTTCATTTGCGTTTTACTTCTGTTTTTCCATGACAAAACCATGCCCCAAACACCACCTTAGAAATTGGGCAACGATCTCAATAGTCAATGGTCGTACGAATTGATCCTGAGAGCATTGCAGATCATCATGCAGAAATTAGCCCTCGCAATCATCTTGAGATCATCATATGAATGAATCCTGTGATCATTAATAATTACATCCCATGAAGTCAAAACCAACTTTATTTTTCAGTATTTGAACTCCTAAACTTGTTAAAAACTGCAGGATCGAACCGAGGTACCAAGAGCTGCTTAGTGAGGACATTGCAAAGGCAGAGAAAGATGGGGTTGAAGTCAGAGTTATAGCAGGAGAAGCAATGGGAGTCCAGTCTCCAGTTTACACCCGAACGCCGACAATGTATCTTGATTTCACTCTAAAACCAGGTGCCCAGCTGCACCAAAGCATTCCCGAGTCTTGGAACTCCTTCGTGTATCTAATCGAAGGGGAAGGGGTCTTTGCCTCTTTCAACTCGTCTCCAGTAACGGCCCACCATGTCTTGGTGATGGGTCCTGGAGATGGTCTCAGCGTATGGAACAAGTCATCAAAGCCGTTGAGATTCGTGTTGATCGGAGGGCAGCCCCTCGGCGAACCAGTGGTTCAGTATGGACCCTTTGTGATGAACACGCAAGCCGAAATTGAGCAGACTATTGAAGACTATCAGCACTCCAAGAATGGTTTTGAGATGGCTAAGTATTGGAGATCTCAATCATTGGGTTAAAGATTTGATGGATAACGAGTAGTATAATTTTTTCGAAACGTACTCCAGACTCGTTCGATGCATGTGGAGCCTTGCGCATTGAATAGTTCTGGATACAGTTGCACGTGTAGCATTGCTCTAATTTTTTATAGCAATAAAATATGGCCATCTTCATCTATCAATGTCTATCACCATCTTCACCTATAAGCAACAGAGCAATCACATATGAGCTGTAAATAAAAGATTTGATAGGTCATTGGACCTGTTAAAACTTCTAGAAGCCTCAAAACTTCTAGAAGCCTTCAGATTCTCCATCACCATCTTCACCCATGCGCAACAGAGCAATGAAATAACAGCGATGCTACCACCACTTTTCACATCTTCCTTCACCGCAATGATCAATCTCACCGTTCGTCTCAGCAATCAATGATTTGGATTTTAAACTCTTCCCCGGAAGATTTTTTTTAAAATCCGGACCGTCCAAAGCACTTTTAGACGGTAAACTTTGGACTGTGAGATTAAGAGCGATGAAACAGTGCGGTGGGTAGACTTTCTGATGAAATAAGAGCTGTAAACAAAAGATTTGATAGTCATGGGACCAAACAAAACTTCTAGAAGCCTTCAAATTGCAGCCGCAGAAAGTGTGTATTTTATACTGATGTCATGATGGATCAGTGTGGGTTGATCTTTTTGGAAAATATTGCAGCTGCGGAGATAAGTGTGTACATTTTATACTGATGTCATGATGGATCAGTGTTGGTTGATCTTTTAGGAAATTTTTTTAGTGCCGAGCGGGTACCACGTGGTGCCCGCTCGCGTATTCTAGTCATCCATTTCATTTTTGAACGGTTTAGATTTGGAGAAAGAAAAGGAGAAAGAAAGTGTTAGAGTGAGAGGAGAGAGAAAGTTTCAATCCGAGCCGTCCAAAAGTGTATCGGATGGCTTGGATGCACCAAATGGGTATCACATGAGAAATACCCGCTCGGCACAGAAAAATCTTTCGATCTTTTCATATATATTTATTTCTGGAAGTTAGAATGAACTTTTAGCTTGCCATTGCTTGGTTTCTTTTCTCTGTGTGTGTTTGTGACTTACTCATATAATCTTTCAAAATTACATTCACCATGCACTTTCAATCATCTCTCGGCACTCTCAATTTTTACACTCACGAATTTTAGGTTGTTTGGGAGGTCTTCAAAAGACGCTTTCACGCTCACGCTCTTGCACGAGCACCGGTCTGCGCATTAGGTGGGTGTACTTTGGGATGCTGGTGGGACCCTTAAGTTGGAGTGAGTTGGGGTTGACAATCATATCCAAGAAGCCACCCATGGTGACCCTCCACACAAGAATAAATGTAATTGCTGGTACCACTAACAAACTGGCTGATGAGAGAGGATATTGTTTGAACAATAGCAGAGCTTGGGTTGGCAATCTACACATTTGCTTTTGTTGCTCAAGTGCTCAAATCACCCAAGAGAGATATTGGTTAAATATTGAAAACAACAAATTTTATTTCACCACCGAAATGATGTTTATCTGGTCCTCTGGTTGTTTTAGCTCAATCAATTCTTTAATATTACTCAATGTGCATTAGTTTTCAAATTCTCATGTGTGTATTTCAGAAAAAATTATGGTACACAAGCACGTACCATATGCACCGTATAACTAAACCATTGAGAGACGTAATGTAGGCATAACATTTTAGGTGTAACCAAAATCAATGAGAGGCTTAACATAGGCGTAACCGTGCATACCATATGCCCTTAATCATTGAGAGATATAACCTTAATAATTGAGAGACGCAACATTTTTAGTTATACCGGGTGAGTACCGTAGCCATTCTCATGTATTTCAGAAGTATTCGCATATTTTTGTATTTGAAGTATGGAAGACTTAAAAATTCGTCCTTGAAGCCTTGTATATTTATGTTTTCATCCTCCCATTTTTTGCTACTTATGTTTCTGTCCTTCCTCTATTTTTAATTCCGTCATGCCCTTTGACTGTTGTTGTTAATATATCTATAGATATTTAGATATATAATAGTGCTAACCCGTACCTACGGCACTACATATTCCTGTTGGAAGGGGATGACAGTTGTGTGATTTTGGTGAAAACCATGGGCACTTAATCGTGAAGTGGGAGGATGCACTACAGCCTTTGGATCAATTGAATCTAAGCCATTCCAACAACTTGTCCCCACACCCTTTCTGTTTTATAACAAAGACTAGTGCTAGCCCGTGCCTACGGCACTACGCATCCCGGTTGGAAGGGGATGGCAATTGTGTGATTTAGAAGAAAACCATGGGCACTTAACCGGGAAGTGGGAGGATGCACTACAGCCTTTGGATCAAATGAATATAAGCCGTTCCAACAACTTATCCCCACATCTTTCTGTTTTATAATAAAGATATATATATATATATATATCGCTCCAATTTTCAGGACGAAATCATAACCCATTCCATCCTCGAGAGATTCGGGATGATTCCGGCTGCCAGTCCCCCGAAAATTATGCCTATCTATCCCAAATTCGTCGACGTTGAGAGTATTCAACATTATCCATCTATAATGGAACTCTTAAATTCAAATTTCTGGCTCCAAAATTCCTTAAAACCCTCGACGGTGGAAACCCATACCAGTCCGAAAACCCAATCCAATCCGTCGACCATTGTTGCAAATCCCGGCGAAGGAAACGGCGAATGCATTCCCCTTTTCTTTTCGAATGGGGTTTTCTCCGGAAAAGTTCGAGACGCCATAAATCAATCAAGTCCTTCATGGTTGAACCCACCAGTGAAGAAGAAGGGGACGAACCTGACATGGCCAGATCTCGTAAGTCTACCCGTTAAACCCCTTTTATTCTTCAGATTGACTGTTTGGTTTTGCCTGTCGGAGCTAGGTTACGTGTATTACCCCACTGATCTATTTGTGCCCATTGTACTGAGTTTGTTGTTGTGTGCCGCAATAAGGCGTGATTCAGCGGGGTAATTAGTTGGATGGCATGATTCAATGAGATTGATGTTGATATTCACCAATTCATGATTTCGTGCGGTTATTATGTCATGTTTTTTGAAAATATATTGGGTTGTGGAATAGTGTCATGAAGTAGATATGTCATGTTTCCCTAATGAATTCGATTCCTCAATTGTGTGGGTTATATTTTCATGAGTTGAATGCTAATATTTTGGGAGTATATCATGTTTGAATGCTATGAAACGTTGAAATAGACATAGTAACTTAACCATGAAATGTTGATCGTGATAATACCTGTTTGGATGATAAGTTAACCATGTTTCATGAAATAAGATCAATAAAAATATGATCCTTTTTTTGGATAATACGTGAGCAATTTAGCATGATCAATGGTTTGCAAAAAATGTGATCAACTTTTCATGTTGTATTCACCAGTTTGCAATTTTGATGCAAAATAATCTATGTTGCATGAAATAAGCTTGCGAACCAGTCTACCATTAAATTGGCCGAAATTTAATGGTAAATATTTCATAAAACATGGTCACTTTATCATGTGTTGTTGTCTGACTTGATCAATTATTGCAAAGTCGTGTCAAGTGACCATAAAAAATTGGCCAATACCAGGTTTGAAGGTAAACTACCCATGTTTCATAAATTGTCGTCTTGGGTGGTCATGAACTGTCATGAAAATTTCCATGCATTATTTCAGGATTTATAATGCCAATACCAGTTGTGATGGTAAATTACCCATATTTCGTAATTTGTCTAATATAATGGTTTGTCCAAAATTATTTCAGGAGTTATGCCATGAAATGTGGAAGGTGGAGCTCGGTTGAAACGAAGAGAAGTGGCTTTAGATGATAAATGAAGCATTATTCGAAGGGGCATTTCATGGTGACAGTGCAATCGATTAAGCATGAAATGGAAATAACAGACAAATCCGTTTCATGATAAATAATGTTAATAATAATGTTAATAATGGTAATAAATAATGTTAAAACTCGGGAGACTACTCAATTAAGGAGTATTTTGTAAGATACTCAATAAAGGAGTGTCATTTTATTTAGTAGGTTCAACAACTTTAGGTAAGATGTTTGTGCCGATGGGGCTCTATTGCACCCGACAAAGGTTTTGCTTCAAGTTGTATTAATGTCCTAGTCCTGCAGAGTCCTCTATATAAAAGACGCGTCTTTCTTTGCTTAGATAGGTTTTTTTTTCTTTGGTTTTGCCCTCTCCATCTAAAAACCAAGCCTCTGCTCCCTCTCTCTCCCCTTGTAATATATTTGTAGTCTCTTTCCGCAATAAAAGGTTAGTTTTCTTTTAATCGATCCTTTTGCATATTGTTTTGTGCATATACTTGGTATCAGAGCCAATATGGCTTAAGATAGAGTGTTAGTACAAGCATAAAGCATGGTATCATAAGAAAGCCTTTCACAATAAAAATGTTTTAAAAATTTTAAACTCAAAATATTAAATGTAAGATAACATTCAAGGTAGTGGGACGTCACCCAAGTCGCGTTCAGATTTGTTTGGCCGTGAGGACCCGGGAAGGGTGATTTGGCCTATTGCTCCGGTAAATCGTTGACAGACATGCTATCAGGAATGTTCTCTCTCATTTAAAAAAAAAAGCTGGATTATGATATTAATGGGTTATGTGAATACTAACACAATCATCTCAATATGAGAAGATTATTTAGATCTGATGACGATAGAATAAAAAATTCCGAATTAGTGGAATATGCCAATGTGCAAGAACAATTGAATCACTGGACAATTCCTCCAGTGCACCCTTCAACTATTTATGGGCGTGGATTATTTGAATTTAGAAGCTCCATGGCAATAAAAACCGTGGAAAGAACAGAGAGCTTAGAGCTCAATGATAAAATAATAAATCTTTTAGATCGTAGAGATTTACTTGCTCACATGAATAATTACAAATATGTTCATATTGGTTTAGTGCAAATTGCTCTTAAACCTTTAACCCTTCTTGGAATGGACACTTGTCTGCAAGTTACTTTAAGAGATAGCAAGTGTAATAATTTGAGGTCCTCAATAATAGGGGCTGTTGAGACCAGTTTGAGTCATGGTCCTGTATACTTTAATGCTTATCCTGATTTTTCTCTGTCTCTTACTGATAGAAATATAGGCGAAGTCTTGAATTGTAGAATCCAGACTAGAGGTTATGATTTCTTACTTGGATCTGAAGTAATTGCTGTGATTTATAGAATTTACTATAAAGTCATGAATACAATGAAACCTAGGGTGTGAATTATGCGTCCTGCTGATCAAACTGTTTTGATCGAATCCAATATGTTGACATCTACTATTGCAACTAATAGGTTGATTAATTGGGAAGAAATTACCTTTCCAGATAGTTGGACTATAACCAATGCGGTTCCTCCTAGACCAATTGTTAATAGGATTGAACAAATTGTTCAAGATAATGATGGAACAAAATTCTTAAATTTTAGGAATACCCAACCTGATAGACTGCTCAGGAGCAGAAGCTCTAGAAATAGTCTTCCAACGACCCAAGTGCCATATAGGGTTAGTATTCCGAATACTAGTCGACACTCGACATCAGAAATCCCTGAGTCACATCATCCAAGAGAGGATGATAATTTGATTGGGATAAGAATATCTGAAAATCAAATACCACATGGTGTATATACACATCCTAATAATGAATCACCAACTGCCAGTGAAATGTCTTTTACCATTAATAATGATAATAGGTCCTGAATGGAGAAAAGAAATCAATAGAGAATTTCAACAACCTAAATACCAAGAATTTAGAAGTTGGTATTTTAAAAAATACAACGCTGATCAACTACAAAAATTCAAAAAAGAATTCTATGATTGGCTTGAATATACAAAAAAGATTATTCCATTTACCCAATGGTTTTATGGAAGATATTGGACAGAATTTGATAGGTCTATAAATGTAATACAAGATTATCATAGAAATTGGAGGTCTATGTCAGGAAATGTTATAAGTGTAGTCCATCATCCAACTATACCGTTGTCAATTGAGGGCAACTCTGAGTCTGACTCACCTTTGGAAACTACTGCTTTTGTCAAACCTACAAGCACAGATCCAAATGGAAAAGTTTATAAACAAAATAATCATACTAATATTTGTCTTAACACAATTGGTGATCAATTGATTCGCATGGAAGGGCAAATAGCTCAAACTAGGGAAGATATTAAAAATATACATCTTAAAGATGATAAAAAAGAGGATGAAATATCACCATCAAATATCCGACCACCAATACCAATAACAGGATTTAATCTTACTGATCCTAGCAAAAATACTGAATTAATTAAAGAATTACAAAAAAGATTCAGGGGTTTAACTCTTAATGTAATTGCAGAAGACCAAGAGATATCCAATCAAGAAGTGACAGAATTGGAAAACTCTTTTATTCAGTCTCAAATTAAGACTAGTAACAAAATACAATACCCTAAGAAATTCCCTTACAGTGGAGCTGATAGATACTACTATCCGAGACCTACCCCTCAAGACATGTTATATGAAGAATCTGGATTTCAAAAACAGATGTCTTATAGTGGTAGAACCATTTATGAATGGAACATTGATGGGATGACCGAATATCAAATTTTTGGAGTAGTACATCAAATGTTGATGTATAGTACAATGTGTACTAATAATAAAAATGAGGATAAGGAAGTTGCTGGATGGATCACAGTTGGATTCACTGGCATGCTCAAAGGTTGGTGGGACAATGTTTTGGCCGAAAGCCAACGGCAAGAGATATTAAATGCCGTAAAACCCAATGAAACTGGTGGTATAAAACAAGATGCTAGTTATACCCTTATCCAATCCATAATCTTACATTTTATTGGTCATTGGGATAACCAACGAGAAAGAAGTAGGGAATTACTTCAAAATCTTAAATGTCCAACGTTAACTTATTTTCGTTGGTATAAAGATGTGTTTTTGGCAAAAGTAATGCAAAGAACTGATGCTAATAGTGAGCATTGAAAGTCTAAATTTGTTGATGGTTTACCTTATTTCTTTGCAGAGAAAATAAGAAAAAAGTTAAGGGACCAAAATAATGGTTTAACAATTGATTATAATCGATATACTTATGGCCAATTAATAGCCATAATTATACAAGAAGGATTGACCTTGTGTAATGATATAAAATTACACAACCAATTTAAAAAACAAAACCTAACTGGTAAGCAAGAGTTAGGACAATTTTGTGACCAATTTGGTTATGACATACCTCAATATTCGAAACCTCAAAAGAAAAGGGTAGTAATAAAACTACACGAAAATATTCCAAAAAGAAGTTTGGAAAGAAGAAACATAAGGATAAAGATAAAAATGAACCATCAAGTTCAAAGAATACACCTGCTAAGAAGCAGAATAATAAGGATAAAAAGAAAATTACTGCAAAATATTTTAAATGTGGTAAAATTGGCCACTATGCCAATAAATGCAAGATTAAGAAGAAACTGGAAGAACTCCAGTGGGATGAAGAGTTAAAACAGACTCTTTATAAACTTGTACTTGATTCTAGTGATTCTAAATCCGAAGACCAAATAAATGATCTTTCTGAGGAAGAAGACACTTCTTCTACTTCAAAAGAAGAAGAAATTACCACTAATTGCAGTTGCAATGATATTGAATGCTCAACTTCCGATAATTATTGGAAGGCAATAGTTGAGATGAATGGTCTCAGTATTAATGTACTTACTGAGAAACAACAAGGTCTTTTACAGATCATTGATCAAATTGAAGATCCCCAATTAAAAATGAAAATAATAGAAACTTGCATATCTTCAGTAAAAGAAGAAGAGGAAGAAAGACCCTATCTTCCTAATGAAAATTACAGCTTAAAAACTGTTTTGGACAGATTAGAACAGGTTGACAATCTTAAACCTATTACTATTCCTGAATTAAAAAGTGAAATAAATACCCTGAAGGCAGAAATCAAATTATTGAAAACTTTTAAAAATAAAGCTGCTCAGGAGTTTTACGACATTAAGACAAGATTAGTTGTCTTAGAAAATAGAGGTGAATCAAGTAAGACTGATGATTTGGCTTATTTGAATTCAATTAATAAAATTGTTTACCAAAAATGGCACATAAAAGTTAATTTGGTAATTCACAAAGAATATACTATCAATAATATTATTGCTCTAGTTGATAGTGGTGCAGTTATGAACTGCATTGAAGAAGGAATAATTCCAACCCAATATTTTGAGAAGACTTCTCAAAGCCTCACTAATGCTAGTGGAGCAAAAATGATAATTAAATACAAGCTCAATAATGTTTACATTTGAAAACCAAGGAGTTTGTCTTGAAACAACTTTTCTTTGTATAAGAAATTTTCAACAGGAGTTAATTCTTGGGACTCCCTTCCTTGCTATGTTACTTCCAATGAAGACTAGTACTGCAGGTATAACTGCTCAGGGGGAAGGTCACGAAATATTCTTTGAATTTGTCTCCCCACCTGTATATAAAGAAATGAATGATATTAAGAGAAAAATCTCTCATAAAGATAAACAAATAAATTTTCTTAAAAAGGAAATCCAAATTATGAATATTGAAGAAGCTTTACAAAAACCTTCTTTAAAAGAGAAAATTTCTCAAATTGAAGAAAATTTCAAAAAAGAAATTTGCAGTGATATCCCAAATGCTTTTTGGGACAGGAAAAAATATATTGTTTCACTACCTTATGAGAAGGATTTTGATGAAAAAAGAATTCCCACAAAAGCTAGGCCTTCTTAGATGAAACAAGAATATTTGAAATTGTGTCAAGATGAATTTGATAGTTTGCTTAAAAAGCAGTTAATAAGGAAATGCTACTCTCCTTGGAGTTGCACAACTTTTTATGTTAATAAGAACGCTGAAAAGGAACGAGGTGTTCCTAGACTAGTTATTAATTATAAACCACTAAATGAAGTTTTAATGTGGATTAGATATCTCATTCCTAATAAAAAAGATTTGTTGGATCGACTGAATAAAGCAGTCATCTTTTCTAAATTCGATTTAAAATCTGGATACTGGCAGATTCAAATACAGGAATCTGATCGTTATAAGACAGCTTTTACTGTTCCGTTTGGTCACAATGAATGGAATGTGATGCCTTTTGGCCTGAAGAATGCACCTTCAGAGTTCCAAAATAATATGAATGATATTTTCTATCAATATACTGACTTTACAATTTGTTATATTGATGATCTAATATTTTCTGAGAACATCGATCAGCATGTTAAGCATCTTAGAATTTTTAAAGATGTAATTAAAAGAAACGGACTTGTTGTTTCTGCTCCTAAGATGAAATTGTTTTAGACTAATGTGAGATTCTTAGGACACAATATTCACCAGGGAAAAATCATCCCTATTGACAGGAGCATAGAATTTGCTTCAAAGTTTCCAGATGAAATTAAAGATAAAACTCAATTACAGAGGTTTCTTGGAAGTCTCAACTATATAGGAGACTACTATAAAGAGTTAGCACAAGATTCTGCAACTTTATATGACAGGCTTAAGAAGAATCCTCCCCCTTGGTCTGAGCAGCATACTAGGGCTGTTCGAAAAATAAAGTTAAAAGCAAAACAATTACCTTGTTTAGCAATTGCTAATCCAGAATGGAAAAAGGTAGTTGAAACTGTCACGCCCCTAATTTTAGGTACGTTAATAAAGGAAATTTATTACAGAAATATTGAGTCACTGCTCATTATTACAAAACGGCTCACATAGGAGCATTTGAAGTTCAAAAACAGACAAAAGGAAGCTACGAGGTCCTATACTACGGCTCCTCTTGCTCCTCCATCCTAGCGAGTTCCTCGGCTCCATACGCCTCCAAAGTGAATAGGTCGCCCTGTTCATCTATCAAATCTGACATATTATACCGGCGTCGCCACCCATATAATATGCCAGGGTCACCACAAAGGCAACACCATGAGCTACTAAGGCTCAATAGTAAATGATAAGTACATAAGCAAGGAATAAAAGCAATAAGCTAACATGTTTACATTCGCTTGTAACTATCATTGGCGTTTGACTCGTCGTTCACTTTTTCATTGTTACACTTTATCAAAAACACCTTTTAACTCACCCAACCTCGATTCCGCCGTTCCGGGCTCTCGAGTATCCTCACAATGGTTCCGCCGCACCGGGTTCCCATTGGCACACAAGCATTGGTTCCGTAACGCGGATACCAAGCCAAACACACCCAACCTCGATTCCGCCGTTCCGGACTCTCGAGTATCCTCACAATGGTTCCGCCGCACCGGGTTCCCATTGGCACACACACACACATTCACATAATACCCTCGAAATGGTCATTATGTGGTTTCCAAAGTACTTTCCAACCGGGAAAAACACAACAACCTTTTTAAACACACCCTAGGTGCCATATGTCTACTTTCTTGGTTTTCGTGTCACGTTTGCATGTGAGACTCCGCGTGTGAGACTTTTTACAACCAACAAGCATTATTCCAACTTCGAAACGGTATAATAACAACATCTAAGCCACGTAGCATGCTTGAATACCAAAAATAACATAAACATGCATTTTTACTTTTCAAACAACAAACAAGCCACTTTTCAAGTAAGATCACAACTTCTTTAAAAAATCAAAGTAAGCTTTTGAAAACTAGTTAAGATTACTACTAATTAGATAGAAATGACTATAAAATAGTTAGGATTAACTACAAAATAGATAGGATTCACTACCGTTCTCCTTGGCGGTGACTTTGGACGTCGGGTGAAAATCGGCAGCGTAACGGCGCTCCGTTTGCTTCGAAAGGAAAAGTTTTGGAAACCTTTTCCTAGAAACAACCTAACTAACTACTACTACTCTACTTTTAGAGCCGTCGGGTGGTTTTGGAAGCGGCTCGGGGGTTTCGCTCAAGAACTTACAAAAAAACAAAGAGAACTTTGAACTAAAGAACTAAGAACTTGGAATTTCTAGAGAGAAGGAGGAGCAATTGCTTTGAGGTGTGAATTTCAAAGGAAGAATGAGCTTCTATTTATAGGCAAGGGGTGCCCCTCTCTCTCTTATGGCCGGCCCCTCTCTCTCTCTTCTTTCCCCAATTTTTAACTCCAACAAATCCAACTTTGAAGCACAAATCAAGGAGAAAATCCTAGGCTTGCATGGCTAGGTTAGTACTAGATTGGATTCTTGGATCAAATGGAAGGATGAGATGAGATTGGTACATGATCCAAGGGTTGAGGAAATTCCAACTTAAATGGAAATATCAAGGAAAAATCAATGGAAAATCAATGGAAATCCTAGGTTGTAAGACTATAGTGTACCTTGGAGAGATCTTGCATCCAATTGGAGGGTTGAGATGATAATTGTACAAGATCCAAGGGTTGAGAAGCTTGCTAGGTGAATATATGAAGTACAAAGGAAGTAGGATTTGAATTGGAAGAAAATATATTGCAAGGATTTGAAGTACACATCAAAATTCAATTCAAGACAACATCAAATCTTCCAACCTCTCTCCTTTCTCTCTCTCCTCTCTCCCTTCTCTCTCTCTCTCGGCCTCTCTCTCTCTCTCTCTCTCGGGTTCTCTCTCTCTCTCTCTCTCTCTCTCTCTCTCTCCTCTTGCAAGGTATACGCACATATATGTATACATATGTGTCATACAATGTGTAAGAAAATCAAATAAACAATAGTTCAAGGGTACTTTTGAAATCCAAGAGAATAAAGGCTAGGATTTACTTCCACCAACTAATTAAATTCTAGGGTACCATAGGCATTAAAATAATCTACTTAGGTACAATACATATATACACATATATATATATATATGTATAAAAGTAGGAAAAATCCCAATAAAGAATAATTAAAGGGTACTTTGGTCACTATTTACTTTTGATTAAAGTAATAGTACTTTTCCCCAAATTAAGGAAAGTAATTAATTAAATGATCTAACGGTACTTAGGAAGATTAACCCCTTTGTCCAACGGACAATTCTCCCCCTAACATCTATTATCCAATGGATAATAGTTATTAGGCCAAAGAAAATAATAAAGTAATTAAAAAGTACCATAAAGTAAATTTATTTTTAATATAAACAATTGGGATTCTATTACCCAATGGATGTTAATCCTCCTAACCATTATTGTCCAATGGTCAAAGAAATAATCCAAATTGATTAAAAGAAAAAGAATATCAAAATATAAAGTCTAGGGTCCAAATGGTTCAAAAGTTCCAACGAGGGGCAAACGGTCATTTTGCCAAGACTAGGGAACTTTTCGGTTTAGTTACTCTAACCGGATAGTTAGATGCTAACTATGCCTGTTAAGTAGGACTAAAGCGAAAGAATTGAAACTTAAGGGACCAAAGTGCAATTATGGCAAATTTCAAGAATTTACGAAATTCAAGCAATTAAAATAAATAACTCGAATAAATAAAATAACTTTTTATTCCATAAAATTCAGAGTTATTACAGAAACAGATGCCTCAAACATTGGTTATGGTGGCATTTTGAAGCAATATAATAAAAATTCTAATAAAGAAGAATTGGTAAGATTCACTTCTGGTTTGTTCAAGAATGCTTAAGCTAATTACAGCACTGTAAAGAAAGAAATTCTTTCTATCATTAAATGTGTAAATAAGTTTTAAGATGATCTGCTCAATCAACATTTTTTACTTAGAGTTAATTGTAGTGCAGCAAAACAAGTTTTGAAACAAGATGTCAAAAATTTAGCTTCAAAATAGATTTTTGCCAGATGATAGTCAGAATTATCTGCCTTCGATTTTGATGTTGAATACATTAAGGGAGAAAATAATTCCCTTCCTGATTTTCTCACTCGTGAATTTCTGCAGGGATGAATAATAACTTTGCACAACAAAGATCAATATTTGAACAATGGTTGATCTTGAGGAGGAGAGTCCTCCAAACAAATGTTGAAATGACAAAACAAAAAAGACCCCATAATCGGTCTAGTTTAATACGATGGATTAGTACTCGTGAAGCACTAGTCAGACACTATCAACAAAATGGTTATGATGAGGATGAAGCTTGGGAAATGGAAATGCTTCAGTCTACAATACAAAGTCTTTAGAATAAACTAAATATTTTATCTTGTGCATAATTTTGCCGGATGAATCGGCCGCCTGATCGTGGTCGAGGAAGAGGAACTTCCTCTTGTGGCCGTGGCAAACCAAAGGTCACTCAGGCCGATGTGGAAGCCTACTTAAAGGCTCACAAACTCCAATATCCATCACTATAAGATGCTGCATCAGTATCATCAACCCCCTCAATAGCGGAGGTGGTTCAGGCAGAAGAGGTTTTCAAATTGAGTGAAAACCGAGAAACAATAATGATCCTAGAATCGCAGGATGATCAATATCGAAATGATCCGTGGGATATTTGGATACAATGAGTTATCCAGTCCCAGAAGGGAAATACAGGCACTATTATGAAGCAATGCTTCAAGAATCCAATTCTGTGGAATTTCGCCACACATATGACAGTAAGCTGGATCAGAAAAGCCCAATTAGCTATAGCAAGGCCGTAATAAAGGCGGTCATTCCAATTCATAGGTGAGGAATTCACCCACAACAATCAAAAACTTTGTAACTAAAAGGTGAAAACGGAATTTCAATTCGTTACAATTATTGGGATTACGTTCAAGCCTGGACAAAGGCATTTTACTATCAAAACCAAAAAAGAAGACATTCTTGGTTTTTAAAACTTTGTCCACACATGGTGGCAAAAAATGAGATACCAAATTGGTTTTTGGTATGGTGGTCTAAATTTGGGCCCAAAGCAGATGATTTTTTGCCAATAGAGGTACAGAAGGAAATGGAGTTCTTCAATCACAATCATCCTCAATTGAAGGGGACTAACACTTCAGAGGGGAAATCATTCCTTTTTACCATGATTACTTTTGGAATCCCATGGATCTGGAAATGGGATCTTACTATTGGAAGTAATAATTTAGGACTTCCTGTTGATAAGCCCACAATTGTGGTTATTTCCGGGCTTATCTCGCTCATTTTTGGGCACTCGCGTGTATAACCCTTTGTTTTTGATTGATTTTGCGCGAAGGGTGCTGTTTTTGGTATTGTAGGTTCTTTTAGTTAATAAGGCGGCTTGCGCGCCATGTTCGTACCATCGTGAATCGGGGACCCGAGAGGCCTTATTGGAGCTTTAGTAAAGCCTGGAGGAGCAGTGGAGAAGCACAGAAGTAGCTGACAAAAATCTGCTGAAATCAGAAGTCCTACCGGTAGGAGATCAATGCCTACCGGTATAATCCACGGCCTACCGGTAGGAGAATGGTGCTACCGGTACAATTTCCTTCCAGAGATGTCACAAACTTGCACCATCCAAGTTCTACCGGTAGAGGGAATTTTCCTACCGGTAGGAAACTAGAAGTTTCAGTCCCTCTTTTTGCCCGAGAAGCCGTTCTACCGGTAGGTGGCCAAGTCCTACCGGTAGGAGTCCCCAAATTCTGCAGATTTCTATTTTCTTTTTCTTTTTCTTTTGTAACTTTAAAGGGGTACTATAAATACCCCCTTTGCACGTTTTTAGGGTTACGTTGGGTCATTTTAACAGAGCTCTTTCTCTCTCTACCGCTCTCTTCACCAACTCTCTTTCTCTCTCATTAATGGAGCATTGATTGGAGGAAGTGGGGAGTTTTGTTCTTCATTAATGTTGTAAGTAACTTCAAGAGCTTCATTAATCTAGTTTTTGTTTCCATTTTCAGAGTAATGCTACTTCTCATCTTTCCTACCCTAGCTCTTTTCATCTTGTCTTGTATTATGAGCGAGTAGAGTACCAAGGCTGGGTTGTGGGATGATCAACTTCCCGTAATCAAGGGTTTAGCTCGTTCTTCTCTCGTCAAACTCCATTTTCCAACTTAAGCAGAGGTTAGGACTGATTTTATGTATCAAAACCTAGAGGTGTTAATCTCTTTGATCTAATGTAGGCAAGAGTTGAGACCTTTCGCCACATTTGATGCTTAGAGCGATGTCCTTCTTCGTGTTTGTCAACTCGAATTAAAAGAGTCCTGGCTGTGTTTAAATGCTCCTGTCAAAAGAGAAGAATCGAGCTTATCCTTGTATTGCGGGTGTGGATTATCCCTAAACCTTGCCTTTAGTTTAAATTCCCGTCAAAAATCCGTAGTTAGGTTAAGTAGCCATTTCCTAAATCCTTCAGTTGGCCGTCTCAACGCCAAAATTGGTTGGCGGTCCTAACGCCAAAAATTCTCTGCACGCTAATCTCGGAAACAAGTTATGGATGCGCTCCCTGTGGATTCGACCCCGGACTTCCGGGTTTTATTATGCTTACAACCGACCTAGCCCTACGCTTGGGGTATTCTTATTGCAACGCACATTAAGGTCGCAAGCATTTTTGGCGCCGTTGCCGGGGAGCGCTTTCTTTTATAGCTTATTTTGGAGGTTCGTCAATCCACTGTAAGTATCTCGTTTGATCTTTTCTTTGTGTGATTTGTATTTAATCTAGCGGATACCTCTAACCTGAGTTTCTCAAACTTGAGGTTTAACGAAGTTAGAGTAAGTACAAATCACCTTTTCTTTTATTGTCTTCTCTTATCGAGGCGGCGGCATAGCCCCTCTCGTCTGTTTATTTAATTCTTGTTGTCCATTGATTCTCGGGAAGGGTTCTTAAAGTGTATGCGTGGTGGTCATCGTGGAGCCTTTCGGAGCCCGACTTCTAAAAGGCTTCATCGATCTTTTTCTCCTCCTCGACCCAAAACTCCTCGTCGGGTTCGAGCAAGGACACCATCACCTCAAAGAACTTCTTTTTCTGTAATAACCCCTCCTCGAGAAAGAATGGCCGGAAACGGTGGTGAGGATGTTCCGGCGGGGGCAGCCGAAAGGACTATGAGCGACTATTTAAATCCGGCCCGTACTACTCCGCGGCCCACTATAGTCCTTCCGGCTGCTACCGAGGCGAACACGTTCACCGTTAAAATGCATCACATCAACATGATGCCATCATTTTACGGAAAGGATAAGGAATGCCCGTACACTCATATGCGGGCATTCGAGGAACTGGTTTCTACCATAGTCTCCACGCCAGCTCAGCTTGAGTCCGCCAAGCTAAAACTCTTCCCGTTTTCTGTAAAAGATAAGGCAAAAATTTGGTTGAATAACATGAGGCCCCAATCCTTGGCGAATTGGGCGGACTTGTCAAAGGCCTTTTATATGAAATTTTTCCCCCCACACCTTACAAAAGAGCTCATGAATCAAATTCAAACTTTTAAGCAAAAGGAAGGGGAATCATTTTATCAATATTGGGAGAGATATAAGGATTTGCTCAACTCTATTCCACACCATGGCTTATCGGCTTTTCAACGAGTCGAGTGCTTATTGAAGGGATGCTTCCCAAGCACTCGACTGCTCATGGATAGCATGTGTGTGGGTGGAGTTTTGGCCAAAACCCCAGATGCGGCGTGGGACTATTTCGAGGAACTAGCTGAAAAAACTCAAAACTGGGATTGCTCGGACCCTTCTGAAAGAAATGTGCTTAATCCTGTTCCGAGCAGTTCCGGTAAATTTCAATTGAATGAACAAAGTGATTTGGCCCACAAGGTCGCCCAGCTTTCCCGCCAAATTGAAACTTTACAACTCAATAAGATTGCTGGGGTGGCCTCTGTGGCCAAGTCGGAGGAGTTTTGTGTTTTGTGTGATATTGCAGGTCATGCTACGGGCGATTGTCAAATGCTGCCCGCCGTCAAGGATATTCTTCAAGGAACCGGCCCCGCGGAGGTCAATGCCGTTAATCAACGGTTTGACCCTTATTCCAACACTTTTAATCCGGGGTGGAAGATGCATCCTAATTTCCGGTGGAGCGATTCTCAACCTCCGGGACCTCCACAAGGCCCACCGCCTCCACAGCAGCAAGCTTTCCGGCCTCCCCAATCTCAAGGAGCGCCGAGGTTCTCTCAACCCCCAGGGTTTGCACCTCCGGGACCTCCACATGGGCCAAATCAATTCCAACCCCAGAAGCGATCTTTGGAGGATATTATGTCATCCTTCATGCAAAGCCAAACGTCTCTCAACGAGCAAACCACTCAAACGCTCGGGGAAATCAAGAACCAAATGGCCAAGTTGACCAATACGGTGGGGATTCTTCAACAGGAAAGAGGGAAACTTCCAACCCAACCGCAAGCAAACCCGCAAGGAACGAATTATGTGGCAAGCTCTTCGGTGCTAAGTCCCGAGCAAGCCAAATCTATCACCACATTGCGGAGTGGTAAAGAAGTTGATAAGACTATTCTCCCCAAGCCCGTCAAGCCTCAAAGCAACCCAAGTGGTTTGCAAGCTCCGGATCCTCCTATTGTCTCACCAACCTCGGAGCCTTCTCCCGTTGGTGAGCGGCCGGACAAATCTCAAGAAGAGGAATCCAAGGCCCCCGTGCCTCAAATTCCGGCCCCATTTCCCCAACGTCTGAAAGCTACAACCCATGCCAAAACCAACTCTGAGATTTACGAGGTCTTCAAGCAAGTAAGGATCAACATCCCATTGGTAGATGCGGCCAAGCAAATTCCCACCTATGCCAAATTCCTCAAAGACTTATGCACTCAAAAGCGTAAGTTGAATGTTCACAAGAGGGTATTGTTGACTGAGCAAGTAAGTTCGATTATCCAAACCAACATTGTTCCGAAGTATAAAGATCCGGGGTGCCCGACTATTGCTATCACCATCGGGGGTACAAAAATCGAAAAAGCTCTCCTTGACTTGGGGGCTAGCGTGAACTTGCTTCCTTTCTCAGTCTATGAGCAGCTTGGTTTGGGCGAGATGAGGCCAACGGCAGTTACCTTACAATTGGCCGATAGAAGCATTCGGGTCCCACGCGGGATGGTGGAGGACGTACTAGTGCAAGTAGACAATTTTATCTACCCAGTGGACTTCATTGTTTTGGATACTTGCCCCGCGCCTACCTCTCAAACTTCACTGTCAACTCCGGTCATTCTTGGACGTCCTTTCTTAGCCACCTCTGATGCTGTGATCCATTGCCGAAGCGGTTTGCTCAACCTAACTTTCGGCAACATGAAAATGGAGGTAAATGTGTTCAACATCGGAAGCCATATGGGGGATGACGAGTGTGTCCACGAAGTCAATCTTATCGATTCCTTGGTCCAAGAGCACGTTGATACCTTTTTATACAAGGATCCATTGGAGGTGTGCCTTACTTCCGAAGAAGCGAATTTCCTTGATTCGTCGGAGGTAGAATACTTGTATTCTTTGCTTGATGTGGAAGATGTCTATGGGACGGATGCTTGGTCTCCAAAGTTTGAGGAGTTGCCACCCTTATCAAATGCGACTCTCCCTTCACGCATTCAATTTCCGAAACTCGAGTTGAAAGCTTTGCCCGACACTCTCAAGTATGCCTTCCTTGGGCCTGATGAAACATTTCCCGTGGTGATCTCGGCCTTGTTGGATGAGCATCAGGAATCTCAACTTTTGGAGGTGTTGGCGCGGCGTAAAAAGGCTATTGGGTGGTCGATTGCTGATATTCACGGAATTGATCCTTCTTTATGCACTCACCATATTTACCTCGAGGATGATGTAAAACCTTCCCGCCAACCTCAGCGTCGTCTCAATCCTATCATGAAAGAGGTGGTCAAAGCGGAAGTCTTGAAATTGTTGGATGTAGGCATCATCTACCCTATTGCCGATAGCAAATGGGTTAGTCCGATACAGGTTGTCCCAAAGAAATCCGGAGTCACGGTGGTGGAAAATGCGGATAATGAATTGGTCCCAACTCGGGTTACTACTGGCTGGCGTGTTTGCATTGACTACCGAAAACTCAATTCCTGCACGCGTAAGGATCACTTTCCCCTACCGTTTATCGATCAAATCCTTGAGCGCGTTGCCGGTCATGCTTTCTATTGCTTTCTGGATGGCTATTCGGGATACAATCAAATTGCGGTCTCTTTGGATGATCAAGAAAAGACCACCTTTACCTGCCCCTACGGGACTTTCGCATATAGACGCATGCCATTTGGGTTGTGCAATGCTCCGGGAACGTTCTCACGATGCATGTTAGGAATATTCAGCGATATGGTGGAGCGCATTGTAGAAGTCTTCATGGATGACTTCTCGGTCTTCGGGGATTCTTTTGCGGATTGCTTATCGAACTTGGAGAAAGTATTGGAGAGATGCGAGGAGAAGAACCTTGTGCTGAACTGGGAGAAATGTCATTTCATGGTCACTCAGGGCATTATATTGGGGCACATTGTGTCAGAAAAGGGTATTGAGGTGGACAAAGCCAAGATCGACTTAATTGCGAATCTTCCGACGCCTAAGTATGTGAAAGACATTCGTTCATTCCTGGGCCATGCTGGTTTTTATCGGAGGTTCATCAAGGACTTCAGCGCCATCTCACGGCCTTTGTGTCATCTCCTCTCTAAAGATGCACCCTCTGAATGGACCACGGCTTGTGAGGAAGCCTTCAAAAAATTGAAGTTAAGCCTTACTTCTCCCCCCATTGTACGAACTCCGGATTGGGACCTCCCGTTTGAATTAATGTGCGATGCCAGCGATTATGCTGTGGGAGCCGTGTTGGGGCAGAGAAAAGACAAGCACCCCTATGTCATTTCCTATGCGAGCAAAACGCTAAATGAGGCCCAAATGAACTACTCAACAACGGAAAAGGAGTTACTGGCTGTTGTCTTTGCTTTGGACAAATTCCGATCGTACTTGGTGGGAACTCCTATCACGGTGTTTACTGATCATGCTGCCCTCAAGTATCTCTTTACCAAGCAAGATGCCAAAGCTAGGCTAATCCGGTGGATTTTGTTGCTCCAAGAATTCAATCTCACTATCAAAGACAAGAAAGGGGTGGAGAACGTGGTAGCCGACCACTTATCCCGGCTTGAGTTTGAGGACCGTACGCCCAATCTCCCTATTGTTGATACGTTTCCCGATGAGCAGCTACTTGCGGTGTCTACAAGTCCTTGGTATGCCGATATTGTCAATTACCTTGTAACCGGGCAACTCCCGGGCCATTGGACTGCACAAGATCGGAGACGGTTTCTTATTGAGGTGAAACGATTTGCTTTCAATGACCCTTATCTCTTCAAGTTTTGCCCCGACCTTATTATCCGGCGTTGTGTTCCGGAGGAGGATCAACAAGGGATATTGGAATTCTGCCATTCCAGGGAGTGTGGAGGCCATTTTTCCCACACCAAGACCGTTGCCAAAGTCCTACAATGTGGTTTCTATTGGCCGACCCTTCACAAGGATGCTTATGCCTTCTGTCGAACATGTGAAGCATGCCAGAAGTTAGGTGCGGTGACTCGGAGGAATATGATGCCCCTCACCAATATCCTTATCGTGGAAGTATTTGATTGCTGGGGGATTGATTTTATGGGGCCGTTCCCGATGTCGTATGGTTTTCTCTACATTCTCCTCGCGGTGGACTATGTTTCTAAATGGGTGGAGGCCATACCAACCAAGACAAATGATCACAAGGTGGTGCTCGAATTTCTCAAGGAAAACAGTTTGTCTCGTTTTGGCACACCGAAGGCCATTATTAGCGATCAGGGCTCTCATTTCTACAATCGGCCTTTTGAAGCTCTCATGAAGAAATATGGGATCACACATAAGGTATCCACAGCTTACCATCCTCAGACGAATGGCCAAGCCGAACTTGCAAACCGTGAGGTAAAACATATCCTTGAGAAAACTGTTAATCCGAATCGTAAGGATTGGTCACTCCGGTTGACCGATGCCTTGTGGGCATACCGTACCGCGTATAAGACCGTTCTAGGCGCTTCGCCTTATCGGCTTGTATACGGTAAGGCATGCCACCTTCCGGTGGAGTTGGAATATAAGGCCTATTGGGCCATCAAAGCTCTAAATTTTCGATTGCCCGCCGCTGGCGCGCATCGCAAGCTTCAACTCCATGAGTTAGAGGAAATCTGGAGGGATGCATATGATAATACCCACATTTACAAATCCAAAGTTAAGGAGTTTCATGATAAGAACATCCAACGGAAAAATTTTGAAGTCGGTCAAAAGGTTCTTCTTTACAATTCCAAACTTCACCTTTTTCCGGGCAAGTTGCGGTCCCGTTGGGTTGGACCTTACGTTGTGCAAACCATTTTCCCCATGGGGCAATTGAAGTGGTTAACCCCTCTAATGGCAATGTTTTTCAAGTGAACGGTCAACGATTAAAACCATTTTTGGAAAATTTCGCGACTAATGAGGTCACGGAGGACTTGGTCGCTCCAGTCTATGTGGAGGACCCATTGGCTTGATTCAATGCACTTTTTGGATCCACGGGGAGCTTTTGCGTACTTCTGGACTTAATTGTTTGGAAGGCCCGGCCTCTTCGGAGGTACCCATCATTGACTTGGGTTTATAGCTTCGCACGCCGCTATTCAAACAAGGTTCGTGTACCCAGCTCCGGTTCGTAAGGGCACATTTTTTGTGGTCCGGTATAGCCACCTGTGTTTCGCTCAAGGTGTTGTCCATTTTGTAGTGCGACACCTTCAGCGAACCACGGGGAGAAAAGTAGTACCCGTCTCATCACGTGACGATTTGGTGGTTTATTTACTTGTACTTAATTATTTTTGTGCCGGGCTATCACGAGCCGGCGGTACTAATGTCATCTGTCTCCTAGTAGGTAGTCGGTTCTTAAGTCTTTTGCAGGGCAAGCATGCTACCGCACCAGCCTTGGTAGTTTGGGTCTAAAAGCCGCGATGAGTGAGGCATTCAGGAGCCCTAAGCAGGGGTGCGACTATGTGTCGCGGTTGTAAGTCCAATAAAGCTCCGGCGATGACTCTGTGCGACTGGCTATGGTTCCGACAGCAGGGGCCGAAAGAGTGAACCTTGGAAGCAGTCCTGATGACGAACGGTGACAATGACGAAAAAATCCTCCAACTTGGTCGAGGTATAGGGTGGTTGACATTCCACCCCGTAGGTACATTTTTGCTCTCCTTTCCCTTTTTCTTTGGCTATTTTGGCGCATCGAGGGCGTTGCTCATTTTAAGTTGGGGGGGGTGATGTTTATAGCATTTACAGCATTTCGTTTAAATTTGCTTGTGCATAGAATTCGCATAGAAAATTAAAACTTTTTGTGGGTTTCCCCCGTGTTCCAAGTTACTTAGCATATGCTCGTTTTGGTTTCGTAAGTAGCAAGGGCAATGGTGTGAATGCACCAATTGAAATTTGTGCAACTTATCCCGTTAACATGCCATGAACCATGTGGAACAAATTTTTAAAAGTACATTTGAGTCGGTTGAGCATGTAGAGTGACGATTCATTTTGGTCGTATCCTATGTTTCTTTTGCTTTCCGTACCCGTAGAGTAGGAATTTAACTTCTCTTGTGCATACTTTAGTATTTTTTATTCCGGTTATGCATTGCAAAGGAGGCTAAGGTGTGTATAAAAAATGATTCAAGGCATTGTTTTTGTGATTGAACCACATATTGTCACTTTTGACCCATGTTTGAGCCGTGTCCGAGTCCAATTCTTTTGGGAAACCTAGGAAGCTGGTTGTTAGGAGGATGTTCGGGGTTGCACTGTCTGATTTTGGGCTGTCGGATGAAAGTTGGAATGTGAAAACTGCTGTGGGGGGGTCAAATCTGCAAAAAGTCCAGAAATTCAATTTCCTACCGGTAGGGAGGTCGAGCCTACCGGTAGAATAAGCAAACAGAGAATCCAGAAAAATGCACAACACTTTTCCTACCGGTAGAGGAAATTTTCCTACCGGTAGGACGAGGCAGATTTGCAGCAGAAACAGTTTTCCTACCGGTAGGGGATCAGTGCCTACCGGTAGGGCGAGGGATTTCCAGAAAAAAAACAGGGGCCACGTCGGTTCAAGTTGCTGCTTTTAAAACCCACCCCCCCTTTTATTTCTCTAAACCTAAACGCTCCCTCTCCCTTCTCTCTACCAACGGCGATCCGCTCTCTCTCTCTCTCTCTCTCTCCTCCTCTCTCCTCCACAACCCACCAAACTACCCCTCCAAAACCCCATTACATTACCTTCTCTCCTCCCTACTCCTTCAACATCACTCATCCCCAATCCTCAAACCCTAGAACAGCCTCAGCCTCCCACCATGTCGGATGTCATGCGTTCGCGGGATATTTCTGGAAAGAGGGTCGATATGGGTTCTAGAAAGAGAGACAGTGGGGCTCCAAAGATCAAGGGGAGGAGCGCAGGAAGAAGAGGAAAGAAGAAGGAGAGAGGAAAAAGCACATGGCATGGGTGGCCACCCTTAAGGGGCGGAAGGTTACATGCGAGAGGCAGGTTTGCGAGCACAGCCTGGCGGCAAATCAGTACATCCGTGTCATCCGGGATAAAGGTTTGCAACATTTCTTTAAGGAAGTTAAGGGTTATGTTAAGAATTGGGTTGTTGATTTCTTTTGGCGCATGAAATATGATCTAGAGGATTTAGAAATTGAAACCACAATCGGAGGTGTTGATATTACTGTCACACCGGATATCATTGCTGCATACCTAGATTATGAAAGGCCACTGCCTGAGGCCATCACCTACCCTCGGCCCGAAGAAGAGGAGATTGATATGGATGTAGTTTATGCTGAGGTATTTGAGGGGGGGTTCATGGAGATGCGGAGGGGGGGGGATTTGAAAGACGAATACAGGACCATGAACAAGGTCCTGCACTACAACCTATACCCCCGTGGGACAGAGAAGACACCGGGGGATCTAGAGCTTGAGTTGCTATATGTGTTTATGAACCCAAATGAGACCATGGACTATGCCAAATGGATTTTTGATCAGCTGGTGCAATTCAAGCACTCATACAAGAAGGGGTTGAACTTCCCATTTCCTGCAATGATCACTCAGCTTTGCCTCGCCAATGGCCTCAGCCTTGCCAACCAAAAGCTTGACCCGAGTTCTCCAGGCACTATCAATGCCACTTCTGAGCATAAGAGCAGAACCAATGTTACAAAGATACGGGAGGCCAAAGCCCAAGCACAAGCCCAAAGGCAAGCCCAAGAGCCA
>BPLS01000517.1:44063-80182 GCA_019656275.1 Rhododendron kiyosumense
TCTCTCTCTCTCTCTCTCTCTCTCTCTCTCTCTCTCTCTCTCTCTCTTTGTTTGTTTGTTGACTTTTGGAAAAATAATAATGTCTATCATTGTATGGTTGTTTTTCTGATCTTTGGATGATCAAGGCTTTTAGGATGAGTTCACATTATAGTTTTTGTTTTTAGTATTTTTTTACTAAAACTTAGTTTTCATAATTCTTTTTAACTTTTCATCACAATTTTTGAATTAATCAAAAAAATATAAAAATGTAGATCAAAGTTGAAAATATTCTCATATAAAACGAACCTATAGACAAAAAAATACAACAGTTTGGAATTTTTTCATCTTTAGTGAATTTTTCTTTTTGCTTTTGATCATAATTTTTTCTTTTTAACTCCTTATCGAAATAGATAATTAATCTAAAAAATTCAAACGGTTTATCCATTGCATTACGTTGAAGGATGTTTTAAGTATAAGTTGTAATAGGTGGTAGAACTTCTCTGTTGATAGCTTTTCTGTTTCGTATGCGTTGGATGATAATTATTGTTCCCTTGAGAATGAAGATGATTTTGATATATGTTGTTCTTGTTTAGTAGTTGTAATCGGATAAACGCTAAAGTTGATGAGGAGAAATTTAGTAGTGTGGTAATGGTTCGTAGCATTAGTGATGAAGTGGTTAATGGTGCAGTAAAAGTTGTAAACAGGCAAGACCATTTGAAAAAGTTTTGTCGACATGCTCAGAGTGGATATTTGACAAGAGGTTGGGTTTACTTGATAGAGGAGGTTGGGACAAGAATTTACTGGAGGTGTGAAAGAGTTTAGGGAGGTGCTACAGAAATAATCAATTGTGAATGATTTTATGTACAGTCCTTTGAAAACTGACAAATAATAGGGTGACTGCTAATTGTGTTATTGGTGGTTGTGAATGGCATGTGCTTGCCATTTTGAATAGATCTAATTGAGCGTTTCGTATAAAAGAGCTTCAAAATGAGCATAATTGTTGTTTTACATATCGGTCAAATAAGCATAAACGCGTAACATCTAGTTTGGTTGCGAATGAGATTGCTGGTATTGTAGAGAAAAAACCCAAGACTACACCAACAAACATGTTGAATTTCTATACAAACAAGTACGGTCTTGATTTACCGTATCACAGTGACTAGTTAGCTGTTGAGAAGGCAAGGGGGAATTATTTGGACATTATGAGGGATTATTTGATAAGCTTCGGTGCTATGTTAAAACTGTAAAGGTTTCGAATTTGGGGAGCGTCTTGAAGCTTGAAGTTGATCACATGACCAAGAGTTTTCGAGGCTATTAGTGGCACTCAATGCTTGTATCAAAGGGTTTAACCATTGTCGACCTTTTCTCTGCCTTGATGCAACTCATTTGAACGATAGATTCAAAAGTTCTCTTCTTGTTGCGATAGGGGATGATGCAAATCAAGGTACTTTCTTTTGTTTTTTTGTTTTATACTTATCTTTTGCAATTCAAGGCTATTCTCAGTTTTTTCTATGTTTAAATATTATCTATATTAATTTGCAATAGTCTTGAATTGCAAAAGATAAGCATAAAACAAAAGGAAAAAAAAACTCCAAAAGAAAGTACATTAATTTGCATCCTTCCTTGTCATAGTAAGAAGAGAATCTTTGAATCTAACCTTCAAATGCACTGCATTAAAGCAGAGAAAAGGTTGACAATGGTTGAACGCCTTGATACAAGCTAGCATTGAATGCCACAAACAGCCTTGAAAACTTTTTGCTCACGAGATCAAATTCAAGTTTTAGGATGCTCCCTGGATTTGTAACCTTTGCAGCTTTAACATATCACTGAAGTTTACCAAATGATCCCTCATAATCTTCAAATAATCCCCTCGCCTTCTCAACACCTAACCAAGCACTATGATACTGCAAATCAAGACTATACTTGTCCGTATAGAAATTCAGCATGTCTATTGGGATAGTCTTGGGCATTTTCTCTACGATACCAACAACTTCATTCGTAACCAAACTGGACATCACACGTTTATGCTTATTTGTACAATTCGTTGAACCACAATTATGCTCATTTTGAACCTCGTTTACATGAAATGCTCCATTAGATCTATTCAAAATGGCATGCATATACCATTCATGACCACCACCAACACAATTAGTAATCACCCAATATTTGTCATTTTCACAAAATTGTATATAAAACCATTCTCAATTGAATATTTCTACCGCACTTCCATAAACTCCTTCACATCTACAGTAAATGCTTGTCTAACCTCCTCTATCAAATAAACACAACCATCCATCAAATATCCACTCAGCATGTTTTTCAAAGGGTATCGCCTATTTACAACTTTTACTACATCGTTAACCACTTTATCACTAATGCTACCAACCATTACCACGCTACTAGATTTCTCCTCATCAACTTTAGCGTTTATCCTATCACAACTACTAAAGTAACTAAACATGAACATATTATCAAAATCATCTTCATTCACAAGGGTGCAATAAACAGAATCCAATGTACACAAAATAGAAAACCTACTAACAGACAAGTTCTTCCACCTATTACAAATGTTATTTAAAACATCCTTCAACCTAGTACTACCAGATAATCCCACAGGAAGAATCTGCAACCCATAATTACAAAGCAACATAATTGTTAAATCCATCATCCCGCAAGGCAACTCAACTATACAAAAAACACACAATAAAACAAGTTTATGCTCTGTATTGTTTGATCAGATGACCTTATTTGAACAACTTCATGCTCCGTATTGTTTGACTAGATAACCTTATCTGTTATAGAACACCTATTACAGCATCCATCGAAACAGAAAATCACTGGAAAGATTTAAAGCAAAAATCAACAGCTCAAAATTTTCTTACACATGCAATAAAAATTTTCCTCAAACTACCTAGCAACAGATCCATGAAGTCATTCTGATCTAGTTTTCCAAACAGAACACTTCAACGACTACATCACTTCACAAAAAATTGGAACAGTGATGATCACAAATCAATGACGCAATCCATTGCAACACTAGATAAAGAAATGAGCGAAGAATGCACACACTTGTAACTGCAACCGTAGGAATATACGTACCTCTGAGTAATTGAAGTGAAAGATCTGAGCGGGAGGGAGGGAGGGAGGGAGGGAACTGAGCGGGAACGGAGAAGCTAGTTCTCTCTCTCTCTCTCTCAATAAATGGATTTCGAAAAAAGGGCATTTTAGTCTTAAAAGAAAACAGGTTTTGAATGTAGTGGACATTAGCCCATACGAAAATTTTAAAACTAGACCCAAGACCATACAAAAAAGACTGGTGGACTGGGCCTTTGGAGTTTGGTCCGAACTCATATAATAGA
Organism: Rhododendron kiyosumense; assembly: GCA_019656275.1. Taxonomy (NCBI): domain Eukaryota; kingdom Viridiplantae; phylum Streptophyta; class Magnoliopsida; order Ericales; family Ericaceae; genus Rhododendron; species Rhododendron kiyosumense. The sequence goes on from BPLS01000517.1 coordinate 47,402, forward strand.
CCTTATTATAAATTTGCTTTTTTTTTTTCGGCGAAAAGATAGATTTCATTAACTCATAACACAAAATACAGAGTTAATAAGGTCATGGGTACACCGGTTTGACCACCCAAAACCCTCATCTCCTAACCACACGGAAGAACCGATTAAAGCCCAATAGGCTGAGCTCAAATCAGGAAGAAACAAACACCTAAAACCCAAAATTGGTAAGAAATTATTATAAATTTTCTTGGTTGAGGTATAGTTTCAGCGACTAATAAAATTGGGTACACTGGGCGACCCAAAATTTGGTCGCCTTATGGTGTTTCTTTCTAGTAGTGGTTAAACTCATACAACTGTTTTGGCTTGTTCATCTCTTCACAATTCTGAAATTAATGTAAAAAAGAAAGAAAAAGTTTCAATACGTATAACCTTTGTTTTTTTTTTTTTTGGTAAGTAAATTTTATTTCACCAAAGACAGCGCAAGAAGCTACAAAATCTCACAGGGGCATACTCTTGGCCCAACTATACACTGCTTGACCGATTTCCTAATCCTAAATTAATGGGTTGCCCCAAGCGTAGGGCGGAGACCGATGCAGCACAATATCCGGTAAGACCGGAGTCGAATCCACAAAGACGGTGATGTGTGCGGATTAAAAATTCGGATTGTTACTTATTTAAATGGGCTCTTAGGTAGCCACCGCTTGTTGATTGATAAGATAATTAACTAAACCTAAGATATTAATTGAACTTTTTAGATAATTAAAAGAAAGTACGGTCGTAGGGTTCATAGCACTTGTGACTAGTTCGGATTAACTTGCTCTGTTTGGAGTTCTTAAAAACGTTTAATTTTAGATTGAAAAAGATACCCCGCAAGATGCGAGACCCTATGGTCGCCGTATACCCATGCGCAACGAAGAATGAGTTTTGGACCCCCATTCCCCCGTTTACATAGGCTCCGACGATGCCCAGGTTCGTCCGCGGGAAGTATTTTCCCAATCTAAAATTATTTCTCTTCATTGTTTAAAAATAGGAGCAGTGCCGGATTAGCCACGGTGTGCTAATCACCCCGCGACCCTACCTAAACAACTACTCACTATGCATTGAACAAGAAACACAAGAAACCCTAGATTTAAACATGCTTCTATTACACGATACAAAATATAAATAAGAGATCCAAACCAAATAAAAACAAACGGACAACTTTAATTAAAAACAGAAATTAAAACTAATTACCGGAGTGCAAGTAATTGAAGAAAGCTTTAAAAACTTGAAGGGAAAATAAACTCTGAATGAGAGAACGTCAGTCGGAAGCTGCAAAATAATTTCCAGAACTTCTCTGTTTCGTCCGCGTCCAGATCCCCTTGCCACTGTGCGCAGCTTCTCCTTTTTATAAGGTGTGCCGTAGCCAAGTCCCTCCAGCCCTATTTTTCTACTCTTGGAATTATAAGCCTGGCCCACTATGGAACAAGGCCAGCAATATCTTTTCCGTGGGAACCCACGTGCACATCTTTATTAAGGCCAAGAGTATTGTAATATCCAATTCAATGAATTTAATTGACTTTAGGTATTAAGCCTCCAAATACCTACAATACAAAAATCAAGCATTAAATTTCAAGTAATAATATAAAATAGACATTGCAAGGATAAATTAGAGAGCGTGTATGTGAACATTTACGCGCTTATCATACACCAAAATCAAAGAAAAACAAAAGCTCTCTATCTACAATTATTTATCACAAAAATTCAAGAAATCAAGAAGTCAATCCTCACACAACCCCCTATTTTGGGTATGGAACGTCACCGTACTCCAAGAACTAAGCTTGGCACGAACAGCATCAAAAATTTCATTAGTAACCTCAGTAACACTCCTAGACCTACCCTTGAATATTCTGGCGTTACGTTTCCCCCATAAGAAGTAAACAGAAGCAACCAATGACAGCTTGTAAATGGTGTTTTTAAACCCTTTACTTGCATAACTCTGCACAGCCCAAGCAACTTCTTGCGATAAAGGCAAGACAGCCCTGTGAATACCATTACGGGTCAGAATTTGCTACCATGTGTCAGAAGAGAAGTGGCACTCAAAAAAGAGGTGATCATGTGACTCCACACCATCCATGCGCAACACACACTGAGGGCTCACTGCTACACCCCAACTAAACAATCTGTCTGTAGTGGATAGCCTACCTAGAATGGCAAGCCATTCTATAAAACTCCAACGAGGCACTCCTTGACTAAACCAGACCAAGCTATACCAAGGTTGGATGGGATTGCGCTTTCGACAAACCTCCCAAGTAGATTTCACCGAGAAGGAGCCATCAATAGTTAGAGTCCACACAACCTTATCACAATCAGAGGTGGAAGGCAAAAAAATTTCAAGAGTATTCCATATAATGCTCAATACAACTCTGTTCTTTATCCTTGGCCATTTCCATTGTCCTTGATCAATAATAGATGCAACTTTAGCACGCAAAGCAAGACCCCGATTAGTCACCACAGCCTCCTCAAATTGCTGGTATAACACTCTTAAAGGGTGCCAATTATCAAACCAAAGGAAAGTATCATTACCATTGCCAATGATGTACCGGATCCAACTTTGACAGGTAGCTCTCAACTTCATCAACTTTCGCATTGTACTGAACAAATGCTTGTTCAATTACACTTCCATATATAGTCTTCTGTGAGAAATTGCAATGGAAATTTCGTTCAATTACCTAACCACTAGTTCATCTTTCCATGAATAGCAGCCAATGAATTAACAGTATTTCAGAAGGTTCTCTTAGCTCAAAAAAGTTTGGGAGCAAGAAAATTGACGACCGGAAAATAATACACTCCAAAAAATAATAATAATTACTCCCTCCGACCAAATTTGTTTGTCTATTATTCCATTGTGTCATTTTTCAATTTCTTATATCTTTCGATCTATAATATTTTTCATCTTTTTGAAAACTTCGTATAATATAATGCCAAAAACTGATGAAGGCACTCCAAAAATCGAAGGAAAATAGCTTTGGAGTTACACTGATTTTGGAGTGTCTGTATCAATTTTTGGAGTGTCAATATCATTTTTCTATAACTAATCGAGAAATATCAGACAAGATTAATATTGCATATTTTTTAAAAGGAAAATGATTTCAACACTCCAAAAATTGATGGAGGCACTCCAAAATCAATGTAATTCCAAAGCTACTTTCCTTTGTTTTTTGATGTACCTCCATCAATTTTTAGAGTGTCAAAATCAATTTCTTTTGAAAATTCATATTAAAAAATTTGAGCAATTAAAAGCTAACACGATCATCGAAAATGAACAGACAAAATAGGACGGAAGGAGTGGTATAACAGACTATATATGCCAATTGTCCCATCCCATGTAACCAACGGCATGAGCTCCCCCTTCTGTATTGATTGGAGAATACTACTGGAAAAGTGACGCCTGTCACAATTGACCTACAAAGCACCAACAGGCCAAGGGAAAAAAAAATATTCTGGTTCCCAACTCGTGTTCCGCGATTGACAGCAAAAGAGCAATGCTACAAGTACATTTTTAAAATTCAATTTCTGACACAAGCGTGTCTGAAACCGTTAGATATAGACGTACATCGAATGGTTCCGGATACGATTTTATTCAGAATTGAATTTTAAAAGTGTACTTTTAGCATTGCTCTTTTGTTGTCGATTGCGGAACAAGAGTTGGGGACTGTAATATTATTTATTGACCGGCTCAACAAAGCATGGGAAACTTGGGTACATCTATGAAAATGAGTTGGGCTTGAGAATTTCAACAGCCGCCTAGATATTTTGAATGGATACTTAGATGTTTCTCTTGTACTCCAATTTAAAGGATAGTGCATGTGTGCTAGGCGTGTGGATGAGAGAGTAGACTCTTCGGGAGTTGCCGGGTATACAGGTCGTGAGGCAGAGTAGGCATTGAAGCTGAACCACGTAAAATCTTCTGTGTTCTCGTTCTTTTTCAGTTGTGCTTCCGTTGCGGGTGGAATCGAAATTATCCCAACACTGTGCAGCCTTTCTGCGTAAAATTTACGCTAACCATGTGTGGTACGTTAAAAAATTAAGGTCACGCAAGTAGTTTTTAAATTTGCACGGATTAATATTTTAAAGCTTTTAGGATGAAGTCCGCCGCAAAGCCCGGGATAGCACGAGAAAAGTTATTAATGTTAGTATTTCTTTTATAGCTAACTGTGTATAGGATGTTTTTTCTGACAATTTATTTAATTTATGCTGACCTACAATTGATTAATTTCGTAAGTAAACATATTACCATAAGGTAGATATTCCGAAGTACCGGAAAAAAAATATTACTATAAGGTAGGAGAACAAAAAGAACAAAAGAACTCAAAAAAAAACAATGACGGAAAAGAATAAAATAAAGCCTGTGTGAAAAATAGCCTAAAAAAAGCAGGGTTTTGAATCTCCTACCTGGGTCATAGTTCTTGAGCCGGAGGTAGCTGTTGGTGTTGTTAGATGGTGGGGTGTGGCTATTGTGGTGGTTAGGGATCAGATCAGTGGTCTTTGCTGTGGGCTGCCTTGTGGCAACGGCGGCGGCGGCCGTGATGGTTGTGGTCCTAGTTGGCGGTTTGGACAACTAGATTTAGTTGTGTGGGTCCGTTATTTCTTGTAGTTTTTTTTTTGGTTGCTTTTTTAGGGATTTGTTGTTTCTCATCCCTTGTGTGGATGTCTTTCTCACCCTTTGCGGTTGGCATTATTTTTCCTTGTTTGCTGAACTCTGTGTGAGTTTTGCGAGACGCGTTAATTTTGTGGCTCAGTACGTGGCTAAGAGTTACATGTGAGGAAGTAGTTTCAATCTATGGAACGCTCTTTCCCCTTATTTGTAATGGTTTCTTCTCTGCAATGGAAATCTTCTAAACTTTGACCAAATAAAAAATAAAAAATCTCCTACCATACCGACAAATATGTATTGTGTTTTGTTAAATCAAGTACCACAACTGTAATTTCATTCCGACTCAAATATCAAATAATAAAAATTGCTACCTGTCGACTCAAATATCAATACAAGTTGGTACAAGACAATCTTTTAAATTAATTTGTTTTTCTTTTTAAATCAAAATATGATTTAGGCTTGCTTTTCAATGTGACACTAATATCAATAAAATCGAAACGGTATCTCAGCATCTCACTAGTATTAATACGTACCATATCAACAGAAAAATCGATACTTTTTTTTTTCTTTGAAAAACTGATATTATAAGTGGTACGGTATTCAAAACCTTAACGGAAGTCAACAGGGACTGTGTTAGGTGAAGATGGCTTTATGCAGAGTTGGTTCATCGCAGCCTGTACACGTGACTGCAGTGCCCACGTCCTTTGAATTGTCGAGAGGAATTAACGAAAACTGGGTGGTCCTCCTCAATGTCTTTCATTACTACTATAATTTAACTACCACGTTTGGCCGCTCTTTCTTTTATTATTTTGCCTCCTAGTTTACTCTACCCTCCTTCCAAACTAAACGACACCTTATCAAGCATTGACAAATGACAAGGGTCTCTCTTCTTCTTTTTTATGGTTAAGGGTGTCAGGATCAGTTTACATGAAATTCTTTTTTGGTCCAATTAAAGGTAGGTCATTAACGCCAGAACTAGAAAATTCACAACAAATTACTCCCTCCGTCCCTTTTTTAGAGTCCAATATTCCATTTTGAACTGTTCCTTAATAAATGTCCATTTTGTAAAGTTAATGGGTAAAAGTTGGTAAATTTTCTATTTTACCCCTAAAAGTAAATTCCATTTTGAAAAGTTGGTGAGTAAAAATGTAATGATGATATTTTCATAGAGGGTAAGGAAGGAAAGTTGATGTAAAAGTTGATGTGAAAGGTATAATGATAATGTCTTTTTAATAAGTTGAAATTACGAAGTAGGACATTTAAAAATGGACGGAGGGAGTACTTTTTTGTCACCTGACCCCAAGAATCAAACCATGGTCCGCTTATGTGGAGAGCAAACTAATCAACCGGCTAACCTTTGGGGCTAACAAGGGTGTGTCTCTCTCTCATCCCCGTACGCGGTTACCCGTTTGCCTCTTTGCAAATTTCGCTATGAATCTAGGTTCTTAATTTCGAAATTTCTTAGGTGTTATCAATTTCTATGGGATTGCGTGTAGTACGTTAAAGAATAGGCGCACAACTGTCATGCAAGTACAGATCGGGAAAAAAAATTGTCATGCAAGTATTTTTTAAATTTAGGTCGACTTTTTTTTTTTTAAAATTAAATGTACACATTAAAAGCTTGTAAGTGAAGTCCAGCACAAAGCCCGGGATAGCATGAAAAAGAATGATATTGAAGCCATTGTTTATTTTATTTATCAGTATACAGCTACTTTGTATAGGATTAATCTCGCAAGTAAACATATTACTCCGTATAAGGAGGAGAAAAAAAGAAGAGAAAAACTTAAAGAAAACAAGAGGAAAATAATAAAAGAATGGAGCCTATGAGAAAAATAGAGCTGTATTTTCATTCCATTTCAATATCGGTCGGTACCGGATTATTTTTAGTTGTTTTCTTATAAATAAATGTATGTATGTTTTAGAACAACTTTTTTAATTAATGTGAGGAAATATAACACTAATAATGACAAAATTCGAAACGGTATTCATGTATTTCACCGGTACCGATACTCAAACAGGTACCAGAGTCTGCCCTGAACTAAAACCTATGTTGCAGCCACTTTAGGCCTTTAAAAAATTTTGAATTTCAGGGGCCCTTCAAACTTTTTTACCCCTTTGGTTCGGTTTGGATGACTCAAATCTTCAGTAGAAATATGAATGTGATTACTAGTTAGGAATCAAATTTCTAGGAATTTTATTGAGTGAGAATAGAAATATAATTAGTAAGATGAAATTCCTAGGAATACGATATCTAAAGTAATTTCATTCTAGTTTTTGAATTAGTTCAGTAATTTTATGCAGAAATTTATTTTTTTTGGAAATTATCAAAGTCAATATTTTCTTTTTTTATTGATTGAGCCAGGAATTTAAGATTCTCCTGGGGTAAGGAATGAATCATATTCATACCCTATCTGATAATGTGATTTCTTATTGGATGTGTCGTTAAGAATCACAATCTTATTCATATCTCTCCCAAATATAGAAATACTAAGAGTGTGACATCACATCCTATTCCTGTTCCTGTTCATGTTCATGTTCCTTCCAAACATCGAAATCGTGAAAGTATGGTGTCACATTTCAATTTTTCCTCAAAACCATTCCTGCCATCCAAACTCAGCCTTATAATCTCTTGAAAAGTTAGGGCGGCTCTGACGGGCACAGTTCCCAAGGAGTAGTAAATCAACAAAGCGGACAACTGGAACGTTGTTACGACTTTCGTCTAGAATTTGTTCTTCGCAGCCTATCATGATGAGACTGCTATTGCCCACACCCTTTGAATTTGGTGAAATGATAGATAATGACGTGTTTTAATAATGAATATTAATTAAAAATATTTTTAGTATTAATAATTATTTTTAATATATTCTTGACGAATAATTATTATCAAAACATTTTCTGATCCGTCATTTTCCTCTTGATTTTCTTGGTTACAGAGTGGAATGAAAACGAGGTGGTTGTAATTCTGCATGACCCAAAAAAAAAAAAAAAGGAAAAGAAAGAAAACAAGGTGGTTGTCCTCAATGGGGGTGTTTGAGAGCCTAGTTTTTGGCTTTTCATTTTCAATTTTTTGGTTTTTTGACTTTTTGGATTATGATCAGAATGTATTTTTAATTTGATAAAGTATTTGTATGATATGTGCAGAATGAATTTTGCAGCAGGAGTAGTGTTTGAAAAATATAAAATGAAAATGAATTATGAGTTTGTTTTTTTGCTATGTTGCCCTTGATTATATATAATAGTGTATAAATAATATTTTAATTAATTGTTTTAAGTTTTATTTTGAAATTAATTTCTTCTTTATTATTTTTTTAAATCCTTCGCCGCCTGGCCTTTTCATCATAGGAGCTGCGCGTGAACAACACGCGGAGAGTGGATCTCACTCTCTAGCCACGCGCCTTATCCAATCGACGCGTGAGCCTTCCTCCGATGTTGTATTCGACGGCAAATCACCACCAATCTCTTCATCTTACCTTAACGAAAAAGAATCTGTTGTTCAAAGTTGTTTTCGACCAACTTTTTCACCTGGTGAAACTGAACAGAGACTCTGAGATGTGTTTTCCGGCTTCTCCTCCACGGCGGATCACCACCAGTGTCTACGTCTCAACCAAACGAACAAAACCCAATGGTTTCCAAGTGTTTTCGAACACTCTCTTGTTTGGTTTTTTATTCTCAGAGAATATATTCTGAATTTTGCAACCAAACATCAAAAACATAAAAAAGAGAAAAGGAGAATGCAAAAAAGTGGCTCCCAAAGAGGTCAATGTCTTGCTAACTACTGTACCACGTTTCGCAACTCTTTCTTTATTTTGCTTTCCTGGTCCTAGTCTACCACGTGTTCAAACAAAACCCCACAAAAGCAGACCGAATATATGGGTACCGATGTTGATGGTTTTTCGGGGTCTACTTCGGATTCTCGTGTAAATGATTTTAATCGTTTATTTGATTTTGAAATTTTTTTCAAGTTTTTTGTCGTAAATAGATTCAATCGGATAACTATGTCTATAAGTCATTGATCTAATTGTCTAACTTTTTAATTTTTGACAAAAATTTATAGGTTAGATCAAGCACTTATCGTTAACCGTTTGAGTTGATCTTTACACAACTAATCAGTAAATGATCGTGAAATTATTATACAGACTGAATTATTTGTGCTAGACGCCAAAGTGACATTGCGACCCCCTCTCTCTACCTTTGGCATGGGTATCCTGCAGAGCTTTCCAGCACCTTTTTTTTTGGTCTCTCTCTCTCTCTCTCTCTCTCTCTCTCTCTCTCCTGTATCCACGGTTACCCGTTTGCCTGTTTCCCACCATCTAGATCCGGGTTTTGTGGGTTCCAAATTCCAATTAACGGATCCTCCGTCAGTCATTCGTCAATACATCATCTATTTCACAGAAAAATAAATGTTTAATTTTTATATTAATTTTTAGAGGTTGGCAGTGGTTTCGAACTTGATATATTTAAATTATAGCTGGTTGGAGGTTGGAAAATACGTGATGTGTTTGCAAATCGAATTTTGTATATTTGTCAAAGTTTGATAAAACAAACAATAACTAGGGAGATATTGTGCATATTTTGTCAAATTCGATTTGCACACGCGCAATGCACACGTGATGCTTGTACAAATCGCCTGCACAGGCGTTCTCTCCCGGTGTAAAACTTTATTTACTGTACTTTGTGAGTGCATACCCAACCCTCGTGGATTCGTTCTTGGATAACCCAAATATTGAGGTCTTCACACCCATTGACAGGTGGATGTTAGAATTTTGTAGCCTTCGGGCAGTTTTCTGTTCTTTTTGGGCATCAAAATTGTCTGTTCTATAAAAAAAAAATCGATTTCTTTTCTTATTCCTGTATGTACTTCGTTCATTCTTGGTTATAAACTTATAGTTAAGAATTGCTTGTCTTCCACTATCCCACACAGCCATGCTGCGGTGGGATTTCCACCACCGTCGTTGCGGGCCCCATTATGCATTTATCGTAATAATCTGAACCGTTAATCTTATATGACCCACTACGTAGTATACTCAGGCAAAAATTCAACTTAATCGAACATCGATAGATCTATCAAAAGTAGAATTTTAGTTTATAAAAAATGTGATTCTGTCAAGTTAAATTGTCCATGACAATCCATTTTATAAACCAAAAATACAAATTTTGATACATCTATCGATATTCGATCGAGAACATATTACGTTGCAGAACCTACAAGACGAACGGTTCAGATCACCAATAAACGTACAATGAATCCCAAAACAGCGGTGGTGAAAAACTCACCCTTTCCACCGCCAATCGAAGTAATTTAATACAGTTCGATCATTCTCTTTAAACGAGAGTCATGAACTAGATAAACAAGAAGATTGAAGGAAAAAGTAAATGTTGAAGATACGATATGAATCGAGCTTCCATATCTTGTCAAAAAAAGGCAAAAAGAAAATTCTAGCATCCATATATATTACGCCAGCAGTGCTACGTCCACCGCTCTGTTTTACTGATTAACATCTGACCATCCATCTCAGCCTTTAAGGAAGAGCTATTTTAAAAGCCGAACTGTTCAAAACATTTTTGAATGGTAAAATTGAGAACGATGAGAGAAGCGGTAAAAATTGAGCGGTGGGTATAAACTTTCTGTTATTACCCAAGTCACATTCCACTTTAACATTTATTATGCCGTGTATGGGAGACCTTCCCAAACTCAATTTAAAAATGAAGTGGAAAAAAGTCTTGAACCTTACTTCTTGTTCTTCCAGCGGCGGGTTGTTTAGTCTGAGTTATACACTGTATCTTGCACACTGTTATCCATTGATATCTTCATTTATTAATTATTTAAAAAAAAAAAACAAGTAGTCAACAATAATAATATAGGGTTATCTATTCTCTTGGCATATCCATTAATATTGAGACCTGCTAGAGGTACCGACAATGGGTGTAAGGAAATCGTACCGACGGTCGCATTGGGCCATCTTCAGTCACTGGACAATCAATCATATATACATGAAAAATAAAGTGTTTAGATCAAATACCCTACACACGTCGGATGCCGTTGATTCCCACGATGGACCCCTCATTTTTTTAAAAATTTTTGGACGGCTCGGATCGACCGTCAGGTGGCCGAAAACGGCCCAGCTTAGCTGTCGATACGATTTCCCTACACCCACCGTCGATACGTATAGCTTTTCTGATTAATATTATAAAGGGACACCTATCTTGCATGGTGTAAATATATCGTTGGTCTCGACAAGAGACCACATATAGTGTTGTAGTTAACGCGTTACGTATCCACATGTGCGGTGTTGCACGGTGCAGATCGTTTGTCTCGATAAGAGAACACGCACAGTGTTGTAACACGTACAGTCTTTGACAAAAGTTAGAATATACTCCTAATAGCTCTACTTAAGGGATTTTATATCTATCAAATCCTTTTCTTATATAAAAAATTATTTTCTATGTTCACAAGGGGTTTTATCTAGTGTAGTCTTGATCTAAGATTTAAAATTTTGTTTTTTCTTCAGGTCTTAGGTTTAATTCTCTTTGTTAACAACTATTATCAATTGAGATCACCTCACTCCTATGCATAAGAGTGTGAAATGGCCATAAAAGGACTATGATTTTTAGTCCGAAGTGCGTGTAAGCTGACTCGGGACCTTTTATTACCAAAATAAAAGTTATAGAATAAGATAATCGTAATTGAAACCGCAAATATCAATATCCTCTTAAAATTGATGTCGGACCATTAAAATGGGAGGCGGGGGGGCTGCTCCCCCCAAGCTGCTCCCCTTGCTGCTGCCCGGGCTTTCCGGGCCCACTCCGGTCTCGCTCCGATAATCGGAAACGTTCACTTTGTAGAGCTCGTCGAGTAGAACAACCATGTCAAAAATAAGCTTGATTGGATATCATTAAGTGCCTGATCGGAGCCCATATAACTCTCGGTCCATGGGTTACAATGGATTTGATCCAGTGTTTCGGATCCATTCTTCTTAAGATAAAAAGGTTCCGATCAAGTACTTGCTGATTTTTGACATGGTTATTCTACTCGACGAGCTCTACAAAGTGAACGTTTCCGATCATCGGAGCGAGACCGGAGTGGGCCCGGAAAGCCCGGGCAGCAGCAAGGGGAGCAGCTTGGGGGGAGCAGCCCCCCGCCTCCATTAAAATGACGTTTTTCGTGCGGACATAGATCCCCGAATTCCGATGACAGGTGTTGGAGACCCTGACAATTTAAAAATGAAGTTGAGCATCACTGCAATCCTCACCGCGCAACGTTCCATCTCATCGTCTATCTCGGTAATTAAAGGTCCAAATTTTAAAAGACCTCTTTGAGGGAATAGTTAAATTCATCCTTAAAAAAGTCTTTTAAAATCTAGACCGTCCAAAATATTTTTGGATGATGAGATTGAGAGCGGTGGGTAGACTTTCTAGAAGTTAAAAAAACAGATGATCTCCAACTGTGGCGTTGTTCTTCCAACGGTGCATTTGTTTAGTTTGAGTTATATCTCGGGGAAAATCTAAGAGTACATATAGTGCATACATACGTATTTAATTTTTATCTGTTTTGAATCTTACAAAAATGATCCAAGTAGCATATTTTGTTCAAAATAGTAATTTTAAGGTCCTTGTAAAAAATTAACTCAATCCGATATTGGAAATGACTTTGTAGGCACGGTCAAAGTTGGCAGCTTGCTCTTTGGGACGACTATTTGACCCTTCAATCACGAGCGGACACGTGGCGGTAGGACCCGCGGAAGAAGAACAGTTGACCACCCACTGAAATAATGACACGCGGGCGTGTAAACCAAATGAATGTCTCCGCGGAGGTCGTCCACGGAAGTGCGGAGACCATCGCGGAATCACTCCCGCGAACCCCATGGTCTGACTCGAACTAGGGTTCCACAGGTCTCCCAGTCCCAATGACTACAACAAAATTTCCATCAAAGATCTCCCGAGAGGGTTTCTGTCCTATGCCTAGAGGCAAGGTCTGGAGGGAACCCCGCGGAGAACAAACGATCGCCGCGGGTCGCGACCTCGCTCCAGCGGGAAATGGGGAACTTCTTGTGGCTTGGGGTTGGAGGTGTCACCGCGGGAAATCGAGTCTTCCCACGGAAAAGTTCCCGCGGAGGGGCAAAGTTTCTTAGGGCCAGGAGGTAAGGGAGGGACACGTGTCAGGAGTAGATAGGAGCGCCGTCCTGGGCCTGACTTAGGCCCAGGTGCCCTATAAATACCCCTGACATTCCCAATGAAAAAGGGGGATTTTCTCTGGAAAAAGGGTGAGTGAGTACTGAATTTGAGGAAGAAGTACATTCTTCCTCAGAGAAAAGGAGTGACCTCACTCGCTTAAACCCGGAGGAAGTCAACTGCCATGCGGAAAACAAAAGGGACATGCTGCCTTTGTTCCTTCCGTATCTCCTGCTCCTACCCCTTCACCCCACAAGATCTCTCTTCTTTCCCTTTTAGTTAATCATCGACCAATCGCACCTCTCCAGCTCACGAATAACTACACGTAAGCAGTCTCACACGCAACCCTCCTCCACATACGTTTATGAAACATCCAACTTTGCTTTAGAATTCAGGCTTGGATTCTGTAGCAACGTTAGCCTGAATTCTAAAGCAAAGTTGGATGTTTTGTGAACGTCTTTATAGCCATCGGATTGAAATGATTTTTAATAGGAACCCTAACCAAACTATTATGAACAAAACAAGTGGCTCAAATCATTTTTGTAGGTCCGGCGATGGGCCGAAGTGCATATGTACACAGTGTATGTACATAAATGTGTGTAGTTAAATATATCTGGCATCCTTTTCACCATTGCTAATTGCAATCTTCAATTATTTTACTCCCTCTTTCCCAATTTGTCTGTCCAATATTGTCGCACCCGTCCCGGATATTTGGTATTTTAATTCACGTATTTAATTAAATTATACGTCACGGGGTTAAATTGCATGCATTGGAAGTGTGCGGACTTGTGTGTGATTTAAAAGTGACAGTATACTAGCTTGTAGGCTAGCATATACATGATCAATTTTCTCCTAAGGTTATTAACAGAGAATTAATACGTGTACTTCTCCTGGGAACTCATCTATACACGTATAGTTAGAGAGAGAGAGAGTGAGTGAGAGAGGGAGGGGGAGAGAGAGAGAGCAGCGGGGAGAAGAAGAAAGAAAGAAGAAACAAGAGTTAGGTTAAATTGAACCTTAATTAGGTAACGAGCTGAGTAATCGGGAGGTGCCAAAACCTTAAGTTGGCATACTTCGGTCGACTCACAGGTGAGTGTGTTTGATATCTTATATCTTCAATAAGATGTTAACCTGTTGGTTGTGTATCATGCTATGGTTGGTTTAGTTATTGGTGTGCATGATTGGTGTGTGTTGATTGTACCCGTATAAGGTTTGTGGAGTGAGTCACACCTTATCGTGGGCCGTGCCGTTCTATTTATGGTGAATAGGAGCTTGGTGTGCAGGACACAATACCTTGGGTACGTGGGATGTAGCAGACGTGTCATTGCATGAATTGTGAATATAAATTGTGGTTGTTTCAGTTAGTTGTTTATGTTGAGTTTTATTGGATTTATTCTATATCTCACACACTCCTGGTTTTCCTTTGGATTGCCAGATAGCAGCGGTTCGTAGGATGGTCCACTATCAGTCGGCGTTTTGGGGTTGGCTTTGAGGTTGTCGTTTGTGTCGGTGGTAGTGAGTTATCTTGTACATATTATCGACTCGTTTTGTGACATGGATGTCGTGTATTTTAGTATGTCAAGCATGTAATGTTATGGGTATAACGTCGACTACTTTGTTAATATTAATGTTAAGTCTTCCGCTGGTTTATTCTGAGTTAATATCTATTGTTATTGATTGTTTAGTTGGCGTATGGGAATGAGACGTGGCCGCACCGACTCGGGCCCATATTGGGTGTCGTTTTGCGGGGCGGGGCGTGACAATTTGGTATTAGAGCGCTAGTACATTCGAGTCTCTGAATTGAGAGTCGTTTGGGATTTGGTAGTGGACCGAAGGAGTTTTGTGTTATGGTTTAGAGTTAGCTAATGACTAACGTGTGAGATATGTTTTTTTTTTAAATTGTGTTTGCAATTGGTTGTTTAAGTTGTTTAAACAGATATTTGGACATGGCTTCGAAGCACACGGTTCACACTGAGGATATTGCTACTTGTGGCGATGAGGTGGAGCAACCACCTGTTCCTTTGCAAGCACCAGTTGTAAGGGACACAGAAAGAATCTTGGCAGCTATGGCTCAATATACAGAACAACAAGCAGCCTTAATGCAATTACAGACCACACAGGCAGCAGAGCGTGGAACCAGTACTGGATTATTAGAGCGGTTTAGGAAGTTGTTCACTACAGAGTTCGAGGGATCTGTGAGTCCCGGGGAAGCAAAGGAGTGGCTAAAGTCTGTGGTAAGGGTGTTTGATGCCATGGGTGTGACCGACACTCAGAAGGTGACATTAGCAACATTCAATTTAAAGGGTACGGCACGAAATTGGTGGGAAGCTTTGCAAAGGCAGTTGACTGCACCATTACCAGGTGTGACATCGGTGGTTCAACGGGATGTGACGTGGGAGCGCTTTGTGAAAGGGTTCAATGACCAATATTGTCCACAGAGTTACCGGTTTAGACAAGAGGCGGCTTTTTCTCATCTATTATAGGGTGATATGACTGTTCCAGAATACGAGGCGAGATTTGCGGAGCTATCAGAATATGCTCCAAACATGGTTGACACAAAAGTTAAGAAGTGTAATCGGTTTCGGTTGGGACTTTCTTCAAAGGTAGCAAACAGGTTGACAATTTACGAGACGAAGGATTACGCTGCTTTGGTGGAGATGGCTAGGAAGGTAGGAAATGATATTCAGGATTATCAGGACAATCGACAGTCTAATAAGAAGAATAAAACCGAAGGGACAACTTTTGGAAAGTCTGGAGGTGGCGGTGACAAGGGCGGTCAACAAAAATCACAGGGCTTTGAAAATCAAAATTTTGGTAAATCTCAAGGTGGTTCATCAGGAGGGTGGAAAGGGAAATTGGGTCAAGGGACTGGCAAGCAAATCGCGGGTGGTTCAACAACGACAGTGTCACGTCAATGTTTCAATTGCGGGTCCACAGATCACTTGCTGAGGGAGTGTACGAGCGAGGTTAAGAATTTCAGGTGTTTTGAGTGTGGAGAGCCTGGACACATGGCGGCGCAATGCCCTCAGAAGCAAGCACTGGTGGCATCATCTGTGGGTAGTGTTCAAGGAGGCAGAGGAAGGGGAGCTAATGGGTCTACAGCGCCGAGTAGAGTGTTTGCAATCACACGGCAAGGGGCTCAGTCTTCACCGGGAGTAGTGACAGGTACTTTGGCTATTTCTGGTACTTATGCACGTGTGTTGTTAGACCCTGAGTCTACACACTCTTTTGTGTCAAATGTCTTTACTAAATATTTAGACAAGCCTGCTAGAGTGTTAAATATTGCTTTAGCTATTTCTACACTAGTGGGTGATGTAGTTGTTATAAACGTGGATTTTTCGGGGTGTGAGTTTGTCGTTGGGGGAAGGAAGTTGTTGGTGGATTTGCTACCATTAGACATGACTGATTCTGATATTATTATGGGTTTGGATTTCTTGTCGAGGTATCATGCGGTTATGGATTGTTTTTTGCAATGAAGTTGTGTTTCATCTACCGAACAGTGATGAGGTCAAATTTTGTGGGGATTCTGTGGTAAGTTCTACATGTCTTATTTCAGCACTTAAAGCTAAAACTTTGTTGAGTAAGGGATGTGAGGGGTTTATTGCTTATGTTGTTGATACTGAAAAGAAAGCACCTAAGCTTGAAGAGATATTGATTGTGAATGAATTCACAGATGTATTTCCGGATGAGTTGCCAGGTATCGTACCAGATCATGAAGTTGAGTTCACTATCGAGTTATTACCAGGTACTACTCCGATATCTATTACTCCATATCGTATGGCGCCGGCTGAATTGCTTGAGTTAAAAGTTCAGTTGAAGGAGTTGCTTGATCGGGATTTCATTCAACCTAGTGTATCGCCTTGGGGAGCACCGGTTTTATTTGTTAAAAAGAAGGAAGGCACTATGCGAATGTGTATCGATTATCGGCAGTTGAATAAGGTGACAGTTCGGAACCAATTTCCATTGCCAAGGATAGATGACTTGTTTGATCAGTTGCACAGGGCTACGGTATTCTCTAAGATTGATCTGAGATCGGGTTATCATCAGATTAAGGTGAGGGATAGTGATGTATCGACAATGGCTTTTCGTACAACGTATGGTCATTATGAGTTTTTGGTAATGCCGTTTGGTTTGACCAACGCTCCAGCGGTTTTCATGGATTTAATGAATCGAGTATTTCGACCATTCTTGGATGCTTTTGTTATCGTGTTTATCGATGATATTTTGGTCTATTCCCACACTAAGGAGGAACATGAGGATCATTTGCGTATTGTGCTTCAAGTTCTACGTGACAAGCGTTGTTCGGGAAGCTTAGTAAATGTGCATTCTGGTTGGATCGTATGGAATTCTTGGGGCACGTGATCTCTTCTGATGGAGTTTGTGTGGATCCTAAGAAGATTGAGGCGGTGGTGAATTGAGAAAGTCTTAAAAATGTTTCAGAGATTCGAAGTTTTCTTGGCTTTGCGGGTTATTATCGAAAGTTTATTCAGGGCTTTTCTACCATTGCTTTGCCAATGACAAAGTTGACGAGAAAGGATGCCAAGTTTTTGTGGTCTGATGAGTGTGAGAGCAGTTTTCTTGAGTTGAAGAAACGGTTAGTATCAGCACCGGTTTTAACGATTCCGGTTGGCACAGAGGACTTGGTAGTCTACACCGACGCTTCATTACAGGGTTTGGGTTGCGTTTTGATGCAGCGGGGTAAGGTTATTGCTTATGCGTCGAGACAGTTAAAAAGTCACGAGCACAATTATCCTACTCATGATTTGGAGTTAACGGTTGTGGTATTCGCTCTCAAATTATGGAGGCATTATTTGTATGGAGTATCGTGTGAGATCTATAGCGATCATCAGAGTCTACGATATTTATTCACGCAGAAGGAATTGAACTTGAGGCAACGACGGTGGATGGAGTTGATAAAGGACTATGACAGTTCTATACATTATCATCCGGGTAAGGCAAATGTGGTCGCCGATGCTTTAAGTCGAAAGACGGTGGGAAGATTGGCATGTATACAATGTTCGAGAGTTTCAGTTTTAACTGAATTGAAACAAATGGGAGTAGAGTTTTTATTGGGGAGTAATGGAGCTTTGTTGGCACGTTTCAGCGTTCGACCTTTGTTCATAGATCGGATCAGAGATGGGCAGTGGCAGGATCTTGATTTTCAAGAGTTCAGACGGCGTGTAGTGAAGGGGAAAATGCCTGAGTTCAGTATTCGGGATGATGGTATGATTATGTTTGGTAAGAGAATGTGTTTGCCAAATGACATGGTTTTAAAGAAGGAAATTTTAGATGAAGCTCATTGTTTTGCATATGCTATGCATCCGGGAAGCACTAAGTTGTATCGTTATTTGAGAGAATATTTTTAGTGGAGTGGTATGAAAAGAGAAATTGCGGAGTACGTGGCTGGTTGTGAAACTTGTCAACGAGTGAAGGCGGAACACCAGAGACCGGCGGGTTTGTTGCAGAGTCTTCCTATACCGGAGTGGAAATGGGATCATGTGACAATGGATTTTGTGATAGGTTTGCCGCGCTCAAAAGGAGGATATGATTCTATATGGGTTATTGTAGATCGATTAACAAAGTCAGCTCACTTTTTACCGGTTAAAACCACATACACCACAGATAGGTATGCAAAATTGTATGTTGATGAAATAGTCAGATTGCATGGGGCGCCTATGTCTCTCGTTAGTGACAGGGATCCGAAGTTCATTTCTAGATTCTGGAATAGTTTGCAGCGGGCTATGGGAACCTCTTTGAAATTCAGTACCGCTTTTCTTCCACAGACAGATGGTCAGTCGGAACGGACTACACAAATATTAGAGGATATGCTGAGAGCTAGTGTTCTAGATTTTGGTGGCGAGTGGGACGAGAATCTATCGTTGGCAAAGTTTGCTTATAACAATAGTTATCAAAGCAGTATCGGGATGCCACCATATGAGGCGTTATATGGTAGAAAATGTAGGACACCGATTTGTTGAGAGGCTGTAGGTGAAAGAAGAATGTTGGCTCAAGAGTTGGAACAACAAGCTGCCGAGGATCCAACGTTGGTTCTGGAGCTAATACAACAAACAATTGATATGGTAAAATTGGTTAGAGAACGTCTAAAAATGGCACAAAGCCGACAAAAGAGCTATGCAGATAAGCGAAGACGTGAGTTGGAGTTTGCGGTTGGTGACTTTGTATTTATTCGTGTTGCACCATGGAAAGGGGTTATACGTTTTCAAAAGAAAGGCAAGTTGGTACCTAGATACATTGGACCATACGAAGTTGTTGAGAGAGTGGGAGCTACAGCTTATCGTTTGGCATTGCCAGTTGAGTTGACTCGACTACACGACGTTTTCCATGTCTCTATGCTTCGAAAGTTCATGGGGGATCCGTCACATATTCTCAGTTCAGAACCGTTGGAACTTTGTGAGGATTTGTCCTACGAGGAGACACCTGTTGAGATTTTGGATCGAAAAGAGCAAGTGTTACGCACTAAAGTGATAACTTATGTGAAAGTTTTGTGGCGGAATCACAAGGTTGAGGAGGCTACATGGGAGGGTGAGGAATCAATGAAACAAAAATATCCACATTTGTTTTCATAAGGTAAATTTTATTTCGGGACGAAATCTTCTAAGGGGGGGAGAGTTGTTGCACCCGTCCCGGATATTTGGTATTTTAATTCACGTATTTAATTAAATTATACGTCACGGGGTTAAATTGCATGGATTGGAAGTGTGGGGACTTATGTGTGATTTAAAAGTGAGAGTATACTAGCTTGTAGGCTAGCATATACATGATCATTTTTCTCCTAAGGTTATTAACAGAGAATTAATATGTGTACTTCTCCTGGGAACACATCTATACACGTATAGTTAGAGAGAGTGTGAGAGAGGGAGGGAGAGAGAGAGCAGCGGGGAGAAGAAGAAAGAAAGAAGAAACAAGAGTTAGGTTAAATTGAACCTTAATTACGTAACGAGCTGAGTAATCGGGAGGTGCCAAAACCGTAAGTTGGCATACTTCGGTCGACTCACAGGTGAGTGTGTTTGATAGCTTATATCTTCAACAAAATGTTAACCTGTTAGTTGTGTATCATGCTATGGTTGGTTTAATTATTGGTGTGCATGATTGGTGTGTGTTGATTGTACCCGTATAAGGTTTGTGGAGTGAGTCACACCTTGTCGTGGGCCGTGCCGTTCTATTTATGGTGAATGGGAGCTTGGTGTGCGGGACACAATACCTTGGGTACATGGGATGTGGCAAACGTGTCATTGCATGAGTTGTGAATATAAATTGTGGTTGTTTCAGTTAGTTGTTTATGTTGAATTTTATTGGATTTATTCTATATCTCACACACTCCTGGTTTTCCTTTGGATTGCCAGATAGCAGGGGTTCGTAGGATAGTCCACTACCAGTCGGCGTTTTGGGATTGGTTTTGAGGTTGTTGTTTGTGTCGGTGGTAGTGAGTTGTCTTTTACATATTATCAACTCGTTTTGTGACAAGGATGTTGTGTATTTTAGTATGTCAAGCATGTAATGTTATGGGTATAACTTCGACTACTTTGTTAATATTAATGTTAAGTCTTCTGCTGGTTTATTCTGAGTTAATATCTATTGTTATTGATTGTTTAGTTGGCGTATGGGAATGAGACGTGGCCGCACCGACTCGGACCCACATTGGTTGTCGTTTTGCGGGGCGAGGCGTGACAAATATGATATATGTGCCCTTCAAAATATTATTTATATCTCACTATTTATAATATTTTATATAATTTTGAAAACATCGTATTATATAATTAATTGAGATCTATCAAACAAAATTTATATTACATATAAAAAAATATTATAAATAGAAACATCTAGACAATTTTCTAGAAGGTCCCAAATAATGAAAAAAGATAAACAAATTGAGACATAGAGAGTAAAAAATAGGTATTCGACAACAATAATATACTCCCTCTGTTCCTTATTTATAGTCCTGTATTCCATTTTAGACTGTCCCTTAATAAGTGTCCATTTTGTAAAGTTAGTGGGTAAAAGTTGGTGAATTGTCTATTTTGTCCCTAAAAGTATATTCCATTTTGAAAAGTAAGTGAATAAAAGTGTAATGATGATGGGTAAGTAGGGAAAGTGGAGAAAAAAGTTGATGTGAAAGGTACAATGATGATGTCTTTTTAATAAGTTGGAGTTACGAAGCATGACACTTAAAAAGGGACGAAAGGAGTGGCATTGTCTATTTTAAGGGTATATCCATTCCGCATCTTCTTCATTCCCCCATGGAATGGATGGATCCGAGGTGTTGTAGTGCACCCCATATAGTGTGCGTGTAGAATGACACACAGCCGTCAATCTTATCAATTAGCGGTCCACATTAAAAATCAATTATGGCCGGTACTGATAAATAATTCGTACCGGTCATAATTAAAAATCATATCTCAACCATTCATTATCGAGATCGATGACTCTTGTGCACTCTACAGGGTGCCTTATTGGGTTTTACACTACAAGATTTTCCAATCCGGAATGGATATGTCGATTTCATCTAATGTGAAGCTAACACTTGGTGGTTTCGGTAGTGAAAAATTTGTAAAGTTTTATTTGTGGTTGAGAAAATATTAGGTGTTTCTGGTAGTGAATTAGTTGTTGAGAAATGTCAAGTTATTTTCAGTAGTGAATAAGTTGTTGATGGATTTGTGAGTAGAGTTACTGTAGCAAAAAATATATATATTTGTTAACTTTTTTGTTAGTGGAAACGAGATAGTAAAATACTAAAACTTTTTTGTCAGTGAAAACAAGATGATTAAATGCATTATGTTTTTAGTATTTTTTGTTGGTAAAAACACCCAAATGGACTTAAAAGATCATCTGAACTTCCTTACTTGTATGAAACAATGTCGTTTCGATTATCTAATTGTATTGATTATATTTTACAACTGGAGAAAAAGAATCATACATACAATAAGCATGAACAAATCTAATTCATAAAAAATAATAATCCGTTATTTAATTTGGGGCTCTTATTAGGCTCCGTTCCAGAAATGAAATAAGAACTTATTTTTTGTGTAATAAGAAGGCTTGTTCCTGAAAAGATTGAACAATTACTTATTTTTTGAGAAGACAATTTCAAGATTAAAAATCATGTGCTTACGCAAATAATTTTCCTATCAATATGGATCTTATTTGATAGATCTCATTGAGATCTTTAATACAGTGCAAAAAAAATGGAAAAATTATTTCTCATTTACGTTATTTTTGAGTTTGAAAATGTGAAATAAGCTGCTTATTTGAATTTTGTGGAACAAACCTTCTTATTTTTCTTTGAGAAGTGGCAAAATAAGTACTTATTTTTTAAGAAGGTTTTTGGAACGGAGCCTAAATCATGAAGAGTTTTCTGTTATTCAATTGTGAATGAATTCCTTACACCGGCGGTGTAAGCTCCCATTTTTCTCCAAACCAATACAAACGTGCCACATCAGAAAAAAGGTATAGAAGTGGACAAAGTCTCGCTCTTTTTCTCTCCTTTGTATACCAGGGTTACTTTTGGGGGCACAGTTTGGACAATTACCAAAAAAAAAAAAAAAGACCATCATTGCGTAAAGGCCCCTCCTTTCCATTATCAACAAGTCTACTCATCTTTACACCGAATTGTCAACTTCGGCCTTTTGTTTAGCTTCAATTGCTCCATCAAATTAGAGATGGAATTACATACTTTATTCTTTGAGACTTTTTCTTTATTGTTTTCTATACAATAACATACAGATATTAGTGTTCATCCGTACCTATGGCATTACCCACTCCGGCTTGTGCCTACAACACTACTCACCCCGATTGGAATTGAAATTACCATTTGAATCTTAATAGTAACTCAAAATATTATTTCAATTTTTAGGTAGCTATAATATTTTTAGAAAAGATAAAGGAAAATAGAAAAAAAGATAACCAACACCAAAAAAGTAATACGTATCAGAGAAAAAGCGAGAGAGCATGTTACCGAGAACAGTGGATTTTGAGTTCCGAGTAACTCACCGACAAGGGCAATGACTGTTTGTGGCCGGATAATCAGAGGAGAAGCTTTGATGAGAGAGAGAGAGAGAGAGAGAGGGTAGTGACTATTGTTTTTTTTTATTTTTTTATCAACAAAACAGAAGCTGATTGGTAGGGGGGGAAAAAATTGATGGTGTTTTTGTAATATATTTGTAAGAGTGTAAGTGTTTTCTTAAGAGAGTTAAAAAACACACATAAACCCTTTGTCTATGTGTAAAGATTGATTGAGTATTCGAGATTTAGCTTTGTTTTTAATTAAAACCACTCATTGATTGGAATTGTATTTTGTTATTTTTTGGAGTGAAATCCAATGGAGGATTTATGTTTAGTATATGCGCAAATCATGTGTATCTTCATATTGATAATACAAAATTGGAGAGTGATTTTTACACTTTCTTTTTTGATATCCGCACTCTCTTTTTGTTTTTTGGTATTGAAAAATGGATGTATTTTTTTGTTGCTAAAAGACAAAAAATAAGTGTCAGTACAGAAAAAGGAGTGTGGAAATCATTTCTCAAAATATTTTTAACTATATATTGCTACTCGTCTTGGATGATACTTATTGTCTTTCTCTTTGCTCCTTTTAGTCTTTGTATTCATTTCAAAGATTAATAAAATTTTCTTTTTTTTGCCATTCAAAAATATATATATATTGCTACTTGTGAGGTCCGAACAAGAGACAATATTCTATGTATGTGCACAACTATCGTTTTATTTTATATTCAATAGTTAGAAATCTTTGCAAATGAATATACAATTTTAAGAGATCCAATTGAAGCACGGTGAACATAAAAAATTTGACGATTCGGTGTACACACGAGTTGAATTGTTGATAATGGGAAGGAGGGGCCTTTATGCAATGATGGGACTTTTTTTTGTAATTGTCCAAACTTTGCTCCCAAACGTGAAGTTAACCCTTTCAAGTTAACCCTGGTAAACATAGGAGAAGAAAAGACGAGACTTTGTCCACTTCCGTACCTTTTTTGCTGCCGTGGCGCGTTTGTATTGGTTTAGAGGAAAAGGAGTTTACATTGCCGGTGTTAGGAATTTATTCTCTATTCAATTACCAATTTGGGGTTAATTCAGTTGGTCAGAACTCTTATATCTTACTATGAGATTAGAAGATCGAGTTTTTCCACCTGTATCTAAGTGTTTTTCCCATTGTATTTTTTGAGATTATTTTTTTCTCCTTATAGGGCTTGGGTTTGATATGGTCCCTTTGATGGACTAATTATTTACTCTTGTCGGTTCAGTTTTAATTTGGACTTGGTTATCTCGAACTCTCGCACAGCTGATATAGTGTACCGTGTTTTGTATTTTATACTTCATACACACGATTGACAAAAAAAAAAATGTATCTTTCTGTTGAAAATAAATAAATAAATTATCATAGCGTGCATCTATTGTATTAGAAAGTATACAAGTACAGCAAGAGGTGTACAAACACCGCGTATAGCACCCTTTTGGACCCGTCTTGGGTTATAAAAAGATGATCTGAGCTGCTTATTTTGTTCAAAATTAAATAATTTGTTTAATGTCCCTGTAAAAAATCAATTCTATTCGATATTGGTAAAGACGTTTAAAAAAGGTCATTTTTTTGCTTTAGAATTTAGCCTAAATCTGAAGCAAAAGATGATGTTTTGTGAGAGTCTTTACCGATATCGGATGGTACTGATTTTTTTACAGAGACTCTAAATAAATTATTTTGTGAATCTGACCATTTTTGCGGGACCCGAGACAGACCCAAAAGTGTGTTGTACACACTGTTTGTACAAACAGTGTTGTACCTTTTTTAAAAAAAAAAAGAGGGAAAGAGGATAATTTCACATACCAACTCATTTAAGCAATTGTTGTCTAGGGGAGGGGTATAATGGACCCTTTAAACACACACACACACATACACACAATATCCAAACTCCCGATGTGGGAGCCAGCCCATCTGACGCAGGCTCAAGAGCCTCGCCACTAAAAAGTGACACCACGACAGAAGGCCCAAGGGGTTTGCACTACGGGTCAAACACCCAAACCACAACCGGCGGGCAAGACTTGGTTGCTTTGCTCTGTTGTACCTATAGCAGCCTTCTTATTGTATATTAAGTTTTAATTTGTTTCCACTGTGATGGGAGAGGGGCCTTTATTATTTTTTCCATACATCTATTATGTTTTCCCCTTTTAATACTGCCTCCATCCCAAAAGATTAGTCTACTTCAAAGATGTATAATTATCAGATACAAAATGTAATTTTTATGCAGAATTTTTTAAATTTTTTTGCCACCAAATTAAAATAATTTAGTATCAAGAAATTTAAAATTATGAAGTACAATATTTTCTTGTCTGAAAGTTACACGTCTTTTTGGTAATGGACTACTTTTTAATTTTTTTGGAATGGGGGAGCATTTCATACGTTTAAGTATTTTTTTTTTCCTTTTTTTTTTTCAATAACCAAAATGTTAGGGTCATATTGTGCGAGTCTTGATTCAAAAAGAATTCATTAGGTTTTGAAGTTAACAACCTGACAATTCCTTCAGCACCCAAAGGTTTGAAATATTTAAACTCCGTAAAATAAATTCGAACATGAAACCTCATGAATTTACTTTTTTTCCCGTTTCTTCTAAGCTTATGGGTACAGTTTTACAGGGTTATTATAATGAAAACTGCTACCCACATAGACAAAAGTGCATAGATTGTGCACAGATTTTTTTTGGGATCCATCATGGGTCCCACATAAACAATCTGACCCGTTAATTAAATGTAAAACACTTTTTTTTTCAAGGATTCCCGTAAAAAACCAGCTCAATCTAACATGTATAAATTCTCGATGCAATCATCTAACTTTTTTTTTTCTTTGAAGATGTCATTTCATAACGCCGCTTGGCAAAGATTATATCAAAAGACAGGAATGAAACCAAAGCTGCTAACAATTGAAATGAGCATGGCATAGTAAGGCTTTCAAGGACCACCGGCTCGCAGACACACCTGCCAAACCGTAAGTCTGTTGACACAAACAGATCGTGCACAGATCTTGATGTGGGGCCCACTATGGATCCCATACAAATAATTCGAGCCGTTCATTAAATTTGAAACATTTTTTCAAGGGCCTCTGCAAAAAATCAGCTCAATCCGATACCTAGAAATACTTGATCTAATCATATAAGTTTTCATTCATGTTCAAAGTTGAATGAAAAGTTAGATGATTAGATCGAGTATTTCTAGGTATCGGATTGAGCTGATTTTTTGCAAGGGCAGTTGAAAAAATATTTTAAATTTAATGAACGGCTCAGATAATTTGTGTGGGACCCATAGTGAGTCCCACATTGAGATCTGTGCACGATCTGTGCCTCCTTTGTCTGTGTGAATAGCACCTCTCCCTGCCAAAGCATACCTGACACCTTCGGGACGGGACTATAAATCTTATCAATGATTAGCAACAAAGCATCCTTACGGATATCCAACTCAAACCATAACACAATCCAGTATAGATGTAATCAAGAAAACTAACAAATAAACAAAACCACAAAAAGAAAAAAGAAAAAAAAGCTAATCTGGGCTCAAATGATCCACCCAAAACAACCACCGAAATGTCTAACTTTTCATTGAGATCTCAGGATAATGAAAAGTTAAATTTGTGCACGCATGAAATGTCTGTACGGGCAGGCTCACACTTTCGGTATTATAATCACCGGGACTCGAAGTTTGTTGTCTTTGGAGGACTTTTTTTCAGCAATTACATTCACCTTCGCTTTGTTCACTTTCGATGCGGGTATGCTCATTCTGTACCTCGCTTTGATGATCAGAACAGTTCAATTTTTCAAGATGCATTTTCTAGGCGACGGTTGTAAAATTCACATCAATCGGATATGGATAAGTGCTTCTTCATCTAGGAAAACACGGAATGAGCATAGCGATTAAGCTGAGTTCTTTCATAGAATCCTAACCAATGAATGCGGACAAAAATGAGTCAAACCCAATACATTGATACAAAACAGAAAAACTACGACTGAGAGCGTTTGTACTAAATTTCTTTTTGATTAAACAAAATTCGTATTATCCAAATTTTAGTTAATTGGTACTAAAGACTGTCTTTTTGAGACAAACGATTAATTAAAAAATTTTGACCAAATTCTTGAAAAAACTATGAGAAGCCAACCAAAATGATTCGTTCAAAACGATCGGAAAATTAAGTTGCCTAAATGGCCACATTGGAAAATCAATTTCTCTCACCTATTCAAATTTTATTTTTTTAATTATTTATTACTTGACTCTCTCAATAGTAGTACATTTACCCGTCAACTCCGCATGAATGAATCAACGATCGGAAAATTAAGGCCCAAGGGAGCCTAAATGGCCATATTGGAAAATCAATTTCTCTCTCCTATTCAAATTTTATTTTCTTAATTATTTATTACTTGACTCTCTCAATAGTAGTACATTAATTTACCCGTCAACTCCACGTGAATGAATCAACGATCGGAAAATTAACTCCCAAGGGAGCCTAAATGGCCATATTGGAAAATCAATTTCTCTCTCCTATTCAAATTTTATTTTCTTAATTATTTATTATACTTGACTCTCTCAATAGTAGTACATTTACCCGTCAACTCCGCGTGAATGAATCAATGTGGGCTCCACAATTGTAAGTCAGCGGTGAGTCGGTGAAAAATATATATAGGAGAATTGTTTCACTACAGAGTCAGTATAGAAAATAAAATCACATCTACGTGCCCATCAACGCAACGTGATGAAACAGCGTGGGATCTACAATTATGCGTAAATGGTGAAAATAACATAGAGACGGGTTTTTCTACTATAGATTTAATGTAGAAAATAAAGTTTTTTTGATAGGAAAATTGTAGAAAAATAAAGTTAAATTTTACGGTTCATCGTATCACTGACGATCGAGTTTTCGTAAATTTGGACAATAATTTCATTTACTTAATTAACCCTATTATTTTGACTTGAAAGGGCTTGCACGCTCTGATCGATTTGGGTACAGCAGGCCGTATTATGCTATTAATATGGGACTTATTCTGAGGTCAAAAATGATGAACAGTTTATTTAAATTTTTCCTAGATTATTCTTTACTTGAGTACTCACTCCGCAATATTTTTATCTGTCAACTCCGCGTAAATGAGACAATGTAGGCTCCACTATTATAAGTCAGCGGTGAGCCGCTGACAGAAACATGTAAGAAATTTTTGTATTACATGTTTAATACCGAAAACAAAATTACATTTATCTGTCAACTCCGCGTGAATGACCTAATCGTAAGTCAGCGCTAACAAAGAGATAGGAGAATTATTTACCCAAAAAAAAAGATAGGAGAATTTTTCTGTCGCATATCCGTTATAGAAAATAAGTTACATTTCACAGTTCATTATTGCGGACAACGAGTTTTTGTAAATTTGGACAATAATTTCATTATCTGCACAATTATTCTGATTGTAAAGGACTTGCTGTGATTAGGGCATAGCAATTAATCCCCATTGTGCCATTAATGGGGTGCTTATTCTAAGGTCAAAACAATGATCTGAACGGCTCATTTACGTGTACTTGAACTAATCTCCAGAGACCATAAATACACCGTCCATTACCAAAAGTCCCTCTTGATGCTAGAACAAATGCTTCATATGAACTAGTCCAAAAAAAGATGGCACCTAGTTAACGGCTTGTTTGTTAATTGGAGATAGAGGGGAAGCTCTTATCCACCCAACAAACGAGCCGAAGAGACTAAGCTCTTATGAGGGAGCGAACTTCTAAGTTCCGAGCATAGATCACTACGCCATCCACCAAGGCAAGATCCTCTGTGCCGAGAACTCCTATGTTGAGAGATTTTCTAGCCGTTGAATTTAAAACATAAAAAAAAAAAAAAAAAAATCACACAATCCAACGGCCAGAAAATCCCTTTACACATAAACACAAGGATCCTCGGGACAGAGCACGTCGGATCCACCATTCACCTTGGGTTTGGTCGGAGCTTCTTTACCGTACAAGGGTCCATGTAATTGAATTTTCCCTGATTGCATGTGGATCTCATGATTTCATGGGGACCTCCCAAAGAAGTCTCCGTTCCGACGAGTCATCTCCTTAAAAGGACCCTTCTTGTAGTGCGCCCCTTTTTGAATTATTTGATAGCATCTCTCACCGAATCCGAGAGTTTCTTTTAACTGTTTACGCTAGTACCCATTCGCTGATATTGACAAATGTTTATTATTGTGATTTTGTATTTTTTTCATTTCATAATCGAATATCTGCGCCTCTTTGAAGTCCCGTTCTGAAGGTAATAATCGGACATGACTCCCAATGATCCCAAAGTTTAGAATGTTTGCCTTTCCTAAAAATGAAATCAGTGACCTCATGGGAGGAACACTAAATTTTTTCATACAACCACTTAGCCAAAACCTTTTGGGGTTCGTGATTTTGTATATATTCGGCATATGTTAACACCATAATACAATTAAAAAATAGGTTGAATTAAGTTTTGATAATTTGGGCACAATTTATCCCTGATCATTGGGTCCAAATATGCATGATACTACAAACAGGACACTTCAAATAATAAGTGGCGAAGCCAAGATTTTTGTTGTAAGATATTCATGGCTCTGTTTGATAGGAGAGGTTATATATTATGTGTAAAAATATTCAAGTTAAAGTAGGTTATTGTCTGAGAATTTGATTTTTTGTTAAAGAAATAATAAATTCTCGATTCAACTCTATTATGGTCATGACCATTTAGATATTATTTTCATCATTCGATTTGTATAGTTTGTAGTAAATCAATATTTTCTCATCACTAGGGTAAAAAATTATGAAAACTCCATAATTGGCTTCTTTTGTTGTTGGAGTGCTGGTCAAAAAAGCTGCAAGCTGTATCGATTGCAATTGCACATGCCCACTTTTTCTTTTCTTTTCTTTTCTTTTCTATTTCTTGGTACGTCTGAAATTCACTTCATAGTTCACATGCCCCTTTTTCATTATTAGGTTATACTGTATCACATGCATTTCTCTATCAAGAATATGTTGGAAGAGAAGACAAACTAGAAAGAACCAAAAGCAAACAAAAATTTTCTCAAGAAAGTCCTCGATCCCATACATTAACAAGAATATCATGCCTTTTCAGTTCAAAATAATCAAGAGTATCAAGAATCAGTGATGTTAATCAATAAAGTTATACAAAGAATCAGTGATGTTAATCAATAAAGTTATACAAACACGCCTGCCGGCCACTCTCCGACCACTCCTCACTCACATATGTGTGAGGCCGATACATATGTAAGAGATGAGTGATCAGTAACAGTGTACGTAGCATTGTGGAAGGCCATATCTCTTCTGAGTTGACTCATTTCCAGTTGAGTTAGTTTGTACAAGCTAAACACACTCGGATATGAAGAACTTTCTAAACCCGGCTCCTCCCTCCCTTTTACGGGTGCATCTGGTTCACAATAGACATACTCTCTACGTCCAAAATTATTGGTATCTTATGTCTATTTTGGAACTCTCACGACCGCTCAAAGGGACAAGCAATATCTCTGTTCTCTCTCTCTCTCTCTCTCTCTCTCTCTCTCTCTCTCTCTCTCTCCTGCTTAAAAACTTTAGACCTTCCCTGCTTAATTTGTTTAGGTTAAGATAGGAATGTAATACAGTTGATAAATAAATAAATAAAGTTTGCAAGGTTATATGAGATGGCACCAGGACATCTTTTGGATGGACATGTCAGTCCTGTTGGAAAAATGATTCAATGGCTATATGATCAGGAGTCCGACTATTGGTACCAAAGTTTTCGAACACCGAAAATGAACAATGGCTCTCAGGATCCACTCTTAGGTTCCACATGAAGAATCCGAATTGTTCATTATTTTAATGAACGATTCGGATTATTTCTGTGGAACGTAAAAGTGGGATCCAAAAGCCACTGTACGTTTTCTGTACCCCAAAACTTTACATTTTCGTATGATCAGGTTGCCGGAGAAAAGACACTACTGAATCATAGGCGCCCAAGTCAATTACTAGAAATTATAGAAATAAGTAAATTTTTTTTTTCGTTTGAATGGTTCCACTGTGCATGAGAAGGTGCTGATGACAGACATCAAACGGGCCACGCAATCACTAGTGGACTTTGCAATAAACAATAATCACATTGTACTACGTAGCAGAACCCGTACAACCGTGGTTACCGTGCTATCTCCACCGCTCCGTTCACTTTCACCGCTCTCCCACTATAACGCTTAATCTCGACGTATGTCTTGATAATCAATTGTTCGGATTTAAAAAATATATATTCTAGGAGAGAGTGAACCCGTACAGCGGTACTACCTCCATCACTCTATTTCACCGCTCCCCTGACCCCACCGCAGCGTTCAATCTCACTGTTTGTCTCGACAATCTTTTTGGAATAGAGCGATGGGGCCAGACTTTTTGGAATCCGGAAAGGTTAGGCTATGAAGTCACATGTCGAATCCCTTTAAGGCCGCATTCTAAACCTTGAGAAATTTTTCAGTGCTGAGCGGGTACCACGTGGTACCCGCTCGGTGCATCTGGGTAATCCTTTTTGGTTTTGGACGACTCGGATTTAGAGAGAGAAAGAGGAAAGAGAGTGTGGGGGTGAGAGGAGAGAGAGAGTATTTTAATCTGGACCGTTCAATACACTTTGAAACTGCTCGGATATGTCCGCTCGAGCACCACGTCAGCCGGGTAACGTGGTACCCATCCGGTACTGAAAAATTTCTCCTAAACCTTAGGATCACTGTAGGGTTTGCCAGGCCGTTACTTGAGCTGCGTGCAAGTTGACCGGACATCTAGTTATTGAAAAAAAGGAAAAGGATCGGAGGAGGAAATGACTATGTGGCCGGAGTGGAATTGTTCAAATGTGGCCGGACAATGAATAATGTAAGTCTATGTAGCAGGTGACTAGTTCTTTTTGCTGATTACAAGGTGAGAATAAATATTTAGCATGAGGGAATCCGAACTTCTTTAATCACCCAAACAGAGCCTTAAAATAATTGGATAATTAATTAAAATCCAGCTGGGTTGCATAATCTATCTCCTCCAGTTTTTCAAAGGAAAACTGAATTGGTCTCTTAATTGACAGCTCTATTCTAACAACTTGCTCTCCCAACACCCACTATATATTCTTAGGCATTGTATCCCCACAGTCATTACCCCTCAACGAATCCCACACTTCTTTTCAAACTCTCTCTTTGTCAATCTCTTAATAGATAAGTTTTTTTTTTTTCAACTGGCCGGACACATTTGGTGGAAGGTTTCTAGCTAGCTAGCAAAGCAATGAGAGTTCATGGCCGCGACCCCTCCAGCAGGGGTCGTCTCTGGCCGCAATTGCTACTGGCATTAGCCGTTGTCGTCGTTTCGAATAATGTAGTCTCGGCAGACCCTTATACCTACTCCTCCCCTCCTCCACCATACGAGTACAACTCACCGCCACCTCCTTATGTGTACAACTCTCCACCACCTCCTTATGTATACAAGTCACCGCCGCCGCCATCACCTTCTCCCCCACCACCGTATGAGTACAAGTCACCGCCGCCTCCCTCTCCATCTCCACCACCACCTTATGTGTACAAGTCACCCCCACCACCTTCTCCATCTCCACCTCCTCCTTATGTATACAAGTCACCACCACCGCCATCACCTTCTCCCCCACCACCATATGAGTACAAATCACCACCACCACCCTCTCCATCTCCACCTCCGCCTTATGTGTACAAGTCACCACCACCACCATCACCTTCTCCCCCACCACCGTATGAGTACAAGTCACCGCCGCCTCCCTCTCCATCTCCACCACCACCTTATGTGTACAAGTCACCCCCACCACCTTCTCCATCTCCACCTCCTCCTTATGTATACAAGTCACCACCACCGCCATCACCTTCTCCCCCACCACCATATGAGTACAAGTCACCACCACCACCCTCTCCATCTCCACCTCCGCCTTATGTGTACAAGTCACCACCACC
>BPLS01000517.1:100315-228568 GCA_019656275.1 Rhododendron kiyosumense
GGGCCGCAAACCAAAATCGGGCGATTTTCGGGGGCGCGTGCCCACAGATGCCATTTGTTTTAACTTTATTCTCTCCGCTATATGCATACACTCTCTCCGATGTCCGAATTTATTTGTTCATTTTTTTTTTATTTTGACTTGTCCCAAAATGTATGCCGAGATTAACAAATTGATAGACTAAAACTATGAAATTTCCTTCTTGCCCCTTAACTTTTGAATGCAAGTAACACTTAATTAAAAGTTGAAAGGGTAACTTTTGAAAAGTTGGATATTTATAAATGTAATTATTATGTTCCGTTAATACGTTGTGTTCCAAAAAATGAACAAACATATTGAGACGGATGGAGTTGGACTAAGAACATTTTTATTATGGTCAACTCGTCAATTTTATTCCTTCTAGCAAGGAAATTTCCTCTTTACAACATTCATAGGCATGCGTAAGGGGAGAGAGAGAGAGAGAGAGCCTCTTTCTTTTTTTGTTAGAAACAAACATTGAGAGCCTTGGTGACATGGTTTACAATAACCATAATATAAACAACCTCATCACATGGGATTTGTCCGTTTTGTCACTGTCCAACAAGAGAGGATCCCATCCAATCTTTCCTTCCAATTAGTATGGTCCAGTTTGGACCATTTGTGGGCCCGGAATGATCAAAACCGTTGACTTTTTAAAGCTCGTCGGGAACATTGACGATGCCAAAAATCACGTCGATCGAATATCTTTTGATATGATTTAGCTCGTCGAAAACATTGACCACGCCAAAAATCACGTTGATTGGATATCGTTTAATTAGATATCTAGATGCATTGATCTTCAAATAATTATTGTGCAATCTAGTGTTGCACACTTTTGTTCTTACAATCTTAATGCATTTCAAAATCAAATCAAACAATATCCGGCTAACATGAATTTTGACGTGATCAGCTCTATAAAGTGAACAGTTTTGATCATTCTGAGCCCACTAATGGTCTAAATTGGACCGGCCTGATTGGAAGGAACTGGACGGGATCCTCCCCCAGTCCAACACCTCGATTCCTCTGCATTGTATTTGGAACATGGAATAATTTTTTAGTCGTCGTGGCACCGTACGTAGTGTCCCGACCTCCTTATATACCACACGTTTATGTTGAAAATTGTGGAACGTGACTTTAAAACAACATCACAATTAATAGTAGTAGTAAGGCTTAATACTTCTGATATCTAATTTCAAGAAAAAAGAAGAATCAAAAAATCATTTATTAATCTCTGAAATAAGTTAGAAAGATTAAAATGATTGGAGATATAGAGACATCATAACGAGAGAAAGCATTCCACCTATGTTGGCGTCCTAAAATTCCCGACAATCATATATATCCCTCCAGAGAATCAGGACCAGGGCTTTGCCCTTGTTTCTGTGGTTTGGTCTCTGTCCGGATTGGTTTCGCCAGTTCCCGGCTTGTGATGCTTGCAAGAAGGTCTGGCTTATTGTGGGTTGTCTGGTCATCTTCCATGCCCGGAGTTTCGAAGTGACAGCAAGAACTCGCACTGGAGCATCCCTTTACGGCTACGAGGGATTCGTCCCTTTCGCCGTGAATGCCAACATTAGCCATTTAAAGGACCGATCGAATGGTTTGAGCTTTGGGTTGCTCCTCTACTGATTCTTGGACGAACCATCATGCGGTCTGCTTTTGCAGTAACACGTCTTTGAGCCTGTATGCCATTTTATAGTTTTGCTCGTTTTCTAGTTTTCAGTGGATTTAACTCTTACCAACTGTTATGATTATTTCATGTAAGTGCCGTTATGCTTCTTGGAATGAAATATTTGCTCTTGATAAAAAAAAATATATATCCACCAACAACCCGAAGAGAACAAAACAATTGACAAGGAGACAACCATGTACAGAAAAGAGTACAAACTCACAATAGGTACATAACAAAATTTAGTTACAACCACCAAAACCTAAATAAGTACATAACAAAGTTTAGTTACACCAACCAAAACCAAGAAAAGCAATCAAACCAAGACGCTCCAAAAGGCTCCTTATCAGCATGTAGCCAACCAAGCAGTCCACCCCATTTGCAGAAACTGGGAATAACGTACAGCAAATATTCTTCACTAGCAGCTAATGAGGAATTTCAAGACTTTTTTCTTTTTTTTTCTAGCAGAATGAGACATTGGGGGCCTATTCGCTATCAAGAAATCGGGTGTACGACAACACACCAAATGCACATACGAGACCAATCAGGAAAATAATGCAAAGAACAAAAGACACAGAGATTTACATGCTTCTCTGCAAACTAGCATTTGGTCGGGTACATTCACGATGACTCACGCTAATTTTCACTATATACTGAATGAATGAAGAGAGTACAAGAGTTACATCGGTTGCAGCGTATTACGGCATTAGATTTACATCACCAATCATCGTAATACTATGGGCCGTGTCTACGTTGAAGCCTGAATAATCAACAAAACGTAAATCAAAGTACTGAATCATGTTTTACAATCCCAACCTACACAGTGCATGGCATTGGAATTACAATGACGAAAAGTCGCGGACCACTTGATGATGTTTAGCTTAGCGTCAACACGATTAAGATGTGGCAGCTACCCACTGACACTAACATTCCAATTGGCAATTATTGGAGAGATCCAAGATGTTTTTTAAGTGATCACTCATTCCACTCTTAAGCAATGTGAGATTCATTTCTTTAACATCCTTTCTCACGTGCAGTCGCGTTTGAGGTCTGTCACGTGTGGCCACTTTTTGGGTCCTATCATCGTGCAGTTTTTTTGTTGGTCTGTCATCGTGGAGTGTGAATTATGAATTTTTATAAAATATGGAATGAAACGGGTCCCGCTCTGATACCATGTAAAGATTTTAGAAAAGATCCAATCTAACTTTTCATTGATACAGAACTTCATACAACTGGCATCTACTATTATTCCACTAACCAAATAATTACCCAACTATTATTCCACGAACTAACTGATTACACTACTAAGTGATTACAACAGTCAACAGAGATATACTCAGGTGTGAGCTAATCATGTAGAATTACAGTGTGCACTGCTGATCAGGTGAACTCATACTCTTATCACCCACCCCTTTTAGCTAGCCTCTTAATTTCAATTTATTTATTTATTGAATCGGTAGCTTTTTGCTGCTGGAATATGTCGAATTGGCCGTTGTTCTCATATTTGGTTTTGGCTTTTCCATTCAACTTTTTGTCCGATGGTTCTTTCTTTGTCTTTTGGACTTTCTTCTTGCTGCTTGTATTAATATTTTGTAGCGGGTGCTTGTCCTTTTTTCCTCGATATACCCTTGTCGAGTTTATTAATAAACTTTTTGCCGATTCAAAAAAAAAAAAATCTTCTTTCAATTTAATATTCCTAGGATATAGGCAGCAAGTGATAGGAGCTGAAAGCACCCATTTAATTCGTCTAATTTACTCTTTGTTAGTCCATTTACATTGTTACTTTA
The DNA here is from genome assembly GCA_019656275.1 of Rhododendron kiyosumense. NCBI lineage: Eukaryota > Viridiplantae > Streptophyta > Magnoliopsida > Ericales > Ericaceae > Rhododendron > Rhododendron kiyosumense. Next base: position 103,781 of record BPLS01000517.1, read on the forward strand.
TATATTTTAACGTATTGTGGTGTTTGTAGGTATTGGAGACCGATGGGTGGGAAGGATAGCAATTATTCGGCACAAAGCAATAGGATTGGGCCTCACAATTATTGGACTGCTGCTGTCCGCGTAGTTTGACAATTGAAATTGGTAGCAAACATTACAATTTAAACATGTCGATCTTGGTGGCCCAAGCTCTAACGGCCCGTTTGGATGAAGGATTTGATTTGGGTGGATATGTAATGAGGGTGGATTTGAAGGTGGATATATAATGAGGGGTGATATATTAAGAAGGGTGGTCCCACCCCTTAAGAAGGGTGGATTTGTAATGAGGTGTTTGGATGCTTTGTTGAGAAGTGGGATTTGGAGGGTGGATATGATGGGATAAGATGTCAAATGACTTAGTTGCCCCCAGTTTATTAATTTAATAGATTATAAGGATTAATTTCATTATAATTAGAATATATACATATTTATCATTATTTTTTGGATAAAATAAATTCATTTTAATCTTTACAATGTTGAAACCTTAATATTTATTACTATTTAAAAAAAAATTTAAACCAAATTTTATAAAAGAAAATCCTTATGTATTTATTTAGAGTACTGGTTGACAATATGTGAGGTAATTTTAAAAAACATAATTTATACATACATACATACATACATATACATATGTATATGTTGTAGCCTTTCTTTACCACCAGAAATCCCAAAATCCCCGCCCACTGTTTTCTTCTTCACCACCTGCAACCAAATGCCCAAATTCATCCTCACTGTGTACACCCGAATCCCCAAATTCCCTACACCTTCACCACTGAAAAACTCAAATCTCCCTCAAAATCTCTTTCGATTACAGGCAGGAGAGGGCCCTTGGCGAAGGAGCAGAGGAAGAGGGAGGGCGGGAGGAGAGAGAGCAGCTCCGGCGACGAGGGAGGCTCCGGCGACGAGCGGTAGTCTTTTTTGTCTTCGTTTCTCTCTCTATCAAACCGAATTTCTTAAAAAAAATTTCTTTCTCTTCTGGTTCAAGGGGGGATTTGGAGGGGTAAAACCGTCTGAAACCTCCCGGATTTGCCAACGACGGGGTCGGACCAGCGCTTCACAAATCCACCTGGAGGTGGATTTGAAGCCGCTACAGTGTTTATCTCCGGCTCCCTCAAAACTCAACCAAACACCGGATTTGAGTGGGACCAGGACTACAAATCCGCCCGCCTCACAAATCCGCCTTCTTCTCCGCCATCCAAACAGGCCGTAATGGTTTCTTATCCAAAAGGAAGGAGTTTGATTAGGAAAAGAAGTCCACAAGGAAAGAATTATTTTCCGGTAAAATCTCGGCTGCACTTATGTACAAAGGGGGACTCTAACAGTACCGGGAGGGGAGTTTTTTGGACATGGGGGCTGCAGAGGACGGAACAGGAGACGACTTCACGTACGACGGATTCCACGGTAGAAGAAAAAGCTGCATGTTCCCAGGGCCGGCTAAACCCTTGTCTAGGTGGAAGATGAAGTACCATTCCAAGTAACTTTGTATATGTATAGGTTTAGATTTTAATATTCGGATCGATTGTAAAACTCAGAACCCTTTTCATTGTAATTGAATGAATTGATTTTAATTCTTTTTATCGATTGAGTATTTGCATTCTAGATTTCAAATACCTAGTTTTGCAATGGTTTTCACTCATTGAGGTTGGAGTTCTGAGATAGATTATGCTCGTAAGACGGATCGTGCCGTTAGGTGGCCAGATCGTGCTACTGAGAGACAGTCCGTGCTATGGGATAGTCTATACCTTTTAACAACCCGATTATTTTCTTGGTGATCTTTATGGTTTGCAAGCCTTAGCGATAATTTCTTTTGATTCGAATAAATAAACCTAGTTTATACATATTGTTACGCGGTCGGGGTGGATTTGAAACCCTATATATTTTCCTCCATCGTTTCTAAATCTTTTAATTAAATTGTTCTTTAGTTTAATTAGCTCTTCAAAACAAATCACCCAATTAATCTTTCCTTTTCCGAATTAATCTAAAAATCAATCGAATTTGTCGTAACTTAGCCATTCAGTCCCCGTTGGAACAATACTCGGTCTTGACCACTATTCTACGGAGTAGTAGTTAATTCTTAGTTTTATAAATATATTTTTGACACGGAACGACACGGTCAGCAAGCAACTACTCGAACAATTAGGCTCCGTTTGTTTGGACGTAAAATATTTTCTAGTAAAATGTTTTTAACTATTTTTCAGTGTTTGGTTGTGAAAAAAATGCATCAATTGGATAAAAATGACTTACCCTTAAATCTTCCGTAAGTTATTTTCTGAAATGAACCCATTGCCTTTTAGTGCAATTCTCACTGCTTAGTTTTCTCGATCGTCAGTCCTGATCCACGTTTAATTCCAATAATCTCATATCTCTCCGCAGTGTTTAAGCTCCCCCCCTCTCTCTCTACGCTATTTTGTTGATTTCTGAAAATATTTTCAAGTGTCAACCAAACACCGAAAAATAAAAGTTTAGAGTTTATTTTCTAAAAAATATTTTACATGAAAAATATTTTATATTGTAAAACATTTTATATCGAAACAGACAGAACCTTAATTTCAACACATGCAAATCTAGAAATTTAACTCCTTAGATTATGGCTATTCCAATTTTGTAAAATCTACAACCACTTAGACCATGCTTATTTTCGGACTCAAGTCTCGACTTTTTGGCACACGATTCCTAATAAATTTTTTCTTAATAATTACTCTTATTTCTCTATCTATCTCTCTCCGTTCATTACCCAAAATCCCAAAACAAACATGGTCTTAGGATTCCTAAGAGAGAAAGGCCCCGGTTTTGATTATTTTTTGTGCATGGCGTAACGGAAATGAAGCAGTTGAAATTGCTGGTAGGAGGTCTCGATCTGACGTCCAACTAATACAGTACTGCCACCTTCAAAGTAGTCGGTGGGATCGATACTTAAAATTAATTAATTATGGAATAACATTGATTTACAACTTTCCAATCATTTATTAATTTGTTCATTGATCATGTGACGAGGTATCTTGACTCCCAACTTCGAACAGATTTACCGTCACTTTTCCCACCTTAATTTCATTTATTAATTTGAGTTGGTAAGAAATGGAGAATATTGATTAATAATAATTACCTTTATATGGTTATAATTGACGCAAACGATGTTACCAATAGGAGGTGGTGGAGATTGGGTCGGTCACGACCGTGTCGCTCTCTTGAGACGATCCTTGCCGTCTATGGAAGAACTCCGATGGATGTGATGGACCAAAAACATATGCATGCCGTCCCGAGGATACAACAATCCCAACTAATTATTACCACCTAGCTAGCTGTGTATCCTTACAACCCTACTTGAAGGGTGAGAAGCTCTTCTTTTAAGTACTTAATTAGTATTTTTAACCCAGATTGAAACCACTATATATAATATGTATATCTAGCTGTATTAGTTGAAAAATAAGGTCTCAATATATAAATTTTTCTTCCACGTGCACGTATATACACCAGAATTTTCAGGATTTGGTAGCTAGGCTGAGAAAGGTCAATTAATTGTACCTAAATGTCTTCCAAGGCTGCCAACAATATTTATTTATATATACTTAAATAAAAGAATACTATCGGTGCTTTAGCTTAATCATTAATCAAATGTGCTTTTGAACCCACACTAATGATAGGATGTATACACCACCTTGAATCGTTTCATAACATTTTCTGTATTAAAAAAAAAACATACTCCCAAGTAAATGCCTGTGCGCACAAACCTAAGTCTTTAAAAAGATGCATTTTTTCCGTAAAAAGAATCAAATTTTTATTCACAAATTAATAGATATCAGTGAGTTCTTTTATGTTGTGAAAAAAAATTAAATCTTTTAACAGAAAATAAGTCCTAACTTTGTGCGCTGGACATTTATTTAAGGATAGAGGGAGTAACTTTTTGTACGAAACTCATAACATCAAGACTAAAATCCATAACATAAAACTGTTATAATTCCAAAAGAAATGTGGATATACCAAAGTTATGACTTCAAGACTGTTGTAATGAATTTTATGCAAAATAAAATAAATTTAAAATGATTCAAAAGGGGCCATATTGTCTTCACCGAAATAAGGGTGTGGATCGTAGCATTTCTCATTCTTTTTAACTTTTCTATTTAATTGTTTTGTGGTTTTCTTCAGAGGCTAAAATAAGTTTTGTTTGTCAATACCTTTACAGGGAATAATTAAATACAGCAAATAATCTACTCTATAACCTCTTAGGAACTATCAACTCTTATCAAGTAAGTTATACGGAGCTTTGTTTCGGTTTCAATTGGAATCTCCGCAAATGGAGAGTGTGATTGGGTTCAAAAAAATAACTGAGATGCACGTTTACTTATCCGAACACCTGAATTATCCACACACACAAAAAAGGGAAAAAGAAACTACGTACTCAATTTTCTATCACCGTCTACATTAAAATATATATATGTTCGGTCGGACGTTAACCTCGAATTCATCATTGCGGTTACGTGTCCTTGAGACGTGCCTGAGATCACTGAAAAGCTAACTTCCATGCATAGTGGAAAAAAAGAGTCAATAGTTGTGTTTTTAATAATGCAGAGTGTGTCGGATTAACTTGCGCGCACCTCAAATTAATCTCTACATCTCTTTCCACGCTTACAAGTCTAAAAATAATATTTTCATTAATAATACAAATAAGTATAGGCCGATTCTCCTCACACAAAATTTGACAATAATTTTGACACAAAATTAATAGAAATTTTACACAAATAATCGGAGTCATTCAATTCATTTAAAATAGGTTTTTAAAAGTTGCCATAAAAAATCAGTTGCATGTACTCTGGAAGTTTTTTACTAGTTTACAGTTCCACACCCAAATCACAGTCAGTTGTACTGTGGACCGGATGAGTGGATGAGACACTCCAAATCTGAAACATACATTGAGATAATTATTGGTTCAGATTTGATCAATAGCCTTGAGCAAATCCAAATATATTGGAAAAATCAATGATCTGAATTTGCTCCAGAGTCTCTGAGCAAATAGCAAATCCGAACAATTGCTTACAACAACGAACGATCCAGATTTGAATTGTCTAATCCAGTCAAAATTAAAAACCAGAAAGGATCCAATTTCGTGAAAGAAACAAGTGAAAAATGATTGAGGCAAAACAAGTGTGAAGCTCTTCTTTTAAGTACTTAATTAGTATTTTAAACCCAGATTGAAACCACTATATATAGTATATATATCTAGCTGTAATAGTTGAAAAATAAGGTCTCAATATATAATTTTTTCTTCCACGTGCATGTATATATACCAGAATTTTCAGGATTTGGTAGCTAGGGCTGAGAAGAGTCAATTAATTGTACCTAAATGTCTTCCAAGGCTGCCAACAATATTTATTTATATATACTTAAAAAAAGAATACTATGGGTGCTTTAGCTTAATCATTAATCAAATGTGTTTTTGAACCCACACTAATGTTAGGATGTATACACCACCTTGAATCGTTTCATAACATTTTCTGTATTAAAAAAAAACATACTCCCAAGTAAATGCTTGTGCGCACAAACCTAAGCCTTTAAAAAGATACATTTTTTCCTTAAAAAGAATCAAATTTTTATTCACAAATCAATAGATATCAGTGAGTTCTTTTATGTTGTGAAAAAAAATTAAATTTTTTAACAGAAAGCAAGTCCTAACTTTGTGCGCTGGACATTTATTTAATGATAGAGGGAGTAACTTTTTGTATGAAATTCATAACATTTGTATGACGATTCATAACATCAAGACTAAAATCTATAACATAAAACTGTTATAATTCCAAAAGTAATGTGGATATACCAAAGTTATGACTTCAAGACTGATGTAATGAACTTTATGCAAAATAAAATAAATTTAAAATGATTCAAAAGGGACCATATTGTCTTCCCCCAACTAAGGGTGTGGATCGTAGCATTTCTCATTCTTTTTAACTTTTCTATTTAATTGTTTTGTGGTTTTCTTAGGAGGCTAAAATAAGTTTTGTTTGTCAATATCTTTACGGTTGACTAATTAAATACAGCAAATTATAAATTACTCTATAACCTCTTAGGTACTATCAACTCTTATCAGGTAAGTTATACGGAGCTTTGTTTCGGCTTCAATTGCGTTCTCCGCAAATGGGGAGTGTGATTGGGTCCAAAAAATTAACTAAGATGAACGTGTATTGATCCAAACACCTGAATTATCCACACACACAAAAAACGAAAAAATAAACTTCGTACTCAATTTTCTATCACCGTCTACATTAATATATATATATGTTCGGTCGGACGTTAACCTCGAATTCATCATTGCCGTTACGTGTCCTTGAGACATGCCTGAGATCACTGAAAAGCTAACTTCCATGCATAGTGTTGAAAAAGAGTCAATAGTTGTGTTTTTAATAATGCAGAGTGTGTCGGACTAACTTGCGCGCACCTCAAATTAATCCCTATAGTTATTTCCGCGCTTACAAGTCTAAAAATAATATTTTCATTAATAATACTAATAAGTATGAGCCGATTCTCCTCACACAAAAGTTAACAATAATTTTGACACAAAATTAATCGAAATTTCATACAAATATCGGAGTCATTGAATTCATTTAGAATAGGTTTTTAAAAGTTCCCAAAAAAAAATCAGCTGCATGTACTCTAGAAGTTTTTTACTAGTTTACAGTTCCTCACCCAAATCACAGTTAGTCGTACTGTGGACCGGATGAGTGGATGAGACACTTCAAATCTGAAACGTATATTAAGATAATTAATGGTCCGGATTTTCTCAATAACCTTGAGCAAATCCAAATATATTGGAAAAACAATGATCTGAATTTGCTCAAGAGTCTCTGAGCAAATAGCAAATCCGAACAATTGCTTAAAACAACTAATGATCCAGATTTGAATTGTAAAATTCAGTCAAAATTAAGAACCAGAAAGGATCCAATTTCGTGAAAGAAACAAGTGAAAAATGATTGAGGCAAAACAAGTGTGAACAACTGCCTGATTTTTCAGTGGTTAGGGACATTTTTACAATACTTAGGGGTCAAATGTGTAATGGTACGATTACTATAGCAATCACTCACTTGCCCAAGAGTGCCTCCACCAATGCTGACGAAGGTGTTCAGATACAACGTAGCGGTTTCATAGGAACTCTCAATAATTATTCGTCTAAGTTCTGCTGTGAATCTTTAACGTCCTGAGTTTGTTTTTGTTTTTGGTAGAATGTTCAAATTTAATTATTTAAATTAAATAATTGCAGCAGCTTCATTTATTATTAATTTCACCAGCTCCAACTTTGATGTATTTGGGAGCACCTGGAGATTTATGTTTTATTAGAACAAAAATATTGATATCTCTTGGAACATAAGTTTGCACCAAAAATATAAGTTGGCATGTTTCCAGCAAGTTCTAAAATTATGTTTTGAAGCATTTACTAAATTGGGCCATTATGATTTAAATAGGGCCCAAAATATGTTAGGCTGTAATCAAGACAGGGCCCAAAGGATACTAGCAATTTTTGCTAATTTGGGCCTGATACAATTTGGGCTTCTTCCGGGCCGGTCCCCATCTCTCCCATCACCCTTCCAACTTCACTTTCATCAACAACGGGGGATTGGCACGGCGGCTAAATAAGCCACCAGAAACACCATCATCAATCATCTTTATCTACATGGCACACCATATACAAAGGAAGGATTGTTGTAAGGTTTTATAAAAATTTGCGTGGATTTTTGAAATATTAGTCCGTTCATGTGGACTAGATAAGTGGATTCATTTCGTTGTATCTAAGAGTAATTCCTTGTTTTATGGGTTGAGGTTTTTCAATTTCAATTTATAGATAAGTTGGTTTTATACGAAGCAAATTCAGTGCGATATCTCAGTTTGATCTGAAAGGGAGAGGATATGTAACTGCTCCTGAAACAGTTGCATGCCTTCATGATGCATGACTGCATGAGATTTTGTATTATATCTGAGATGGCAACATGCTGTAGTTACTTTTTATAAAAATCAGGTTATCCTTTTGGAAATTAGAAAACAAACAAAGCTTCAACAAAATATGAAATCAGGTTGTGTCTTGGCGTCCATACACATACTTATTTGATGGCATGTCGATATTTGGACGCATACCTGTCCTTGGCACCCTTATCTGAGCTCATGTAACATAGTCACTAGCAGCTAGAACAGTCATCACCATACCTAGCGTGTGTGTTTCATAAACTCTCTCCCTCCTAACTTCCTGGACTCCACAACTTTCTTCTCCCGTCAATTGGGGATTACATTGGTATTGTTATAAATGCAAAATCTTCGATGTAATCCCAAGGTTCTCAAACTACGATGTTCCAAATAAAAAACTGCCCCCTGTGTTCCCTTCTTTCCTTTTTCTTGTTTGTGAGGACATTCTTTTCTACTTCATCGACTTCTTAATCTCCCAATAAGGTTATTTTCATACAGGGTTTCATTGGTTTAGTAACCCGGAAAAAATATGGAGCTATCAGTCGGGTCCTTGATTTTGGCTTTCTTGAAGATTTTTGACATTTGTGTTACAAAACCATAGACAACAACATGATGTGGACATAAACTATGCGTTGGGTCACACTGTTCCATGGCCAGCATCTGTTGTATTTGCCAGGGTCAAAGTTTGGAAGGTGAACAAGTGTTTCTCCTCACTTTGTCCAACCACATCTCATCAAACTCTCATTGGTCTTTCCAAATTGATTTTCTTCGATGGAGTTTTTTCTATAAATGCCCACTAATACATAATAGTGTCTTCATCTGAGAAAAACTTACAAAGTCAGACCCCTTCTTCAGTCACTCCTAAAACCTCCCACTCGTATATCAAACAATGGCTGCTTTTCATCAAATTCTGGTGCTTCCTCTGATCCTGGCATTATCCCTTTCAAGCATCTATGTGACCTTGGCGGCCCGACAGATTATGCAGTCAGGGCCAGCTGCAATTCCATCTATGCCTAAAGTCACACTGCCTCCACTGCCGGCAATGCCAACCATTCCCCAAGCCACATTGCCGCCACTACCCACCACCCCTTTGCCTACAATGCCAACAATCCCAACCTTGCCAAAACCCACATTGGCACCTATGCCAACCACCCCTTTGCCTACAATGCCAACGGTGCCAACCTTGCCAAAACCCACATTGCCACCTATGCCAACCACCCAAATTCCATCATCTTTGCCAAATCCAGCACTGCCCACCATGCCCTCGGTTCCTAAGGTTACTTTACCACCAGTGCCAGCTATGACCATTCCTTCAATCCCAACAACTATGCCAGCAATTCCATTTCTTTCACCACCACCATCTAACTAAACAATCTTTACGACACCACTGCCACCAATTCATCTTCTCAATAGAGAGTATGATGCGTTTACATATATGGAGGAAAGATTGTTGTTATCGAGAGTCTAAATTTTCTTGTATTTGAGAAGCCAGTGTGTTCATGTATTCTGATTTTTTGTTATAAGGAGTGTGAGAGCTTTCAATTTCATTTATTAAGAGGTTGTCTCAGTTTGTACCATTTCATTCTTTATCGTGTGATTCCTAGCATACAAGATGCATAAGGTGGTCTTTTTCACTTTTGAGTTTTCATTTCTCTGTTCTCCTTTATTTCTGTCTCTACGACTTAAACTTCCAAGTGAAACGGGAAATTATGTAGTCATATCAAACCATCCACAAGCATACAAATTTTCGTAATATTCTACAGAAAAACTTTAAGATAACGCGTAAAGACACTACGCATTACATACTATATGTGAATCTATAAGTATAATAAAAAGTGAACAAACTTATTGACAGCAAACAAAGCTATACGTAAACATTCATACACGGAACCTTTAAAGCCGATTAAAAGTAAGAAAACAATTCAGTTTGGTTCTATGCTGTTGTTGGAAGATAATTCCATGACGAACCTTTGATTACTTGGAACCAAAACCTAATCGGCTAATCGAGAAATAGCCCAAACCAGACGTTTTAGACTTGCCAGGATTGGAAACACTAAAACTCGTTCCAAATTTTGCCAGTGAAATGTCGTTAAACCTCAGAACGGTTGGTCAAAATTACAAGTATGAAGTACCCTTCAATCATTCAAAATCAAATAGAACAATCAAATTAAGAAACAGAGTTAGACAGCTTTGTCAAAAATAAGTTACTGCACCAATGGATTGAATTCAAGATAGTCAGGCCCCATTCCGGAAACCTTCTTAAAAAATAAGTACTTATTTTGCCAAAATAAGTACTTATTTTGCCACTTCTCATTCAAAAGTCATTCCACAAAACCCAAATAAAAAGTTCCTTTCATATTTTCAAACTCAAAAATAATGAAAAAAAATTAATTAATTTTTTTTGCACCGCATTAAAGATCTCAATGAGATCTATCAAATAAGATCCATAGTGGTAGGAAAATTATTTAAGTAAACATATGATTTTTGAGTTTGAAGTTGCCTTATACAAAAAATAAGACTATTGCTATGATAATGGGTGCCGGCGAAGGAAAATCATACCAGCGGCCGCGCCGGGCCGTCTCCGGCTACCGGACGGCCGATCCAAGCCGTCCAAAAATTCTAAAAAAAAAAATCGAGGGGGCCAGCGCGGGAATCAACGGCATCCGAGGTGTGTAGAGTGCTTGATCCGAGCACCCCTTTTCCGTGTATATATGATCAAGCACCCTACACGGAAAATGGGTGCTCGAATCAAGCACTGTACACACCTCGGATGCCGTTGATTCCCGCAATGGTCCCCTCGGTTTTTTTTTTTTTTGAATTTTTGGACAGCTCAGATCGGCCATCCGGTGTCCGGCGAGGGCCCGGCGTGGCCGCTGATACAATTTCCTTCCCCGGCCAGTCAGTACCTATATAAATTCTTCCAAAATAAGTACCAGCCTTCTTATTTTTCCGGAACAAACATTCTTATTACACAAAAAATAAGTTCTTATTGTGTTTCTGGAACACACTCTCAATATGCGTAAACAGCTTAATGTAAACAAGATCCTGACATAACATAATGTAAACATAATGCAAAATGATACATGCATAGACTTTCGTGCACAAATCCGAATATATCAGTGTTTGGAACCGTACGATGCACATAGGCCTCTCATTCTATTGCAAGGCCCACATGCATCGAACAGTTTGGACACTTCTGTGCATGAGTCAGTTGTAGATCGATTCTTTTTCTTCTAATCTCTATATGCACAATTCCCGAGAAGCACTACCGAGCACAACTCGTGATGACTTGAATGGGCTAGATCTGTAGCATTCTGAGTGCATTGGCGCGCGTTCGTGTTTGGTCAGACATCCGTCCGTCTGGGTAATTTTTTGGTTTTTGCCTTCCACTAGCACTTTACCCCGGGAAAGAAATATGGAACTGTTAGTTGGGTTATTGCTACTAGTGTTAGGAATGCCTTGTATTCCTTAGTCCCACATTGGTTAATTATGTTGTTCCCATTTTTGTAGCCTTCCTTAGTCCCACATTGGTTAATTATGTTGTTCCCGTTTTTGTAGCCTATTATAAATAGGGCTTTTGGGGAACTTCTAAAGTATCTTTTGGGCTTTCATATTTGTGGCCTTTCTAGAGTTACGGATTACAGCTGGCTCTTGTATTTCTTCTTCACGTTGGTTAGTGAATCCTCTCTCTCCTCGCCCGTGGACGTACCCATCTTGGGGAACCACGTATATCTTGTGTCTTTGTGATTTCTTGTTTAGTTTTCAATTTCTCGTTCTTAGCTTGCATTCATAGCGTTCGTTACAACAAACTGGTATCAAAGCCTGAGGTTGAAAAATCTAGGGTTTCGTTTCCGATTGTGGCTATGGCGGCTAAATTCGAGATTGCGAAGTTTGATGGGCAGAGCAGCAGTTTCAGTCTTTGGAGAGTAAAGATGAAGGCTCTGTTAACCCAACAAGGATTGCATAAAGCTTTGTTAGGCAAGACTAGTTCTGGAATCAAAGAGGAAGATTGGGATGATACGGATGCCAAAGCTTTGAGTTCTATTCAGTTGAGTCTGGCAGATGACGTTCTTCGCGAGGTGGAAGAAGAAACTTCAGCAGCAGGAATTTGGCTGAAGTTAGAAGGCATATATATGACGAAGTCGCTCACCAACAGGTTATATCTTAAACAACGTCTTTATACGTTTCGTATGCGAGAAGGTATACCTGTTAAAGATCATTTAGACGAGTTCAATCGTATTATTATGGATCTGAAAAATATTGATAGTAAAATTGAGGATGAGGACCAAGCCCTAATTTTGCTATGTTCTTTACCACTTTCGTATGAGCACTTTGTTACAACCCTATTGTATGGCAAAGACACGATATCCATGGAGGATGTTAAAGCCAGCCTATATTCGAAAGAATTGAGGAAAAAAGTGTCAGGTGAGGGTGATGCACATGCGGAGGGTTTGTTTGCTAGGGGAAGAACAACAGAAAGGGTGGAGTCGAGTAATAGGGGAAGATCCAAGTCATCAGGTAAGAAGAAGGGAAAGTGCAATTATTGCAAGAAACCCGGGCACTGGAAAAGTGACTGTTTAAAGCTCAAGGAGAAGGAAAAAGAAGACCAGAAAGAGGGTAAAGTAATTGCTGGAATTGCTGAAAGTTCAGATGAGTCAGATAATGTGTTATCAGTTACAGAGGGCGATTCTCGCTCTAATACCGAGTGGGTTCTAGATTCTGGATGTTCATACCACATGTGTCCGCATAGAGAGTGGTTTTCTACTTATGAGGCGGTCAATGGTGGTACAGTTTTGATGGGCAACAACATGGCCTGTAAGACTGTTGGTTCAGGAACGATTCAGCTTAGGATGCATGACGGTATTGTTAGGACTTTATCTGAGGTTCGACATGTTCCAGATTTGAAGAAAAATCTTATATCCCTGGGTGCTCTTGATTCTCATGGTTGCAAATTCCTCGGTGAAGGTGGAGTTTTGAAAGTCTCTAAGGGTGCATTAGTACTGATGAAGGGTCAGAAGCGTGGTAACCTCTATACACTCCAGGGCAGTACAGTTTTAGGTGCTGCAGCAACGGTTGCTTCATCAAAGGTTTCAGATTCAGACTTGACTCGTTTGTGGCATATGCGCCTTGGGCATATGAGCGAGAGGGGGATGACAGTTTTGAGCAAACAGGGTTTGCTATGTGGTCAGAAAACTGAGAAGCTGGATTTCTGTGAGCATTGTGTCTACGGCAAGCAGTGCAGGGTAAAATTCAGTACAGCTGTTCATCGCACCAAAGGCACGGTGGATTATTTTCACTCGGATCTTTGGGGTCCCGCAGAGGTAACTTCTAAAGGTGGTTTTCGTTATTTTATGAGTATTATCGATGATTTCTGTCGTAAGGTTTGGGTGTATATGTTGAAACATAAGAGTGACGCCTTTAATACATTCAAACAGTTTAAAACTTTGATTGAGAATCAAACTGGTAAGAAAATAAAACGTTTGAGAACTGACAATGGTATGGAGTTTTGTCTTGGCGAGTTTGATAGGTTCTGCAGTGATGAGGGCATTGTGAGGCATCACACAGTGAGAAAAACCCCTCAGCAGAATGGTGTGGCTGAACGAATGAACAGGACTCTTTTGGAGAAGGCACGTTGTATGTTGTCCAATTCCGGATTGGGCAAAGAATTTTGGGCTGAAGCCGTTTCCACGACATGCTATTTGGTGAACAGGTCTCCGTCGACTGCTATTGAGTGTAAGACTCCTTTCGAGGTATGGTCAGGTCATCAAGCTGATTACTCTATGCTGCGTGTGTTTGGGTGTCCAGCTTATGCTCATGTGAATGAGGGTAAGTTAGAGCCACGGGCCAAGAAGTGTATTTTCTTGGGTTATCAGGCAGGTGTGAAAGGGTACAGATTGTGGTGTCCTGAAGATTCAAAGTTTTTGATCAGTAGAGATGTTACTTTTGATGAAAACTCTATGATTAAGGGGTCTAAGCAGGTTGACAATACAGTTCAGGAACAGAGTGTTCCAAAGCAGGTGGAGTTTTTGAGTGAATCTTCCGACTCAGGGAAGAAGCACATTGAGAAGCCAATTGAAGAGGAGTTCAAGAGTTCAGACACAGAGGTTGATGCGTTAGTTGAGCAACCACGCACTATTGCTAAAGATCGGCCAAGGAGGGAGATTCGGCCTCCTGAAAGGTATTCGGCTTATTCTGAGATGGTGGCCTATGCTTTATCAGTTGCTGAGACAGTTGAGTATGAGGAGCCTTCCAGCTATACAGAAGCTGTTTCGAGCACTGAGTCTGCACAGTGGTTTGTTGCTATGAATGAGGAGATTGAGTCTCTTCAGAAGAATCAGACATGGGAGTTAGTAGAACCGCTGAAAGGGAAGAGGATTGTTGGGTGCAAGTGGGTCTTCAAGTGCAAACCAGGTATTCCAGGGGTAGAAGATGCTCGGTTCAAAGCTCGGCTAGTAGCGAAAGGATACAGCCAGAAGGAGGGTGTTGATTACAATGAGGTATTTTCACCAGTTGTAAAACATAGTTCCATTCGCACTTTACTTGCTATTGTTGCATGTTATGATCTTGAGTTAGAGCAACTTGATGTCAAAACTGCATTTTTGCATGGCGAGCTTGAAGAACAGATTTATATGCGTCAGCCTGAGGGATTTGTTGTTTCTGGTAAGGAGGATCACGTTTGTTTACTTCGTAAGTCTTTGTATGGCCTCAAACAATCCCCTAGGCAGTGGTATAAGCGGTTTGATACTTTTATGATAAGCCAGTCATATTCTAGGAGCGAGTATGACAGTTGTGTGTATTTTCGAAAACTTCCAGATGGTTCATTTGTTTATCTACTATTGTATGTTGATGATATGCTTATTGCTGCCAAGAGTGTATCAGAAATCAACAGGTTGAAACAACAGTTAGGTGGTGAATTTGAGATGAAAGATTTGGGTGTGGCAAAACGTATTTTGGGTATGGAGATTTGCAGAGATCGAGTAGTTGGCAAATTATTTTTGAATCAGAAGTCTTATGTTCTAAAAGTGCTTGAGCGCTTTGCCATGCAGAACTCGAAGCCAGTCAGTACCCCTTTGGCAGCACACTTTCGACTTTCAGCTGAGTTGTCACCACAGTCGAAGGATGAGGAGAAGTATATGTCTCAGGTTCCATATTCATGCGCAGTTGGGAGCCTTATGTATGCTATGGTATGTACTCGTCCTGATATTTCACATGCAGTTAGTGTCGTTAGTCGTTATATGGGGCGTCCAGGAAAGGCACATTGGGAGGCTGTGAAATGGATACTACGGTATTTGTGCGGAACTGCAGGTGTTGGTTTATTATTTGGGGTTGCCAATTCTGGTGATCATGCTGTTGGTTATGTTGATTCGGATTTTGCCGGTGACCACGATAAGAGGAGGTCTCTGACAGGTTATGTTTTTACTCTGTCCGGAAGTGCCATTAGTTGGAAAGCTACTTTACAGGCTACAGTCGCGCTGTCTACAACAGAAGCGGAGTATATGGCCATTGCTGAAGCTGTGAAGGAGGCATTGTGGATGAGAGGTTTGCTTTGTGAGCTTAGTCTTGCACAGGGCGTGAGTTCAGTATTTTGTGATTCGCAGAGTGCTATACATTTGACTAAAAATCTTATGTATCATGAGAGGACCAAACATATCGATGTCAGGTATCACTTCGTTCGGGATATCATCTCACAGAAGCAAGTTGAGGTGAAGAAAGTGGGTACGGCAGATAACCCAGCAGATATGTTGACTAAACCAGTTCCGGTTGCCAAGTTCAAGCATTGCTTGGGCTTGCTTGGTATTTGCAGTTGATCGCCCCTCGGGGGCATTTGGCGAGTGAGAGGTTAGAAGGGGAGAGCTATATTTGGTGATTTGGTTCAGTGGAATTCAAGTCAAGGTGGAGAATTGTTAGGAATGCCTTGTATTCCTTAGTCCCACATTGGTTAATTATGTTGTTCCCGTTTTTGTAGCCTATTATAAATAGGGCTTTTGGGGAACTTCTAAAGTATCTTTTGGGCTTTCATATTTGTGGCCTTTCTAGAGTTACGGATTACAGCCGGCTCTTGTATTTCTTCTTTACGTTGGTTAGTGAATCCTCTCTCTCCTCGCCCGTGGACGTACCCATCTTGGGGAACCACGTATATCTTGTGTCTTTGTGATTTCTTGTTTAGTTTTCAATTTCTCGTTCTTAGCTTGCATTCATAGCGTTCGTTACAACAACTAGATCACAAAGATGTTAGTTTTCACTTGATTTTGGCTATCCTTCCTTTTTTTTTTCCCAAGAAAACCAACACCAATTCATGAAGTTCCATACTTCCATGCACATAAACTGTGATTTTTGGTCCCACTCCCACCCACACCAGTCACCCACCCATGCCATTGGACAAGATTGTTCCACTGAAAGCCACCATTGTAGATTAACTACATCATTTGGACGAGTCAAAACTAAGGAAGGTGAACGAACCAGTGTTTCTCCACACTTGGTCCAACCACATCTCATCAATCTTCTATTAGTCTTTCGAAATCTGTTGATTCTTGTCTTCAGTTTCCTCTATAAATACCGACTAATATTGTTAATCTCTTCATTAACTTGGGAACCACAGCCTCTTTAACCAACCTCCCAAAGCCTTCTACACCTATCGAGCAATGGCTGCTTTTCATCACGATTTGATTCTGCCTCTGATCTTGGCATTATCACTTTCAAGCATCCACATGACCCTTGCAGCCCGCCAGCTTCTGCAGACAGTGCCTTCTATCCCTAAACTCACAATGCCTTCAATGCCGGCGATGCCAACTGTTCCCCAAGCCGCATTGCCACCTCTACCGACCACCCCTTTGCCAACAATGCCAACTGTTCCCCAAGCCACATTGCCACCACTACCGTCCACCCCTTTGCCAACTGTCCCAACCTTGCCAAAGCCCTCAATGCCGCCTATGCCAACAACCCAAATTCCATCGACTCTGCCAAATCCAACATTGCCAACCATGCCTACAGCTCCTAAGATGACTCTCCCACCAATGCCAGCCATTTCGCTGCCCACCATCCCTGCAATTCCCTCTATCCCAGCCATTCCAACGACTATGCCAGCTATTCCTTTCCTCTCCCCACCACCATCTAACTAATCCTTTGAAACACCACTGCCATCATCATTCTAGTTTGCATTTATTTTGTGAAGTTTAATTGAGCAGTTCTTACGTATTTGTTGTTTTAAATATGGAATCACTTTGTACTGTTTCAGACTATATGGGAGTACTTTCTTGTGTTTTGCATGAATATACGTTTGTAATTTTCCACTCTTGGGTTTTGAATCTCTCTGTTCTCCCTTTTTCTACGTTCCGAACATGAAGACATTAATACATCAGTTTTCTGTCAGCGACCAAACCAGCAAAAAATGAACATTTTCTGAGAAAATCTTACTCATTTACTCATCCTTTCCAAACAGCCGTAAAGCATGGACATATACAGATCTACCGATTGAAATCGAATAAAAATACAATACGGTTCAGTGGGTCCAATGCGGTTCTTAAGGCTAAAATCTGAGAACGTAAGAGATTGCTTTTGCTTAAAGCAGACAAGGATTATTAAGTATTTCGAACCAGAAACCTATTATTCAAACAAATCAGGCCAATCCTAAACAGTTTACCAGTACTACAGATTCTTGAACACTCCTATGAAAAATTTACCGAGGATTTTAGATTGTCGCTTTAAGTTTCAATATGCAGTGACAGCAGATGGAAGCCCTAAAATTTGCTCCAACTTTTGCCAATCAAATGCATCAAACTCCTGTTTATTAAAAACTTATTCGACCATTCAAGAACTCAAAGCTCAGTCATGTTAGAAGGGCGCGCAAGTAGATAGCTTAATAAGTTTTTGTTAAGTTGCTATGCCAATGGATCGAATTATGTATATATAACTAAACGTTGCAACATAGTCAATGTAAGCAGAATTCAATGTAAATTGGTTTAACTGAATGGTTCAAAATACAGAAGAACGATTTAGCGGGACGGACAAGCACCCTATTCATAGCATATTTCTTCATTTAAACAAGCAAATCCAGCTAACTTTTGTTTGACAAAGTAACCTTAAAATCCAGGGAACTAATAATCTTTCGCTCTCAGCTTCGCAACTAGGACTCCACATTCTTGTGTTTTCCAATCGTAGCATGCTCCCTAGTTTGAAAAACAAATCTTCCATGTAATCTCAAGGTTCATAGAGTAAATGTGTATAATAGAACGATTACTCCAATATGACCAAAACACACACACACACACACATTCTTTTTCGGGTCAAATGCTTAATCTGACAACATTGTTATTTCAATTCGATTAGTTCCGACGAAAAAAAAACAAATTTGTTGAGCTCTGAGTTGGGTCAATGTTATAGGACAACCACCCTAAGGAGTTGGTCTGATGATCAAAGCCTGTGACTGTTTACTGTTGTAGTTTGTATAATTAATATGTACTGTACGTAGTTAGTAAGTATGGACTTCAGTAGTAATAAATGCTAGTGAAGACTATGTGCTAGCAGAGGCTAGCAGAAGTAGTATTGTCAGTAGATAGACGTAGACTAGTAAGAATAAAGGCTGGTGTATCAATTATATGTGTATACTGTTTATATAGGTAATCAGTGATGTAAGCGTCCCTTCCTTACGCCTATAAAATGAGGGGTCCCCCCGTTGTAGAGAACCAAGTTAGAAAACAAATCAGTGTTTGCAATAATATATCTAGTGTCTTGTGTTCTCTATTAGGGATTTGCTCCCGCTCCTAAGATTTCAAGTTTTGAAACCTCCCACGTGCTATCAACTCCTTTGGGGCTAGGCCATACGGCGCAACAGAGCTTTGCTCCAACTTTAATTGGGCTCCCTGTAAATGAGCGGTGGAATTGGGCCCTCAGAATTAGTCGATATGTGACGTAGCGGAAATAACAAAGAGATTAGTTGCATACTGATCAAACGAATGATAGGTACTCGTAGCCACGAGTAGTTCTTGAATCCTCAGGAGAAAAAGATAAAGTCTAAATATTATTGATAAAAAGCTACATAAACATTATGTTACAACTCCTTTTATAGAAAAAATGCGTAACCCTAGCAAAACCCTAACTCAAAAACGAAAATTTCTAAAATTTGGGGAAAATAATAAAATTGGAAAAAGGAAAGAAAAACATGATTTTTCCAAAAAGAATCAACTGCTACGGAATTATATGCTAAAAGTTATTAACGAAACAAATATTTCCTAAAACAACAAAAACGTCCAATTGAAGGCCTAAACGAAGGAATTAGGCCGAAAAACACCATCAATCATGAACTAAGGTCGTGAGTATTGATCGCAGCGCAAAAATAAGTTAGCCCACCAAGTTTGGGCGAGATCCGAGCTCGTCCGAAAGTTGCCAAATCGGGTATTTGCAATTAAACAACGTTTGGGCTTCTGAGGTTTCGACCGGTCGAATTGATCATGAAATTGGGCCTCCACATGTTTTACATCAATATGCACGTAAGCTTCCCCAAACAACTGAATTATCCAAAAAAATGTTGTAGGACAACAATAATTTTATGTTGCACTTGATTTTGTCTTGTTCTTGAAGAGTTTTGTGCCAGAAAACCGTCACCAGGTACGTGGTTTTCCTTGCATAGTTGCATATAAAATATGATTAGGTCCCACTCAATGTCATTGGCAACAACATAACACGTTGCATGGCTAGCCAGAATTGTAGGTTACCATCATTTGCAAGGGTCAAAATTTGGAAGGTGAACGAACAAATGTTTCAACCACATCTCATCTAACTCTCATTGGTCTTTCCAAATCTGTTCAATCTCCTCGTTAAGTTTCTCTATAAATACTCACTAAAACATGTTTAGTCTCTTCATCTGAGAAAAACGTACGAAGTTAGAGAACACCCCTTCTTCGGTATCTCCTAAAACCTCAAACAATGGCAGTTTTTCATCAAATTCTGGTTGTTCCTCTGATCCTGGCATTATCCCTTTCAAGTATCCATTTGACCCTGGCGGCCCGGCAGCTTATGCAGGCAGGGCCTGCTGCAATTCCATCTATGCCTAAACTACCTCCACTGCCGGCAATGCCAACCGTTCCCCAATCCACATTGCCGCCACTACCCACCACTCCTTTGCCTACAATGCCAACAGTCCCGACCTTGCCAAAACCCACATTGCCACCTATGCCAACCACCCCTTTGCCTACAATGCCAACAGTCCCAACCTTGCCAAAACCCACGTTGCCACCAATGCCAACCATGCCTTCAGTTCCTAAGATGACTCTCCCGCCGCTGCCCACCATCCCAACAACAATTCCTTCTATCCCAACCTTTCCAACCACTATGCCAGCAATTCCTTTTCTCTCGCCACCACCATCTAACTAAGTCTGTGAGACACCACCCACATCGTTCATCGTTATCATTATAGATTCTAAATTTGCTTGTATTCTGCCATTACAGTCAGTTCTTGTGCTCTATTTTTATTTTTATTTTTATTTTTTTGTCTTTTTTAAGGAGTCTGAGTTTTCCAATTTTTTACACGTGTGGTCAGGTTGTACCGTTTTCTTGTATCTACCGAGATTGTTTGCTTCTTGTTTACTACATAATACGTTTGTCTTCTTTACTTTTGGGTTTTGCTTTCTCTGCCCCCTACAATCCAAATCTTTGTAGCTTAACCTTATCCTAAGGTTAGATTCTAGACTTGCCAAGTGAAAGTGAAAAAAAAATGGAAAAAAAGAATTATGTTTTACACTGTTCTAATCTTTTTTTCTCTAGATACCCAAAAAATAAAATACCATTAGGCCTCATTCATTTGGGGGTCTCAAAATCGCTGGGCACAAACTTCAATAAAATTTTTGGCTTTAAATTCGTACATGTCCTTTCAGGCTCGTCTAATTGAATTACTGAACATATATAATATAATACTTATTAAAAAAAACATAATAAAGCCCCTTTCCCACGTTCAGTAAGACTTTCTCTTGCATCATTTCTCTAAGCTATTCAAGATATTACAGAGGCTACTCAATCTATTGTTAAATGGCTTTAGATTAGAACTCTCGTATCAAAGCTAGATCTTGGTGGCCTCACCTCTTGTGGCCGAGTACCCGTTGCCCGAGTCAAATCTCTTTTGTCTTCTCAAGTCATACTGTCACGTGCATCTGGGCTGCACGCGATAGGGAACGTTAGACTTTATTCCATATCATTCCTCTAAGCAACCCAAGCTTAATTAAAATATCCTCGAAGCAACTACAGCCTATCATTAATTGATTTTAGGTTGAAAATTTCCAAGAAATGTAACACGCAATCTTATTCACAACTCTCGAGCCTCAAGGGCATGAACAAAACAAACCCAGAAACCAAAACCAAACCTCTTAAGAAAAACAAACAAGGAGAAAACAAAATTGGAAGCAGAGAAACGCTTCCGAAAAACAACTCTTCCTGCCTTAATTATTACCTAATAGAACCAATTCCTACATCTCTACCGCCTAGTAAATTCCGTCAAAGCCCATAACCATCTCGTTCTTCACTTTCTCCCCTGAAGCCGATGCCGGGGGCAAAATAGTAGATTCGCTCTGAGCATTCACAATTCTCTCGAGCCTCTCTTCGCTCACCCCAAAGGCTGCCGCGAAAGCGGGCCCCCTCATGGTCTGCAGAACAGAGTTGGACCCCGCCAAGAACTGGGGCCGGTTCCTGCGGGCTGAGGTGGTGAACCCGAAGAACTCGAATCGGCCAGAGTGAGACGCGATCTGGCAGAACGGGAAGTAGCGCGGGATCCAGAACACGTCTCCTTCGTTAACCTGGGCGTTCATGGCTAAGGTTCCGTTTGGAAACACTATTTGGATTGTGCCGCTTCCTCTCAAAACGATGCCGTACTCTGTTGCTGTTGGGTTGAGATGTGGCGCCATCATCGATCCCTATATCCATCCACAAGGTGCAGTCAGCTAATGTCAAGATCCAAATGCAAAAAAGAAGAAGAAGATCCAAATGTAGTTGCAAGCTTGCAATTAACAAGAAAGTGTGCAACCCAATTTGTGTGCTATAGCCTATAGAAATCCCAAGAAGCTCAAACCATATATACGAAGTTATAATCGAAGTTGTTCGCTGAAGTTAAGAATTTTTTTTTGAAAGTAAGGGTGTTCAATCAATGCCTCGGGATCAATTACACTGGCCAGTAGCGAGGGGCCCAAGCAGAAACGGAATTCTCGTTTCTACGAATTGTTAGTATGGGTAATGAGAGCGATACTACACAACTTGAAAGTTAAGTGATCGATTACCGCGTTAAGATTGACTAAATAGAGACCAACACCAGAGCGCTTGAGAGGCGAATAATCGGATTGGTCAAGAGCGACGCTTGAGCCGTAGTCGTTTTCAAAGTCGGGCTTCCTGTTAAAGAGGTTGTAGGAGTGGGGCTTCTTGCTACTTCTCTTTGCATCATCTCCAGCACTCAATTCCTTTCCAAAAACAAAGCTCAAAAGCTTCCTGAACGACCTCATAATTGGTTTCTCCTCCTCATCCTCGGTTACTTCTTCTTCGAAACGCGCTGCCATTCTCTTCAAATACTGCACTCTTCCGTGATGCCTCATTTCCAAGAACTGGATCCAAACTCTTGATTGGTGTGAGTCCGAGTTGGAGTTGGTGTTTGACAAGGAGATGATCGGGCCGGATGTTTGTCGGGTCAAGAGCTGGCTCACTTGTGATTCTGAGACCTGCAATTCATACGATGTTTTCCACTTGTTAATGTAAAGATGTGAGGATGGATTGGTATTTTTAAGTGGTCTGTTTTTGCTCACGTTTAATGCGGCAGAAAGGGTTGAGCGTTCGAAACCAGCAAGTACAGATGTTGGATACGAGCCTCCGCCGATGAAGAAAGACTGCAAAATCATTAAGACAAAGCAAACATTTCAGTAAATTTTGCAAAAATTAATCAAAAGTTAGAATAACTTGAATTTTTACTTTTTGATAGCGTAACAAGTTGAAAAATAACATTCATGAAGTCATTATTGAAGCAATGGTTGGGTTTGTTCTGTGTCATAAGCAACTGTTACGTTTCATAGAACCATTGCGATCAAGCTTTCGATGTTCAATTTACCTGGAATGTGCCCCATCCGATGCTGTCGGATTTCTCAACGCTGCAAATGACATGAAGCTGTTGGCCATCGGCAGTGTTGACCGCATAAAATGTAGAACCAGCAGGGATTCTATACACATCTCCGCTCTTCAGTCTCCTCTCTATCAGCTCATCCTTGTAGATTGACCCAATCATTGCTTCCCCTGCAACCCAACCTCATAATAAGTCAATGTTCCAACGAAAAATTTCATCTTTTCTAGTACTTCCAAAAGAGAGAGAGGCGAGTGGAGTACTGGCAGACACCATGTACACTCATGCATTCGACTGGTATTAATTTAACGCTAGTGACTTTTGCCGAGAGAAAATAACATTTACCTCTATGAATAAAGAGGATCAAGTCGGAGTCGAGGTACTGAGGGATGAACAGGGAATTGGGCTCCATGGTAACAAACCCGACATGAATATTTGGCATGTCCGAAATCCAGCCTTTAGAGCCCCTCACCACCTTCATCTCCCCTGCATCGGTCTTCACCACCCGCTTCATGTCCCGCAACAGGAACCTCTCTTCCGTAGTCCTCTCTCCTTCGCCGCTTGCCATTGCTGCCGTGTAGCACATGGCCGCCACCACGAGCAGCAACAAAGCACTAGTAATTCTCCCCATCTGTCTCTCTCTCTCTCTCTCCAACTTTCTCTCACTACTGCGATCCTATTCTTTGTTATGTGATTGCCACTAGAATATTAATTCAGTTTTTGTGTGATGATCGGAAGAGAAGTGGCAGCTGGTATATATAGGGGAAAAAGGGAGAGATATTTGAGGTTGGATTGATGATACGTGTTTGTCATCCAGTTTTGTTTGGAAAGCATATTACGCCGGTTGTACTGAGTCGATGGTGAGAGAAATATCCGATCTGACTGACTTCCAAAGACAAAGTCAGTAGTGCCTTCCGATTCAATGGCCTAGTTTTGTATGACTTCTTCTTCTTCTTCTGCTTAAGATTTTTTTTTTATCCGAAAAAAAATACTCTATTAAATTGTTAACCACCAACTTATCTAAAAGCTTAAACTGTTAAAGATCACATGTGAAGGCTGGATCAAGCGCTTACATGTATCCTATTAAGCTAATTTTTTGGTATAATTTAAAACTAGAGATGAGCAATTTTATTATTTATATTCTCAATAAAAAGAAGAGACTTTATTACATGTCAGATCGTTAACTAACAACTCATCTCTAGATATAGACAACTTTTTTATTTATATTCTTAACGAAAAAAAAAGTGGGAATTTTTGGGTGGCCTTATTTTTGCAATCAGAAAGTCTACTCACATACCTTTAAAACACAATCTCAAACACAATTGCGTCCAGAACCGTTTGATGCGCATGAACCGTCTGGAATTTTGTTTTAAAGTTATTTGTTTGCAGCAATGCTTTTTAGCAATTAAATAGTTTACCGTGTGTTTATTATTGATCTGAACCGTTCATCTTGTAGGCGTTACAAAGTAAACATCCAATAAATTAAAATAAATAAATTAACTTGATCGGGTATCGATAGATATATCAAAATTTTAATTTTATTTTGTAAAATGGACAATATATCTTTATAATTATTGACACTACAAGACCGTCCATTTTATAATCACTTAATTTTGATGTACCTATTGACGTCCGATCAAGTTGATTTTTTGAATGAAAATACTAATATGCGGTCATAAAAAATAAACAGTTTAGATTAAAACAATAAAAACTATAGGGACCATAATTGCCGAAGGCGGAAAAGCCAGGATTTTTGCCGGTGGTGGTTAGAATTTATTCTCCACATGGCCTTATTCTCTTAAGCTTTTTGGGGCTTTTCCTTATTTTGTCCTTATTCAAATTTTTTTCCCGTTTATTAGTTTTGCGTCAATTTTTTTTGGATTATTGATTCATCTCGACGAGAGGAATTGAAAAAGTAATTTTGGGCGGTGCGGTTTGGAACTGATCCGCTCGTTGCGGATTGTCGTTTTGTTCATCCGCAAACTATTTGTGAGTGTGTTGGATTGGATCAGTTCGATTGCAGATTGGTCGGTTTGAGTAGATTGAACCATCTGCTGGGCAGCACTAACATCGCCTTAACTTTCCTGTCGTTACCAATGTCATCCAACCTATAATGGCTGTGAACATTTTGGACAGAAAACGTTTCACGTGCCTATCACGTGGGATCCTAACCCAAATGACAGGGGGCAAAATTACCATTCCACCACTCTCTCTCTCTCGCACTTCTCTTCCATCAACCCTCCAACTTCACTGTCATCAACAATTGCGGATTGGCACGGCTTGCTCCGGCCAAACCCAGAAACCATCAATTATTCCAATTACTTTAATTCTGAATTGTCAACACTTAATGAGGTAATAGAACCTTAAAGTACAATCGACCGATAGTTTGGCTTTAAATTGGTACATGTCCTTTTGCTCTGTTTGAAACTTGGGGACCGAAAGAAAAAGAAAAGAAAAATTTTAAAATTTTCTCTTCCATTGTTTGGTTCTTAAGGAAGAGGAGAAAATTTCAAAGGCAAACTCAATTTTTCCTTCAATTTCTTTTTAATTTTCCTCTCATTTTCTTCTTAATTATTTTCTTTCCGTTTTCACTTTCATCCCCAAGTTCCAATAGAGCCTTCTGGCTCGCCTAATTGAATTACCGAAATATATAATACTAATAAAAAAACATAATAAAGCCCCTTTCTCACGTTCTGTTAGACTTTCTCATCATTTCTGTAAGTCACTCAAGCTTAATTAATATATTATAGAGACTATTCCACCTATCCCCAAATGAATATTTTAGATTAGAACTCTCCAAGAAATTTAAAATGGTATCAAAGCAAGATATTGGTGGCAGTCGAGTCTCCCTTGCCCGAGTCAAATTTCTTCGTCTTCTCAATTTGTACATCCACGTGCATCTGGGCTGCATGTGACAAGGAATGTTAAACTTTATAGATCCCACATCATTTGCTATGCCGGTAATGGCGACACCGTGATGTCTATCGTTACGGTTTTGTACGGTTTTGTTTTATAGAGGAATTGAAGTACAAGGTGATGAGGAAAGATGTGATTTAGGTAGAATTATTTTATTTCTTGAAAAAGTCTACAAACATAACTCTAAAAGCAATTTCATATAGAGTCATTCGATGCATGTGGATCCATATGCATTGAACAGCTCCAGACACAATTATCTGTCCAAAGTGTGTGGTTTAATGTTGTGTTGTGGTACTTGGTAGTATTGCTCTTATTTCTTCTAAACAATCTCATGAGTTTTAATTTATTCTCAACAAGCATTTATTAAAATCTTTTTTCTTCATTTATTCAAACTGAAACGATGATGTTATTATTACACCATGTTAATTAGATAAGAAATGCGGTGACAATGATTGGCCAATATGCATTGATTTTTTTTAGATACTAAGAAGTAAGGATCATGTGAAACCTATTCACTAATTGTTTCTATACAACACCAAGATGCAATTAATCCAAGTAGCTCATTTATCTAAATCAAGAATTGGTTTAATGGATGAAATGAGTTTTGAGCAAACAATGTATGCGGTGATAAAATATTTCGTCTTTCGAAAACATGGTCACGTGTTGTATTTCATCAATAGTTGGTCTAGACGAGAAAATGAGAGACACGGTAAATACATGACTACTCACTGGAGTATTAATTAGACACCAAGTTATTTATAGGTCAAAAAGCTGAATATTTTAATGCATGTTAGGCTTATCATTTACTTGTTACATGTCCCAGTAGACACAATCACACTTGGAGAAAATCTTTGTCCTTTAAAAATGCCACACATATTCTCCCTTATTAGAAATTGATTTTTTGCGCTCTACTTTTGTACACAGGCGCTTCACTTCATGTACAAAATGAAGCTCTTGTGTACAAAAATGAAGCACCAAAATCAACATCCCTTATTTAATTCCTGTAAAGTTATCCAAATAAGAAACCAAAGCGTTTGGGAAGAAATGCAAAACGCAATCTTATTCACAACACACCCAGAAAACCAAAACCTCTGAAAAAAAACAAACACAAACAAGAAGAAAACAAAATTGAAAGCAGAGAAACGCTTCCGAGAAACGACTCTTCCTGCCTTAATTATTACCTAATAGAACCAATTCCTACATCTCTACCGCCTAGTAAATTCCCTCAAAGCCCATAGCCATCTCATCACCGAAGCTCTCCCCTGAAGGCTGAAGCAGACGCCGGGGGCAAAATAGTAGATTCGCTCTGAGCATTCACGATTCTATTGAGCCTCTCTTCGCTCACCCCGAAGGCCGCCGCGAAAGCGGGCCCACTCATGCTTTTCAGAACGGAGTTGGACCCCGCCAAGAACTGGGGCCGGTTCCTGTGGGCTGAGGTGGTGAACCCAAAGAACTCGAATCGGCCGGAGTGAGACGCGATCTGGCAGAACGGGAAGTAGCGCGGGATCCAGAACACGTCGCCTTCGTTAACCTGGGCGTTCATGGCTAAGGTTCCGTTTGGAAACACTATTTGGATTGTGCCGCTCCCTCTTAGAACGATGCCGTACTCTGTTGCCGTTGGATTGAGATGTGGCGCCATCATCGATCCCTATATCCACAAGGTGCAGTCAGCTAATGTCATCATCCAAATGCCAAAAAAGAAGAAGTAGAAGATCCAAATGCAATTGCAAACTTGCAATTAACAAGAAAGTGACATTAGCTACGATTTTTTTCCTGAAGTCAGGGTGTTCATGTCAAAGTACACGCTAGCTACACGCACTTCAATCAATACCTCGGGATCAATTACACTGGCCACTAGCAAGGGGCCCAAGCAGAAACGGAATTCTCGTTTCTATAAAATGTTAGTATGGGTAATGAGAGCGATACTACACAACTTGAAAGTTAAGTGATCGATTACCGCGTTAAGATTGACTAAATAGAGGCCAACACCGGAGCACTTGAGAGGCGAATAATCGGACTGGTCAAGAGCGACGCTGGAGCCGTAGTTGTTTTCAAAGTCGGGCTTCCTGTTAAAGAGGTTGTAGGAGTGGGGCTTCTTGCTGCTGCTTCTCCTTGCATCATTTCCAGCACTCAATTCCTTTCCAAAAACAAAGTTCAAAAGCTTCCTAAACGACCTCATAATCGGTTCCTCCTCTTCCTCGGTTACTTCTTCTTCGAAATTCGCTGCAATTCTCTTCAAACATTGCACTCTTTCGCGATGCCTCATTTGCAAGAACTGGGTCCAAACTCTTGATTGGTGTGAGTCTGAGTTGGAGTTGGTGTTTGACAAGGAGATGATCGGGCCGGATGTTTGTTGGGTCAAGAGCTGGCTCACTTGTGATTCTGAGACCTGCGATTAATACAATTTTGATTAAGGTTTTCTTTGTTTCTGTACTTACTAGTGCAAAGATACGAGGATGTATAGGTATTTCAAGTGTTTCGATTTTGCTTACGTTTAATGCGGTAGAAAGGGTTGAGCGTTCGAAACCAGCAAGTATGGATGTAGGATATGAGCCGCCGCCAATGAAGAAAGACTGCAAAATCATTAAGACGAAGCAAACATTTCAGTAAATTTTGCAAAAGTTAATCAAAAGTCAGAACACAAACAAACTGTAGCAGCGTAGAGCAAGTCCATATACAAGTAATCTAGGTTTTCAAATTCATAATTCAACAATTTTATTTTGGGTAAAATCCAAGTTTATTCTGTACTATCATTTGCTGTCAAACACTGTATTTTGCAAATGTTTAAGATTGTAACAAAAACGTTCTCAAAAAAAAAGAAGAAGAAGATTGTAACAAAAACACAATGACTCGCTGTAGCAACGTCATATTTTTTACTTTTTGATACCGTAACAAGGTGAAAAATAACTTTGAAAAAGTCATTATTGAATCAATGGTTGGGTTTGTTTCTGAGTCATGTGCAACTGTTACGTTTCATATAACCTTTGTGATCAAGCTTTTGATGTTTAATTTACCTGGAATGTGCCCAATCCGATACTATCGGATTTCTCAACGGTACAAATGACATGAAGCTGTTGGCCATCGGCAGTGTTGACGGCATAGAATGTAGAACCAGCTGGAATTCTATACACGTCTCCGCTCTTCAATCTCTTCTCTATCAGCTCATCCTTGTAGATTGACCCAATCATTGCTTCCCCTGCAACCCAACCTCATAATAAGTCAATGTTCCAACGAAAAATTTCATCTTTTCTAGTACTTCCAAAAGAGAGAAAGAGGCGAGTGGAGTCCTGGCAGACACCACGTACACTCATGCATTCGACTGGTATTAATTTAACGCTAGTGACTTTCACCGAGAGAGAATAACATTACCTCTATGAATAAAGAGGATCAAGTCGGAGTCGAGGTACTGAGGGATGAACAGGGAATTGGGCTCCATGGTAACAAACCCGACATGAATATTTGGCATCTCCGAAATCCAGCCTTTAGAGCCCCTCACCACCTTCATCTCCCCTGCATCGGTCTTCACCACCCGCTTCATGTCCCGCAACAGGAACCTCTCTCCCGTAGTCCTCTCTCCTTCACCGCTTGCCATTGCCGCCGCGTAGCACATGGCCGCCACCACGAGCAGTAACAAAGCACTAGTAATTCTCCCCATCTCTCTCTCTCTCTCTCTCTCTCTCTCTCTCACTACTGCTGGCTCCTTTTCTTTGTTATGTGATTGCCACTGGAATAATTCAGTTTTTGTGTGATGATTGGAAGAGAAGTGGGAGGTTTATATAGGGGAAAAAGGGAGAAAGATTTGAGGTTGGTTGATGATACGTGTTTGTCATCCAGTTTTGTTTGGATCTTTTGGTGGCATATTGGAAAGCATATTACGCCGGCGGTTGTGAGTCTGACGGCGAGAAATATCCGATCGACTCCGAAGACAAAGTCAGTATTGCCTTCCGATTCAATTGCGTAGTTTTGTATGACTTCTTCTTCGATCTGCTTCCCCACAAAAACAGACACACATCATCATTCATTAGATAAAATTTTCAATGCAACCGTCATTTGTCACGCCTCTCTCACATGGGTTGGGACCCACATCATATGAGAGGCATTATAAATAACCGTTACATTGAAGCTTTTTTCCATCATCCAAATGTGATTGTTTTTTAAATGGTATGTATAGCATCGCTCACAAAACAAAGCCAAAAAAATATTAGATTGTTAACCACTAATTTTACTAAAAGCTTAAGCTGCTAGAGACATGAGCAATTTTACTATTTATATTTTCAAAAAAAAAAGTGGAAATTTTTGGGCGGTCCTATTTTCGCAATCAGAGAGTCTAAAACATAACACCCACACACAATTGTGTCCAGTTTGATGCACATGAACTGTCTAGAATTTTGTTTTAAAGTTGTGTGTGTGCAGCCTTGCTTTTTAGCAATTACTAGTCTATCATGTATTTATTGTTGATCTAAACCCTTCATCTTGGAAGCTTTACAAAGTAGTGTATTTAGTATTCACGTAAAAAATAAACTTGATCGGGTATGGAAAGATGTATCAAAATTTTGATATTGTTTTGTAAAATGGACAATTTATAATTATTGACACAATAAGACCGTCCATTTTACAATCCAAAATTTAAAATTGATATACCTATCGATATCCTATCAAGCTAAATTTTTTGCATGAAAATACTAATATGTGGATCATACAAAATAAACAGTTCATATTACAACAATAAATACTCGATGGGGACCACAAATGCCAGTGGCAAAAAAGTCGGGTTTTCCACCGGTGGTAATTAGAATTTATTCTCCACAGTCTTGTTGTCTTAAGCTTTTTGAGACTTTTTCTTATTTTGTCTTTATTCAAATTTTTTTCAGGCACATAAACATGCTTATGAGTGCTTATGGTGACAAGTAAGCATGTTTAAATGACTTACGATTGATCATAAGATAAGGTTTAAAATGGAGGCAAATCAAGGATCTTAATATGGAGGTTCAAAATCATATAATTTGGGGTGCAAACTTGTATAATTGAGATTGTCTTGCAAAATGTCAGTAACATGGGAGGCTTTTAATTACTCTTTATGTTCCTAAATGAGAGTTCCTTTTAGATATTTTAACTTCTTTAGGAGACATGTAATCATTACACTTATTTTCCATCATTACCTATATATTCTATCTATTTTGCACCATTTGTATTCACATATGAGGGACACTTTTAAAATATTACTAAATTTCTACTTCTATTTTTGGAAAGAGACAATCATTTTGGAACATCATAAAATGGAATAAGGGACTCTCAATTAGAAATGGGGGGAGTAATGAATTTTTGAGAATACGTTCTCCCCTCTACGCGAAGTGTCGGATCGATGATCCATCACTGCTTAAGAAATCACTTAAGTTATGTTAAAAATGTCATTCAAGCTTAGGTGTCTCGACATGCTCGATGACAATTTCAATTTGCATTGGCATTGTGGTAGCGGGAACGCCGGGAAGTGACTGATTCTGGTGATTCAAACCCGCATTGTGAGAATGATATTGTTTACTAACACTGCGATGCAAGATTGAGTCACCAGGATCATCCTTTCTATGGAAAATCGATACCTAATTGCCTCCGAATTAGGTATTGGAAAAAAAAAAATTTGCCTCCGAATTGTCATATATGAAATGATTTACTTAACCCCCACTGTTCATGTCTTGTTTTTTTTCGAGATTGCGAATGATGTAGTGTAGGTTTGGCACATATTTTTTTAATACTCAAATACCCTAGTCTTACTGTCTCCTGATTTACACGTGCGAAAAAATGCTGTAGTATGTAATACACAGCATTCCGAAGTACACTGCATTAGCCTTTGTTATTAAAAGTCTTTCACTTTCTACGGCGTTCATCGCTCGCTGTTGTCTTCACTTTCCACAACATTCATCAGCCATTGTTGTTAACACTTTTTATAGCATTCATATCCCGTTGTTGTCTTTACTTTCTACAGCGTTCATCACCTACTGTTGTTTAACACTTTCTATAGCGTTCATTGACTGTTATCGAAAATGACTAATTCCATAGAATTTTTGGCCAACTATGTCAATTTCTACGTACATACTACTCCAAATCCCATAAGCTTTTCATTTTGAATAGCAAAATTCAGAACAAATCATCAAAACCAATTGCGAATCGCCCAATTGCCACAAAAGAATTACCATTCCATTCACACATTGCTCCTTAAAAAAACTAGTAGGAGACTTGTATCATTCAATCTCAGTACTTAAGTACAAAATTTAGTATCCTCCACCTTCTACAGCATCCGCATCAGACTCTTCAAATTTCAAACCAAATTACTCCTTAAAAAGGCACCTTATTACTTTAACTAGTCCCTTTTTAAATGTCTACTGCATCAGACTCTCAATTTATATTTATTAGACTCTCTATTTTAATTTATTTTATTTTGTTGGAAACAAATTGGGCACTAGCCGTTACCCAACCGTTGTGATTTTTTACCGTTCGATTTGCCCGTTAATTGCATCTCAGTGGCAACGCTCCTTTGTGGCATCAGTGGCAACAGCTCCTCCATATATATTTGTTCATGTCTTCCATCTCCTATATACTACTTCTTCCACTCACTCTCCATCTATCTAAAAACCAGTTTACTCAGAAACACCACATGTTGTTGCATTCCATCAAGGAGAACGATTATAGCTTCATTTTCTTAACATGGATCTTGAGTCTCTAGATAATATGATTCTATATGATTCCAACTCCGACTCCGACGATGATTTGGAGATTATTACAATAGCTGCCATGGAAGCACAATGATTGGAAGCCGAGAGTTCATCATCACGGCGAAGTTCTACTCAACCTTGCAATTTCGTTTGGTGATCATTTGGGAGGACATCGGAGGGTCTTTCTCGACTATTTTAATGATCCACCAGTATTTCCACCCAAGATTTTTAGGAGGAGATTTTGAATGAATCGATCTCTTTTTCTCCGTATTGTATCGGAGGTGGTAGCTCATGAACCATATTTTGTCCAAAAAAGAAATAGTGCTGGAGTGTTGGGTTTGTCTTCCCTCGTGAAGATAACTGCGGCAATTAGACTGCTCGCTTATGGAATAGCTGCAGATGCTATCGATGAATTTCTAAGGATCGGAGAAAGCACTGCACTAAAATGTCTCAGAAAATTTTTTTTTTGGGTAAATCATGTCTCAGAAAATTTGCCAAAGCAATTATTGCAATTTTTTCCGACGAGTACCAGAGATCACCAAATAACAATGTCATCGCTAGACTACTAGCGATGGGTGAAAGTCCTGGTTTTTCTGGAATGTTGGCAGCATTGATTGTATGCACTGGACGTGGAGAATTGCCCAATGGCATGGAAAGGTATGTATACTGGACACGCTCATGAACCAACTATTATTTTAGAGGCAATAGCTTCATCTAATCTTTGGATATGGCATGCCTTTTTTGGGTTACCTATGTCTAACAATGATATCAATGTACTAGAGAAGTCTTCTGTATTTAGTGAGCTTGCTCAAAGGCGTGCTCTTCCGATTAATTACACTATTAATGGTAATGACTACACAATGAGATATTACCTCGCTGATGGTATATATCCACAGTGGGCAAAATTTGTGAAAACAATTCCATGTCCACAAGGAAACAAGAAAAAATATTTTGCCAAGGTCCAAGAGGCAAACAAAAAGGATGTAGAACAAGCATTTGGGGTACTTCAAGCACGTTTCGCAATTGTGCGTGGACCTGCACGATCTTGGAGTCTCAGGACTATTAAAGATCTTGTGAAAGCTTGCATAATACTTCATAATATGATTGCTGAGGATGAGCGAGATGAATATGTAGTTCAAGAAATGGACTATGAACAAAGTGATGAAGTTCCTCCAATAGAAGTTTTGCAAGAGCAATTACCTAACTTTATGGAATTCATTCAGCGGCATCGTCGTATTCGAGACAGAGGAGCTCATTCTCAACCCAAAGCAGACCTCATCGAGCACCGTGGTGTATTAGTATTTCATATATGTAGTTATGTTTCTGTTTCCTAAAAAAAAAGATACCTAATGGCATGCACTCATATTCTTGCAAGGAACGGAAAAAACAGAGCCTCAATTTGCAATTCCAATGTCATTTTCATACCCACATAAAACACTGTGATCATAATACATAAAAGCATATCTAAGTTTTCATACTTATACAAAAGGTCATGATCATATTACATAAGCATCTGATCATAATACATAAGCATCCTAGCATTCATACACATATTAGCATTATCCTAATTCCAAAAGTAAGAAGTTAAGGCTCCCAAAAACATATATTCCAAAATAGGGTAACTATCATAATACGCCTTGGTAGTCAGATTCCTCCACTTAACTTTTGTTTTTTCGGCTCTCAACAATTTCCATTTGGCGCTGATGAATATACTCTTGTTGCATTGGAAGCATGCCACTTGTATCCAACATCATGATTCTCGCCTCCTCTTTCAACTGTTCCATTTTAAGCTTTTCAGCTTGAAGACCATGTGATATCTGAAGCATTTCATGCTTCTTCTCATTTGCTGCTTTCTTTTCTTCTTTTAGCTCATTCAGAACCTGCACAATTGGAGCATTTGCATGATCATTGGTCTTGTTTTTGTTCCGCTATTCCTTTGCAATCTTATTACCTATCGGTCTCTCCACTTCGATAATATCGTCTGCGACATCCTCTTCTGGGTTGACTAGCTCGGCTA
Organism: Rhododendron kiyosumense; assembly: GCA_019656275.1. Taxonomy (NCBI): domain Eukaryota; kingdom Viridiplantae; phylum Streptophyta; class Magnoliopsida; order Ericales; family Ericaceae; genus Rhododendron; species Rhododendron kiyosumense. Next base: position 138,480 of record BPLS01000517.1, read on the forward strand.
ATGGTGTTGCAATAGTTCTACCTCTTTTTGGTTTTTTCTTTTCACATTCCTGAAACCATTTTGGTTGATGCTTCAACACATCCCAACAATGCTTGAATTGAAATGCGGTGTGTTTCACATCCAGATCTTGGTACATGATTTTTGCCTCCCTGATCTGAAGAGTAAAAACCAAAAAATCTGTTAGTGAAAGCGTGTTCTCAAATGATCAGTCTGTTTTCTATTCTCAATTTTCATATTCTATCACAACAAGTCCATCAACAAAGAAACTAAATCCATTCAAGGCAAGTTAATTGAAGGAGCAATCACAACTAAAAAGCAGTTACAACTAATGGATACCTTGTCTTGCTCAGTCATACAACTTTGATGCACTGCTTCAATTTGGGCCAAGTAACCACAAACTTGTTCGAATTAGGAATGTGGGTTCGTAATGGAACTTTGAATGTGTGGGGAGCGCAGGCAACCGTGTTTAGCTTTAGGGGTCTAATGATTTTTGAATCGCTCTTATTTTAACCAACTTTCCATAAAATTACACTTCTTTAGCTCTATTTTTCCTTTTCATCACATTTTAATAGTTTGAAAACCCTATCTATCCATTCATAATTGGTCTTGATTCAATTTAAAATAACTGTGATTCGAGCATTTTACCAAACTAATTTGTTTTTGGACCCACAAAGGGTAAATTCGTAATTTCCTTTATTGTAGAAATGATTTTCCATCGAAACAACTTTGGTAAGAAAGAAGATTTAACAAGCTTTCCAACGGTTCAAACCACGCTCGAATCGGATTTTGGGTGTGTCTGTGTCGAGCCCACAAATTTTAGCACGTTTTTAAGTGCAACATATGCGCCCGGGGCGCAAGGTAATGCGCCTGAGGCGATCAGAATTCGCCTGGGGCGCAGTTAAGTTGGCTTAGAGACCTAACTTTGAGGGCTTGTCCCGGATACTCCAAAATTCAGATTTGCGTGTGGTTGGAACCATTAGAAAGCTTGTTCAATCTACTTTATATCCCAAGTAGTTTGGATCGAATATAATTTTTTCAAAAGAATATGTGACCATTTTACCCTCGGTGGGTCAAAAGACAATACTTTTCCATAAAACGCACTCAATTTTCTCATTTTAAGTTGGATTGAGACCAACTATATATTGATAAATGGGGTTTTTAAGGTTCTAAATAAAAATGTTGGAATGCAACCATCAAGACAGTTAGATCTAGTGCATGAAAAGTGAGTAAAAAGGAGACTATTGGAAAAAATCTTCGGAGCCTTCAAGGCCAAAACACGTTGTTTCCTTCATTCGGTGCTCAAATCCCTAGTTCATGGGTAATTATTCTTGGTTTGTGTAGTTCTCCGAAATATTCCGTAAGAACTTATGATCTAAGAACAGAGTTTCTCTCTGTGTGTGTTGTAGCTAATAAGCTATACAATGTTCCTATGTCGCAAATGAACAATATCTGGCGCCTGAGGGGCATTGTCATGCAACTGAGGTGCGTAAGAGAATACTTTCGATGCACATTACAGGTAGATTGCCCTACCGCTACCACCACTACACCACCTCCACCTTCGTCACCTAACATACACTACCAACGTAATTCTACGAGATTTAAAGTAGTGCAATAAAATAACAGTTCGCCCACTCGAAAAGAGAAAAAAGGATGATCTCAAACCTTTAAAAGGTACAAAGATAATTCTCTCTTTTGTTGCTCTCTTGTCATCTTTCTATCTTTTTGTCCTTCTATGGTTGTAATTTTCAAAAATGATTTTTTCCCAACCCCTTAAAGGTAAAATCATTGTTTGCTTTAAGGTGTAAATAAATTTGAATCAAAATTACTCGAGTTAGAAAGTAGATTCAACGAGCTTTTTAAAGGTTCTATCAACCTGCAAATTAAGGTTCGAAAGTGCCTGTGGCAAGCCGAGACGTGTGGCCAACTTTGCAGTTTCGATGCTACGACCAAGGCGCAACTCAATGTGCTTGAGCCATATAACCCAACAACTTCTGGCGCTCATGGAGCACTGAACTATGCATGAGGTGCATAACCCAACAATTTCTATCGCCCAAGGCGCGTTGAACTGCGCCTGACGTGCATAAGAGAATACTTAGGTGCATATTACACGTAAATTGCCGTCATCTTTCTACCCTACCACCACTGCTACGTACCACAACTGCACAACCTCCACCATCATCTCCCCACATACACTACCACCGTAACACTACTTGTGTAACGGGTGGAAAAATTTAGGCACACACAAACAAGTGTGACCATTGATCTAGTTGTATCGCAATCTGAACCCTCGAAAAAGAAGTAACCAATCTTAACCGTTAATTTTGCACATCACAAAGCTTGGTCCTTGGACTTATGTACATTTTCAATAGCACTATTTCTTTATTATGTAAGATTAACGCATCCTCATGCCTAAGGGCACGACTAGAAAAAATTGGCATTCAATAAAGTGTCCTTAGCCAGGTGTGAGGATATTGCCTAACACACACCCACATAATTATATTGCAATGGATATCAATCCTGTTCAACATAATTGGCAAAAATATATTATTCCCCGTTTCACTTTCTCAAATAATGAAGTACTTTAAAAATAAGGACCTTTTTTCAAGCTTAAAAATAATGAGCTTACGAAAGTAGTTTTTCAATTTTTTTTATTGAAGCCTTTTAGGCTATAAAACACGTTTTGTCGTTCATTTGGAGCTCAAATCCCTTGTACTTAGGTAATTATTCGTTGTTTAAGTGGTTCTCCAAAAAATTTCATTTGTAACTTATGATCTGAAAACAAAGTTTCTCTCTGTGTGAGTTAGAGCTATTAAGTTACTAAATGTTCCAAAGGCGCAAATGTTCAAGTGAGGGTAGTCAAATGGCGGTGGCGGTAGCGGTGTGGTACTCATAGTGGTCGATTAATTGTGTTGGTGGTGTGAACAATCTAATTTTGGTTCGTAAACGATACGCTTATGAGAGAGGAGAGTGGGCAACTGGCAACGGCAGAGACGCGTGTGAGTGGCAAATGATCCATGGATTCCAAAGAAAGACAGATATAAACCACTTGGAGTATCAACGGAGGGAAGGGAAATGCGGGTCAGTGAGTTGATTGATCCGGCCGCGGTAATTTGCACTACAACAAGAGAGGCCTGTTGCGAGGAAATATGGCGAGAAAATCATATTTCGTCGCTAAAAGTACATAATCAATTAGAAAATTTAATTTCATCGCCTTGTCTAGCTGTATTTTCTCGCCAAAGGTTTTTTCTAGCAAGGAAAAACAGATTTCCTCACCAAATGTTACTTTTTGGTGAAAAAAAATTTCGTCACCCTTTCTAAGACTCATTAAATTTTTTTGTCTCACTATCATGATATTACAAATACATATGAACATTATTAATTAACTACATACCATTGCTACATACCACAGCTGCACAACGTCCACCACCGTCACCGCACATACACTACCACCATAACACTACTTGTGTCCCCCTCCCCCCTTTCCGTTTCCTCCTCCTCTTCTCTCTCTCTCTCCGGCTACAAGGCTTGTGGCCATAGTGTTTCATTTTTGAGTTAAATCATCAAATCACAAGATTTGTGCAATACCATAGTTGACTTATCCTGATAGGAGCCTCACAGAAAGAGAATTGTTTGAGCAATTAATAGTGCAAATGACCACATTCGCTACTCAAAATTTTGAGTATCATGTGATAAGTCAACATTGGTGGAATATATGAGAAGCAAGGTGCACATAGTAAGAGCAAAAATGTACACATGTAGTCAATCAAAATGTATAGAGCAAAAACGTACACATTTAGACAATCCAACATACATTTGTTGTTGTGTCTCTTTCTGATGTTTCGATGTCTATTGCTACCTGTAATATCTCAAGTGGTTATCGCGATTGCAGGTTGCCAAGTCAATTGCACAAATTTTGACGTTATTTTGGTCCTTTGGAGCCTTAGAAGTCTCATGAAAATGATAAATGCAAACAAAAAATGATATGATTAGCGATCAATTGCACTAAGCGCGCCCAAAGAGCAGCCTATTTGCCTAGGCAAATTAAGACGGCTTCGGGTCATGTTCAGTATACTAAATTCAATTTGGTCCAGTGAACGGTTGAGATTAATTCTACTAAATTCAAAGCTCCACATAAAAACAAGAAGAAAGCATCCTAACTATGTTGGCATTCAATTTCTTGACAATCATATGCCCAATCACTGATCTGAAGAGGTTGACAAGAAGTCAACAAGGGAAATAGAAAAGCGGGAGTTGAAACACCCCCAAACCCATCTAACGTCCAACTGATAACTGAAAAAAACAAAGTAATACATGTCGCTTCCAAATGTACAAACAGCTCATATCTGAATTATGGTCATTTCCAGGTTGAGCAAAGGCAGTCCATTATTATGGGGGCGTAATGGACAAGTATTATTTTTACAGGCTACACAAACGATGTCAAGGATATAAGATGAAAATGAAATTTCTTTTTCAAAAGCCAAACAATTAAAAATAACCGTTCGCAAAAGAAAAAATATGCAATATGTCCACACATATATGATATAACAAAAAACACAAAAAAAAAAAAAAATTTGAAATCAAAATTGATAACTTGGATATATCTCTCTTTTTGGTCCTTTCTTGTCGTTTTCCTTTATGTATGCTTTAATGTGTAAATAATTTGGGATCCAAATTACTTGCGTTAAAAATTAGGTCAAGAAGCTTTTCAACGATTCTAACTATGTACAAATTAATCGGAGTTTGGGAGTGTCTGGGACAAGCCGCGAAATTTGGCCTAATTAGCAATATGGAAGCAGCGCCTGGGGCGCAACACAATGCGCCTGAGACGAATAACTTCAAAATTTCTGGCGCCTGGGGCGCATTGAACTGAGCTTGAAACGCATAAGAGAATACCTGATACTCTTTTCTTAGAACCATTTTCGCCCGCTTCCGCTTCACAGCCGATACTTGACTGCTACGACCACTTCTAGTTCTTGGGCACCAAATTTAATTACTTTACATAAATCACAGCAGCTATAGGCTATAGCCGACTTTGGCTACGAATCCTCTGCAGGATGCCATGGTCTTTGAATTCTCCCCAACTTCTCCCTCTGATGACTGGCATTTTATTTTCAGAAGAAGACCCTACAGTTGGGAGGAAAATCAGCTTGCTTCTCTCCGGGTAAAACTGAATAATTTTCCCTTAAAACCCTCCAGAGAAGACTGCCCTTGTTGGAAATGGAGTTCATCGGGTTCCTATTCTGTTGAATCTGCCTATTCAACTTGGGAGAAGCAAACCTTTCAAGTTAATAATTGTCTCAACTCTATCTGTAAAAACCTTGGACCGGCCAGGATTGATGCTTTTGTTTGGCAAGCTGTGCAGGAAAAGATTGCTACTTGATCAATTCTTGTTAGAAGAAACATCATTCCTCCAAATGCTGGATTCTGTCCAATCTGTGCACTATCTACTGAGACTCCTCTGCATCTTTTTCTCCAATGCTCCTGTGCTAGAAGCACCTGGTCTACCATTTTGTCTTGGTGGCGGCAGGTATCATGGATTTGGCCATCAACACTTCCTGAACTAGTTAACTTTTGGTTCTCCAATTCTTTCCACAATCTTGAGGAAACATGTTAGAACACAACCCTTTATGCAATTTTATGGTCAATCTGGATGGCTAGAAATGATCTTGTCTTTAATGATAAACAACCTCTTCTTGGCGAAATAGTTGATTTAATCAAAGCTGAGGATGGCTCTTTGGGTAAAAGGAAAATGCAATCTGGACTCCTATACGGTTGAAGATTTCAGAAGTCATTTGGATGGCATTAGAAGACACAGGATATAATTGTTTGCATTAGCTGGAACTCATTTGTAGCTGCTTTGTGCTGATTGCTCTTTTGTTTTTTTTCCTTTCTTTTCTTTTCCAAGTTGAATTACTGACCAGCGATTCATTAGTGAATTATCGTTGCGTCCACTAGTGAAGGTCTTGTTCTCGTGGAAGACCTCCCAAACCCTTATCCAAAATGTTTTATGTTTTTGGTCATTTCCCTGAACCGCATCCAAGCTAATATTGAGCCATGGAGATACAAGCATATTGTCTTCTTCTATGCTAAAATTGCCACTGCGTTTCCTCGCCACTGGTTCTGTTTCGACAGAGAATTGAGACTCTTTTTGTGCTACTTGACCAACTTGGCTCACATACTGAGACTCCATAAACTGATTGCCAAGGACCCGTCATGGATGAGATTGGAAAAGAATAGGTCCTGAAGTGAATCCATCCTTGCTACAATAACAGAGTAAAAGAACAATTATAACATATAAATGAAAAATAAGGAGTACTGCTTTCTTTGCTATGTTCCTAAGGCATTTGGAGGCCATAATTTAGAGGATAAGAATAAATGGCATTTCAAAAGATTCACCAAGCAAATGGAACCCCTATTTTCATGTACATAGCTCAAGCTCAATCTAAGTTATCTAACCAGCATTAATCAATACAAGAAAACAAAAAGCTACATTGATATCAAGCTGGATCAATATCCCTTCCACAGAATAACTCAAGGACATATAAAGCTAACTCTAAATGCTCTTTTATTCTCTGAAATGACATGATTGATATAGCAACTCTTACTCTCCGAAATGAATATAGAAAACACAACTTAAGGAACACAAAATAAGGCAACTTAAGGTCACCATTTCTGCATTTTGAGAGGTACTTTAAGACATTTGCCCTGTAGGAGTGATCTCCTTTTGACAGATAATAGCCTAGAAGATGATAGTCCTTTTCCAAAGCAAGCAATTTTACAAATTCTACAAGTGATGCAAATAAGTTTAGAGAATTGCCATAACAAAAATTCATTTAGTGGTCTGGAGCATTTCAAGGTCCTGCTTGCATCAATGAGGGGTGAACTCCTACAAACCACTATTGTACACACCACCCACACACACACACACACACACACACATATATATGCCTATTTTCATGACCAATATCACAGTGAATACAAAAAAAAAGCCTTGGGCTTCCCAGTGAATGCTAAAAACCATAAAACCTAGACCTGTACAAGTTGTGTAGCATTTTGTGGTCCTTTTACTTGAAAAATGTCATTGGCACCTTATCACAAACACCTTATAGGCAGAACATAATCTTCACTGAACGAAACACAAAATCATATAGAGGGAAGGGTGAAATCATACAAGTACCTACTAGATGTGCACACCAACACATACATGCCAATTTCATCACCAATTTCAGACAATATCAAAACAAAAAAATGTATAGGGAGATGGAGAGAAACGAGAATACCTTCAGTGATGAGATACAAGGATGGAAGAGAGAGAATGAGGGAGAAAGAATAAGGATCAGTTGTGGCTATATGTTCCATTTTGGCACCAAATGCTGGTCCAGATTGGGCGGGAGGAAGGACACGAGTGAACAGTTCGTGTGTTTCAACGAGGAACTGTAGCTCTTGCTGCTCTTGCTACTCTTCCGGCAAATCAAACGAGACTGATAAAGCTGATTTTGGGGGGGATTTATTGGGTTTGGCTAGTTACTCTAGAGTAGAAGAGGGAGTAGCGAGGTTGGTGTGGATGCCCTAACACATTTTCAAAGAGATCATATCCACATTCAAATCTCTAAAAACTAACTAGCCTAGCTATAAATGTCTTGATACAAAAAAGGAGTTAGCTATAGTACAGCACAACAGCAAATATTGAAAGTCAATTACAATCTGCGGTACATGGGGGTTTCTTTCGACAAAAAGAAAAAAAATTATCATAAAAACATGGGAGCATGTGCAAGTAGAAAGCAGTTCCATGCATCACCAAAATTGGAAGTCTGAGTCAAAATATCCGAAGCCATCAAAGCACAACAGCAAATACCCAACTTCTTGGGGATTTATGTCGAGACCTCACATAGAGAAACTAAACATGAGCTATTCCACAAGAACAAGACACAGATTCTATAATAATTGCAGAAATATAATGTAGAATGTCATGACATGTGGATAATAACTGCAGCCACATATCGAGACATAATCTATGACAAACAATCTTCATATCTGGTAAAAGAGTATAAAAAATGGGGTGTCTCAGTACTAGAAATTTCCTCAATCCATCTTATTAGAGGTTGTCCTACATCAGTATAATAACAGTTCCCAAGTTAGTTAATGAACCTTCTAGGCCTCCCCACTCATTTGCAATTGTTCTCAAGTCTGAAGCTTTAACATGGAGTCAAATCTGGGCTTAGGAAGCCTTTGGGCCACATTCAAATATCTTCACAGTAACTTATTTTCCCTTTGTTTGTGTCATAGCTGAACCTTATTCTCTCCAGATTACAGCATCCAATTCTTCTGTCTGTCTCCCCATATGCCAATGAGGATTGCACGTGCAGTGCAGGACAGCTTGTTAGCCTTGAAGGCCTCTCCACTAATTACCAATCATTTTTGAGTTGGTTTGCAGTCCAAAGCGACCCCATCCCTAGGGACAACCAAAAGAACCTGAGAAGTATGGTTTCCATCCCCTTTAACTCTCACTAATCTATCAACGGTAAGCAAATCTTCCTTAGACACTAAAGCAAAATCTTCTTACAGGCAAAAGAATTCCATACTAAAAAATGTTGTATAATACAAATGAGTAAAATTAGATTGACCAATTTTTAGCTTCCATTTCTATATATTTTCCTTTCTTTCACCTTAGACACTTGACATGCAACAGGAAAGTTTTCTGCCAATGCATTTTTACTGTGAATTTTCCCTTGACCAACTGTGAATTTTCCCTTGACCAGCCTGTCTTTGCTGAAGTGGTGATAAATTCGTCGTCATACATTTTCCAATCAATCCATTCAGGGAAACTTATTAATCTTCTAAGCCATATATACAACGAACTACGTATGCCCATTTCAAACTGCTACTGTATATATTAAAAAAAGTACCTGGTCATTTCTGATGCAATGGAGACTGTTTATTCCAGGAATCGAAGAATCCCATGCATCCCCGAACCATGCAGTGATTTGTTCAGACCCTTGGAGCATCTTGTGTCACAAGTGCATCTATCCAAGTTGCTTCTTGCATCCCCAAACCTCCATCAACTTTCTTTTCAGAAGAGAAAATTATAATTTGTTTTTGCCTCTGAATTTGCAAGTCTTTCTTCTTTTTTGTTATGTCCACGTATCTGAGCAAGCTTACGCACACTTTAACAAGTAACACCCGGGGCATAATCCCACCATCATAAGTCTGTCTTCTTCACTCTCTCAACATGTAGTCTTCTTTTTTATCTTCCTACTTAATAAGAAAGACTTATTTGGATATTAGCATTTATAGATTCTGTTTCTCAACTTAATTAGATATTACAAGCCTAACGCAGCACCATTGGTTGGCCATTTTTCCAGGTAGAGTGAACTTCTGGGACGGGAAAGGACAATGTTGCATGCTTCAAACCTTTAAATGTGCATACTGATTCCAATGACAGCAGCTGTGGGAGATAGAAGCCCTCCTCCTTGTTCGCTATATACTGTACTCCAACCAGCACTCTTCCTCACACCCATTTCCTTCATTTTTACTCTCACATTTTCTGCCTCATCCCACTTCTCAAGAGAGGTATACAGGTCAGCAATCATCACATAGTAGCCATCGTTTTCTGGGTCAGCTTTAATAGCATGTTTAGCAACCCTTATACCGAATTCAGCATCATTGTGTATCTTGCAAGCACTTAACAAAGAACCCCAAATACCCCCATCGGGAGGAATAGGCATTGAAAGAACCAAATCTTCAGCCTCCAACAAATTTCCTGCTCTCCCTAGGAGATCAACCATACAAGAATAGTGCTTCAGATTTGGCAACAGAGCATAGTCCCCCATTCTATCAAAGAAGCTTTTCCCTTCTCTGACAAGCCCAGCATGCGTACAAGCAGAGAGAACAGCAAGAAATGTAAGCTCATTTGGTCTGACGTTTGACTGCTCCATCCGCTTAAAGATTTCTATTGCAGATTCTGCATCTCCATGCATTCCATAACCAGAGATCATAACATTCCAAGAAATAACATCTTTTTCTTTCATTGCATCAAAAAATTTCCTCGATTTATCGAGTTGCCCGCATTTTGCATACATATCAACTAATGCAGTGGAAAGAGATATATCAAACTCAAATCCTTCATCCTTGGCATAACTGTGAATCTGTTCTCCTTTCTCTAGAGATGCAATATGGGAACAAGCAGAGAGAATGGTAACCAATGTTGCTAAATTAGGCTTGAAGCCTTCTGAGACCATTTTATCGAAGAGGCCTAAAGCACCAGTAGAACGCCCACAACAACTGTAAGATGAAATCAATGTGTTCCACGTGACAGTATCCTTCCATGCCCGACTAAATATCTTCCATGCAACGACTAAGTTTCCACTTTTACCATACATGTCTATAAGCGAATTGGCAATGGAGACGTTCTCATGCATTAAACTTTTAATCACGAAACAATGAAGTGAACGACCTAAACGGGTTGCCCCCAATCGCGAACACGAAGAAATCACAGATACCAAACTATTTGAATCAAACTCAATACCCAGATGTTGCATTTCAGTAAAAAGTTCTAAGCACTTTGATTCTAGTCCTACCTTACTATACTCAAAAACCATAATATTCCATAATTCTGTGTTCCCGTCTCGTACTCTATCAAAAAGCTTCTCTGCAATAGAAAAAAGTCCAAACCTACAATACATTGACAACAAGGCATTACTTACCATTTCATCAATCATAAAATTATGCCTCAAGATCACCGCATGAAAAACTTTTCCTTCGGAGACCCTCATAGAATTACCAAACCCCGAAAGCAGACAACTGATAACAACTCCATCTGGATATACTCCAGTAACCTGCATTTGCAAAAACAGACGCAAGCACTCGGAACTCCACCCAAATCTTGAATAAACACCAATAACAGACGTCCATGATACAAGATCCTTCTGTTGAACTTCACAAAACGAAAAGTAAGCTTCCTCAGGGGTCCCACATTTCGTATACATACGCAAAACCGACGATTGAACAACATTTATGCATCCAATTCCAGTTTTCACAACTAAACCATGTAAGCACTTTCCTTCCAACAAAGCACCCAAATTCCCACAAGCTTTAAACCCTCCTTCAAATGTTCTAGAATTCGGTCTCTCCCCGTCCCCACCAACCCTATGCATTTCACAAAGACGCTCCAAACCCTTCTCACTCTCATCGTTCTGCACGTACCCAATAACCAGTGCGGTCCAAGCAACCACATCCGTCACTGGCATTTCGTCGAACACAAGAGCTCCGTCCTCCATACACCCACACATCGAGTAAAAGTAAATAAACGAAGACCCAACCGCAGAATTACCCGTGTTAATAAACCCAAGTTTCGTAACCAACCCATGTATTTCCATGCCATTTGGTAACAGCAAAAGCTCAGCACAAGAAGCAGCAATCATAGGAACGGTAAAAGGGTTTGGTCTTATACAAGATAATCGCATTTGGTGGTAAAAATCAGGGGCTTGTGAGTAACACCCATTGGAGAATTGGGATTTGATCACAGAGTTCCATAGAAAGGCATCTTTGGATTGAACTGAATGGAAAACTTTGAAGGAAAAGGTGGGTTTGTTGAGAGAAGCGTAGAGGGAGATGAGCTTTGATGCTATGAAGGGGTTGTTTGTGTGTCCAGTTGTGATGATGTAGGCGTGGGATTGGAGGATGGATTTGGGGTCTGGGATTCGGTCGGAAAGGAAGAAGGTGATGTGAGAATTGAGGTATGAAGTAGTTGAATTAGGTTTGGTCGAAGATGTGGATAAATACCGTGTGTAGAGGTGATTGGCTCTGAATCGAACCATCCGTCTAACGGCTATTTATGTTCACCGCCGATACCATTGTTCTTTCTCTTTCTCCGGCCGATATGGGAAAGATGGAGCAGGGCTGATTCTATACTTGCCCTAAGCGTACTCAAAAACACGGGATCTATCTATTGTATTAGTCCATATATTTTCACGAAATATTTCTGGAAATTTACGATGATTTCAGGCCCCGTTCCGCTTTCTCCAAAAAGTAACTTTTTTAAAAAGAAGGTAATTTCAAACTCAAATATAATGAAAATGAAAAATGATTTTTCAATTTTTTTTGCACCGTTTAAAAGATCTCAATGAGATCTATCAAACAAGATCCATATTGATAGGAAAATTATTTGTGTACATACATAATTTTTGAGTTTGAAATTGCCTTCTTTTTCAAAAAAGTAACTTTTTCCAAAACTGGAACAGCCACTCAGCCTCCTTTGATCCGAGAGAGAGAGAGAGAGAGTGTCCCATATACTAATAAATAAGGAACAGAAATCTCATACGGAAATTGGAAAAATAAATGGTTTAATAAATAGGATCCCTATTTAATTAATAAGATAGCACTTGTTATATAGCTATTCATTCTATTTTGTATTTAGTTGACACAATTTTTTTCTCAAATTTTTTGGGGCAGGAATGGGCTCACCCACACATACCCAGTCAAGGTTCAGGGCAGGTCAGGGACGTGATGCAATTTTCGGGTCAAGGTACGGCACACAGAAAAACAATTAACTTTTTTGACAAAAAAAAATAGTATAACAACTTAACGCGAAAAATAAATTAGACCTAGTTTTGTTTAACTTTTAGCACTTTTTGTCCTCATTTAATGTTTTTTGCTTTCGTTAATTTTGTGCTAAAATTTTGTAGATTATTAATTCGTCTCGTCAAGATAAATTAAAAAATTAAAAAATATAATAATCACTTTTTAGAAAAAAAAATATAAAAATAATAGTTAGTTTTTTTCTTCTTAAAATTGGTTATTTCTCAAAAAATTTAGATAAAAATAAAAAAAATATTTCTTCAATTTCTCAACAAATTAATAATTTATACAAATTAACACAAAATTAAGAAAAGCGAAAAAAAATCAACTTGTTTTGTTTAGTGAAAAAATTAAGTGGAAACGTGTCTTTAAATTTGTAATTGTTGTTTTCCCGTTTACCTTCCGTCTCTCTCTTCTTCTTCTTCTTCCTCCTTCCAACATTTCGAAACCCTAACCTCATTCTCCACCTCCATTTCAGACCTCACCCATTCTCCTTCCTCTGCGTCGCTCTTCTGTCGCCTCTCAATTCAAAGCCGTATTGGTTTATCAAAGAGACCTCAACTAAATCTCAACGTTTTCGTGTTTCCACCAGTGCCCCGCCATGGTACGTTCCAATATCTTCTTCTCTTTCTTATATTCTGAGATTTTTTTCCTTGTATTCATTGCTTTGTATATGTGAAAATGAGGCGGAAAATATGCTTCATTCGCCCGGAGGTTTCTGCTCCTTGGGTTCCTTCGTCACTTCCAAAAAAACAAATTTGAGGTGGAAAAACGTTGGCACTTGAACTGATAGTAATCCCTTCCTTCGCCCCGATTTATGCAATCTAAGATTTTTCAAACTGACGATTGGTTTTGGTGGGCTATTTTATTTTCTTGTCAAATAAAGATTTTAGCTTGAGTACCGATTTTTCTTAATGTGGCTCGTTTGGCAAGAGAGGAATCATAGATATAAGTGCGTAGAATAAAAACACATGCAACTTCCTGGGGCAATTATCAAACTCATGGTTGGTTATTTTCTTGTCAAATAAAGATTTTAGATTTAGTAGCGATTTTAGTGATTTTTCGTAATGTGGGTCATAGGGTGAGATAGGAATCGTAGATATAAGAATGGATAGAGTAAAAACACATGCCATAGTTGTCAAATCGTGAATCAAATCGAGAATCGAAATGGTCATTTTTCGAATCATGAATCGAATCGAATTGTGAATCGCTCTGATTCGGTCATGACTTCTATAATGCATAGGAACCTATGCTTATTGATTAGGGTAACAACAATGTATACTATAAATGAAAGATTTAGACCTAAATCAATAAATACTTTCTTCTAAATGATGATTTGATAATAACGTGGAATATTAGGTAAGTTGCTTCTATTGCAACTACCAAGAGATGATGATTTGTAAAGCCTACTTATGGTTCTTTTTGTACGAAAGAGTTATAAGTACAAAACAAACCTTTGGAAGGTCTATAGGGTTGTTATATTCCATTTATCTTCCTCATTTCGATTCACTCTCGTAATAAATCTCTTTTTCTTATTATCTATCCATATAACATAGACAAAAGATGACATATAACAATACTAGATATTAAAAAACTATTTGAACCCTTTTCAAACAACAAAAAGAAGCAAAACAAGAGTAAAAAATGAATTTCGAAAATTTTAAGTGAATCGAATGATTCACTGATTCACTTACCATTCTCAGCTATTTCCGATTCGACAGTCTATTCGTATCGATTACCCACCGAATCGTATCAAATCGTACTATACAAATCGTAAATCACTGATTCACTTACGATTCTCAGCTATTTCCGATTCGGCAGCCTATTCGTATCGATTATCCACCGAATCGTATCGAATCGTACGATTCTGACAATTATGACACATGCAACTAACTGGGGCAACTATCAAGGGTTGAGACTCACAGAGGATGACAAAGGCTTGGGCTTTATAGAGGTCTTTTGCTAGAGACTGAAGTTTGGGTGGCTGGCTGACACGAGTGGGCTTTTCATCCATCGTTGATTAGGTTGTAGTTGTCGACAGCGAAAGGCGCACCGAGGCGCAAAGTTCTGTTGGGCCTGAGGCGAGAAGCGCAAGGCGCGTGCCTTTTTGAAGGGAGGCGCACCTATGCGAAAAAATAATTAGTTCTGAAAATAATTGTATTACATGTACAGGATTCATGTAGCTAACCCCAAGTGATTGGGACACAAGACTCGGTTTGGTTTAATTGTATTATGTGCGCTTTTTTGAAAAAAAAATCATTTTTTTGTGCATTTTCTTGAAAAAAGCGTGCTAAGCAAAAAGCATGCTTTTTTGACCAATTTGAAAGAAGTGCGCTTTTTTGCGCTTTTTGCTTGCCTTTTTCAAGTCGCCTCGCCTGGTGTGAGCCGAGCCGAGCCTTGGGCCTAGGTGCGCGCCTTTGACAACTATGGATTAGGTGTATCTTTTATGACCTGGAGAAGCATGTCTAAAATGCTAATGTGGTGGATAATTGGATATAAGCTGGTTGTGGTAACTTGTATACTAGTGTTCTAAAAGTCGCTAGGCGCTAATCAGGCAGAAGAGGGGTGTTTGGTGCCTAGAGGCCAACTAGCTCCATAGGCGGCCAACCAGTTGGCGCATACGACGATTTTTGTCTAGGCGTTGGACCCCGCCTAGCACCTAGGCGCTAACTAGCTGTCCTCCCAGACCGTTTTTAGGACAGAGACTTGTGCCAAGTAGCCAAAGAACTGCAATTATGATGACGAACATTTGAGGCCTTTTAGCCTTCTATTTGAGCCAATCTTTGCTTCTGTCTCTTGCGATCGTTAGTTTTTGTGCTGTTCCGAGATAGTTTTTTAGGCCTTCGCTCTATTATTGGATTATAATTACTTCCACACAAGATAGTGACAGCTTCTGTTGGGTTTTTTTCCCTTCCAAATAACGAGAACTTAGTTGCAGGAACCTTCAACTATGCCCACGTTTCTTCGACGAAAATGCGCTTCCGCGTTCCCGTCAACGGGAACTCCAAGAAACTTGTCCCAATGATGACGGAAACTCGTTCCTTACCTATACGGGAACTTACACCAAAAAAACGGTTGAGAAACTTACGATTCAAGCTACAATTGGTACCTTTAAAGTTGTTTTGTTCTTGTTGTTGTGCACATCTGATCTTGATCTTCTAGAGTCATATTAATGCCTTTAACTTTTATGCCTACTTAATATGCACAAAGCTCTATTGTGTAATCATGTGCTATAATAAAAATGTTGAAATATAGCTAGAAACTTATAATTTTAATATTAATTTTTTGTGGTAGAATAATATTTTTATATTGACATTTAACAATATAAAATTCCAAAATATATTTATAATTTTAATAATTTTTCCTAACCGCTCTCAATGGCGCTCTCACACTTCTATGATCATCCGCTCTCCCGTCCCCGCCCCCGCTCCCACTCCCGTTCCTGCTCCCGCTTCGTGTAACTAAGAACAAGAACCTCTCCGAGATAGGGCCACTTTGGACCAAGTCCTGCATGTAAACCCCACATACCTGCAACTATCACAAGCCGTAGGTATTACAAGTCAAAGGCATTAACATCAGGAGTTGCACAAAAGAGCGCCAATTATCCGGTTGGTCCTAGTGACAACCTTTTAACAGTTGGGCTACCTTATTGATTGTTTTATTGCAAGGCATGTCTACTTATGCATTGGGCCAATGGTGATTACTAGGGGTGGGCATCAACTAAAAAATAGACCCAACCCAACCCATTTATTAGTTGGGTAAGAATGGGTCTAAACCCAGCAAACCCATTATTAGTTGGGTCATGAAAGTAACCCACCAAAAAAATAGATCTGAACGGCAGAATGGGAGTCGTCTACCCCGACGGGATCCATGGCTTTTACGAACTCCATTGTCCATCAACGGAATGAAAAGATTCTTCCATGGGAAGGAGCTCTCTCTCTCTCTCTCTCTCTCTAGCATTTATTCAATTCTTCTGTGCTAAATCACTCGCGTCCAAAAATGTTTTGGACAGTCCAGATTAAAAATCAATTATGACCAATAACAATTATTTTTGACCAGTTAAAATTGAAAACACATCTTATCCATTGATTGCACGAATGCGAATGGACTGGTGAAATTGCGGCCGTGAATAAGTTTCTCTCGTGGTATTTAGTCCCGCATAGGGTTTGGGTTAAAAAATTAAGAGACTTATTTTTTTTGTTCTTATTCAAATCTTTTTTGCATTTTTTTGTTTTGCGTCAAACTTTTGTGACTTATTGATTCGTTTCGATAAGAGGAATCAGAAAAGTAAAAAAATGTGATCGAAACTTTTAATTTTTTGAATAAAGACAAAAATAAGTCAATAAGACAAAAAAATTACTTATTCTTGTCTTTTTGAAAAAATTTATGAGTTTCGATAATAATTTTTTACTTTTCCGATTCTTCTCAACGAGACGAATTAATAACTCACGAAAGTTTAAAATTTAATATATATGTAGTTGGGTTAATGGGCGGGTTGGGTTTAATTTTAAATAAATGGATCGGGTATGGGTCATTGACCTCATAATTAATGGATGCTAAATGGGTCAATGACCCATTAGAGACCCAACCCACTTACAACTTACCCAATTTGGCCCAAACTCACCCATTTGACACCCCTAGTGATTACCAAGTCAACACTCCAATGCTCAAGCCACCATTTGGAAGAACTGACCCAGTTTGAAAAATGTTCAACTTGTGACTGAAAATTAAGTTAGCAACATTCTGTTTCGGTGATAATTTAGCATTCTGAGTCTCTGATCATTCATTGTTTACCACGGTTCGCTGAGAAGTTTTGCTAGTATTTTCTTGGTTGCACGTTTGTGTATTGGAAAGACACGTGCTATTCATGTATTGAACCTTTCATTGAGCTCTTTAATAGGTAATGCTCAGTTTACTTTTGTGTGAAGTGTTCTTATCATGGATATGTTTTTTGGTAGTGCTATTGATAATACCATATACCTGATGTAATATTTCTTCGTACAGGCTGCCAAGATTCTTGCAAATCTAATTATAATGGGCTCTGGAATTATGGCTAGGGCTGTTGTTCAGGCCTATCGTCAAGCACTTGCAAGTAAGTCTATCAATCTTATTATTTTGGGAGACCAATAGGTACTACTGTTTGATTATTTTGGAGTTCTATCAAGTTCTATTTTGGACAACTGAGTTTTATTTTCGAACTTTTGTACAAGTTGGTCCAAGTGCCCATAAAAGTTTGCCTTTCTTCAATGTTTTTTTGTTAAAATAAGACATGAAAAACACTTTTGGAACAATTTTGATATATTTAAAATCAATAATGGAATTGTTACAATTTAAATATTGCGTTTACTATTATACTGAACATTCTTTTGGTTAGAAAAAATTACTCTTTAGTACATGCCTTTTTTGTTTAGATGATTTAGTTAATAACTTAATAAAGCAAATTTTAGTTTACCCTACAATATTTTAGCAATGTTTGGATAAGCCCTGACGTTGAGAAAATCACCTTGCCGCTGTGGTTTGTATGCTAAGCGCGCCACTAACATCAGTTGATGTGCTCATAAGTGGCCTTAACGTCATCATTTTCGTACTCGTGTATATTTACATACCAATACAAAAACCATCTGTTCCCCACTCCCGCAGCCACCACCTGTAACATCTCCCCTCTGTTACCCCCATTTCAAAACCTCCACCACCACTTCCTATTCTCCTTCCTCTGCCACTTCCTCCACGGCATAACCACAGTGGAAATCATCCATCACAAAAGGTTAACCACGAACGGATCACTAGAGAACATCCGCACATGTAACCTTTGTCTGGACCCACCTGTAAAAGATATCAGCACATACTATAAATAAATGTACTTTTATATCATGTACATACACACAAATGGTAGGAAGTAATTTTCTTATCTCAAAAGAAGTGAATTATTGAAGGATTCTAATATCCCCAGCAATTCTAGTGTCTGGGCCTCTGTGGAACTACAAAAGGTAGAAAGTGACACGAGATATCCATGATATAACCAAAATCAAAGAATTGATTGATTGGAGAGAAGATGTCCCAAAAGGGTTACAAAATGCTTTTCTCTCAAAACTTCTATACCCAAAATGATAAAAACTATATACCAATTACCCTAACCACCTGTTTATAGCTTAAGACAATGAACTAGTGCTAGTAAACTGAACTGCTTCAGGACTCTTCCTCTAAAAAGAACATGCCCTCCATTTGGGTAGGATATATAGCACGGCCAAAATGATGTTCAAATGCAAAAGTGCAAACCAGTGTGATTTCATTCACATTGCACCACGTTTTTGCGGGTTTTATCAAAATTAGTGAAAGCATATTTTATTGCTACTTTCACTGCTTGTTATTTTATATTAAACTAAAACTTCCTCTCATTTCTGGGAAATAAACTTATGCTTCCTCTTTCACTAACTTTTCCATGATTTGATACTTTAGCTTATTCCTTCATAATGCAGTTAACTTGAAGTGTTTTGGCAGTCATGAAGAAAGGATATCAAACAGAGTGGCGTCTAATTTATTATTGCTGTTTGCACTCACAGTTAGCTCAAAGCTATCCATCTGCACTCTTAGGGAACTTGGTTCATTACAATAAGCTTGTGTATTCATAGCGAAAGGGAGTTCCTTGGCAACATGTGAAAAAGCCAATAAGTTCGTTAGTACTTTATGGTCATTCTTTTCTTGTACAATAACTTTTCATCTGGTTAATGTCAGATGCCTCAGAATTCATAAACGTATGCCTTGCATATTAAGATTTTGATCTGGGTAATGTTCAGATGCTGCAAAATCTGGTGTTGCTCAAGAAACAGTACAGAATGCAGTCCGTAGAGGAAGCAAAACCATGACGGAGCAAGAAGCGAGGCAGATTCTTGGCGTCACTGAGGAGTCCACGTGGGAAGAGATTGCTAAGGTCTGTGTTTCATACTTAGCATCTCATGTGAGTATTGTCTACATATTTCTATGACTAGGTCTTTTATGTCTTTCTTCAACTTGTGCAGAAGTACGATAATCTATTTGAAAATAATGCTAAGAATGGGAGCTTCTACCTCCAATCGAAAGTTCACCGGGCTAAAGAGTGTTTGGAACCTCTATATCAACCCAAAGATCAAGGTACTGCTGGTTGAGAAAAAAGCCGATGAAGTCTGTATAGTTGATGTTCTAATTTGTTGCTTGGGCGATGAAGTCTGTATCTGAACTCTTATTTATTTGTCCTGTCTTGTATTTGTTGAGCAAAAAATATTTGTCGGAGTTGTAATTTTAAGCAGCCCAGAGTAGGAAACACGCTCAAGTTGATAGAACTGGCTGCGGACACCTTGATGGCTTAGTTGTCAAAAGTGCCGTTGTAGAATTTTTTGGTATTTTTAGAACGTATTTATAGAACAACAACGTTGTTATTAATCTTCAATAAAGTTGTGGGCTTGATTCTATTTGAACCCACAAAACTTCTTTCTAACCCATCGTCCTCTCGCGGTATATAAATGACTCCTCGTCAGTAATCAAATAGCCATGAATGAAAAAACTGTATCCAGCAGAAATACTTAAAGCCATCTCATCCGCAACAGTGGCAGATGTACAAGAATTTTTCACCTTTATATCTTTCTGGAAATAAAAATAAATATGCGGTCTTATGTACATGGTGATTAATTACGAAACTTAGAGAAAAAAGAAGATAAAATGAAGTTTGAGGAAAATTACTGGTTAACGTAACACTTATTTTGATACTCTAATTCCAGAAGGACAAAGAAGAAGAAGAAACAGCTGATTTTAAAATGGAACTTCATCCCTAATTCCATCACCGTGAGGTCCATGAGCCCCGAATTTTTTTCGGCGAGTACGTGGAAACAGGAGTTGATTGATCTGTTTCACAGCAGCAGCCTCTGATTTTGCCTGCAGATACGGTATTCAGAGTATATCAGCAGGTTTCACATCCATTAACTCGACACTTTTGAATTTGGCCGCATTTGTATACGTGCATCTCAAATGTCATTACCAGTTTGAGCAACCACCAAAAAAAAAACACATTACTATCTGTCTATTTTTACATACAATTTGAATAATTCTCTACTGTTTTTTGAACGCTAGAAACCAATTTTGGAGCCTGTTTGGTTGCTGTCAAAATAAGTTTTGCGGAATAATTCATACAACTCTTTTTTAAACTCAAAACACTATCGTGTTTGTAATTTTTTCATATTATAGACAAAATGGTTTCTGAGAATTTCAAAACATCTGTTCACTGAATTTTTTACCCAAAAATACCATTAGAGCAAGTCACAAAAAACGTCCACCAAACAATTATTCAAAAAGTATTCTAAAACTAATTATGAAAGAAAAACTATTCCTTGATCATTAGAGACTAACGGAAGGGAAAACAAAAGCAAAATATTCATCAAATCAGGAAAAGCATGAGTACCACGAAATTTGCATCAGAAGATTCATAATACCATTAATTGGAGCATAGTTAAGAACGTACATAGCTGTCATGTGGAAACAGAAGGTGAAACAAAAATGCAAACCAGTGTGATTTCATTCACATTGCACCACGTTTTTGCAGGTTTTATCAAAATTAGTGTCATCAACTGGATGTTGGCTTTATACATATGTGCACATACACATAAAGTAAATCAAACCTTCAAACAAATATGACAACAGAAATAGACAGCGTAATGGGTCAGAGAAACCAATGAATTGACAGGTTCAAAGAAACGATATTAAGCAACCAGATTAGGAGGAGGATGACAATGATATAATCTGCAGTCGAGCTTGAACCTAGGGGTGCCTCAAGAAAAAGATACAGGGGAAAAAAACAAAGATAGGACAAAGTTGTGATAATGATACGAATTGAAGGAAACCCGTATTACTGTGTAATAATGCACAAGTTAATATGAGGAGGATGGATGACCAATGATTATTGAATCATCAAAGGAAAAGAAAGCACCAATATTGTACATCTAAGGTAAGAGTACTAGGTGCAGGCGTTCCAGCATCCAATCTCCCTAGGTAAAAATCCTAAAGAACTAGTGTAACCAAAAGTTGATTTCAAGTACGTGGGTCGTGGACACATCTTGGACATTTAGATTTATTTGCTAAAATATGATCCATAAGCTTGTATTATGGATTTCACAACTTTCTAATTGATCGTGCAAAATCAGAAAGACAGAGTTGGTGTAACTCACTATTTACTGATTACACGCAGAATGATAAAAATAAGCCTGTACTACAACTTTAAGAAATGGTCCTTGCCATGAAATAACGTTTGAAACTTGCTATTATTTTAAGTTACATCTGTTTAAATTTTTGTATTTCTAGGATATGTAATTCAAATACACACCCAATCGTAGGATATGAAATGACAATCAGATGTTTTGAGGCCTGAAATGGAGAATGCATTCTCAAACTTTGCAAGTTACCTGGACTTTGAAGGGAAACCGATGTGTTCGTACTTCTAAGCCAGAGAAAACTCTAACATCAATTCCAAGGCTGTCTACTCCAATTAAATTTGCTTCCTACAGGAAAGAGAGAAAATGAGACCATAAACCAAAACAGCAAACAAGAAAATACACACTTCTCCAAACGTGCAAAATACACGTAATAAGGTACAATTCAGACCTCCCATCTGGTTCAAAATATCAGTATTGGTCACCATAACGGTATGTCGCGATGTTGCAATTTCGGGGGTAACAGTCATAGCGTGAAATTGGTAGCCGAAGTAGTGAATTTTTCACAATTTCGCACAACATTGGAAAACCCACCGATACTGTTACGTAACAGTATCAATATAACAGACAATACCATTACGTAACACCGTTACATATGCGATTTTTGTTCACACCACAATATATCAGCCATAACGGGACTCAGTACCTACCGATAATGTTTCATGTTCCCATCTGAGAAAAAAAAGGTACAATCCAAGTATCATATAAGCAATTCAATACCCTTCCATATTCTTGGTTTTTCTTTTTCAGAAAATTATGTCAAGATAACTGTCAAGACGTGGGTATATGATATATCCCACGTCCAAATATACCTTCTCCAAGAGCCCCTCCGGTGACCCTCCCCAAGAGGAACGAGGCTCCCGCCATATTCAACTATGCCAACACACACTCATTCCGAGATATGAGTAATGCGCGCAAGAGGACATTAATGTGGGTATATGATATATCCCACATCTGAATATACCTTCTCCAGGAGCCCCACCGGCGACTCTCCCCAAGAGGAGCAAGGCTTCCTCCGCAATCATCACATCCAGGAGGAGCAATGCCTCCTCCACAATACTCACCTCCAGGAGGAGCAAGACTTCCTCCACAATCCTCACCTCCAGGAGGAGCAAGGCTTTCTCCATAACACTTGCCTCCAGGAGGAGCAAGGCTTCCTCCATGATACTCAACTTCGGCGGAGCAAGGCTTCCTCCACAAACCTTGCCTCCGCCAAAGTGAAGCTTCCTCCACAAACTTTATCTCCGGAGGAGCAATGCCACCTCCACGGACTTTACCTCCGCCAAAGCAAAGCTTCCTCCACAAGCCTTGCCTCTGCCAATGTAAGGCTTCCTCCAAAATACTCACCTCCAGGAGGAACAAGGCTTCCTCTACAATCATCACCTCCAGGAGGAGCAAGGCCTCCTCCACAATCCTCACCTCTGGGAAGAGCAACGCTTTCTCCATAACACTCGCCTCCAGGAGGAGCAAGGCTTCCTCCATGATACTCACCTCCGGCAAAGCAAGGCTTCCTCCACAAACCTTGCCTCCGCCAAAGTGGAGCTTTCTCCACAAATTATACATTCCGCCCAAGAGGAGACTTCCTCCACAAACTATGTCTTCAGAGGAGCAATACCTCCCCCATAAACCTTGCCTCCGCCAAAACAAGCTTCCTCCACAAACTCCGCCTCCAGAGGAGCAATGCCTCCTCCAAGAACTCTCCACCCATGGAGGAGTGAGGTCACCTCCTACTTAACACTTTGAAGACTCCACAAATACTTAAAGGCAACTCTATACACTATCCTAGACCGGGAGCAAGGCCTAGGTACCTTGCTCGGGACCCAAGGAGGAATGTAGTTTGGAGGCTAGAGCAAGGGGTTTGTCAAGGAGGACGAGCTTGCCTCCGGCGAGCTCTAACTTGACTGGTCCTAGAGAGAGAGGGGGCATTGACTGCCATCTGACATCTCGGAAGAAGTATCATACCTACCACCTGGCACCTCGAAGCCTCTATCATACCTACCGCCTGACTTGGCAGATGATACGGGTCTCCATGTATCACCCAAATAGCCTTTGTTGGTTCCTTGAATACGAGCTCCAAGGCCTGACTTGGGACTAAAAGAGGAATGCATGTCAACCTCCACTCTGTCCACCAATGGGGAGGAGCGTCACACCTGGCTCTCTCATCTCCAAGGCTCATATATAAGGAGAGAATTGACACTATAGTAAAGACGAGTATTCAACAAGCATTCAATACACCTATCTACTCTCTGGTTAAGACCTCTCTCCACTGCCATCCCTTTCTCTCTCTAAATCCGCCCCGAGCTCTTTCCTCCTCCACCTCTGGTGGTCTCGAGCACCATTGTAGCAACCACCATATTCCCGGAGGGCGCCCTCAGGTACTCTTCCCACTCCTACATCGCACAGATGTCGAGGGACACAAATACGGACACGGACACAGCGGAGGACGTGGACACGGATATGGACATGGGACACGTCAATTCTAATAAAATGGGGCACGAACACGGCAAATTTTACTTTTTTAGTTTTGCAAACCTACATTGTAACCACTAAATATTTCGATTAAGCTTCCCATCTAATGCATTATTGATTGCTAGTGTGTGAGTATTAAACATACACCTATTTTATATTTACACTTTTGGTCCTACACTTTTGAAGTTAAAAATATTTCACTATAGAAAAGCTTTTAAAATATATAGAAATCACCCTGTCATGTCCCCATGTATGTCCCTAGCGTGTCCCCGACATCTCCCACCATATAAAAATACTAAAAATTTAAAAAACACACCATGTGTTTCCCATATGTGTCCCCGTGCGTCAGCAGCAGGTCGCATGTCCCTGGAGTGCCGTGCTTCCTAGCTCCTCTACTAGAGAGGATGGCCTTTGGTCCTCCAAATATGGAGGATGAAGGAAAATAGAGGATCGCCTACTCTTTTAGAGGACAAATTTTTTCTTCATTAACTTGACAAAACTTTTAATTTGGACACTTACTTTTCACCAGATTGGTAGGGAATGCAATATATTCACAATACCTTAAAAAAGACCAATACTGAATTTATCAAAATAAAAGTTGAAAAAAATGAGTTTGAATTTTGGATGGAATGCGTGAATTATTTGAGCTACATAGAATTGAATGAGGACTTTGAGCTTAGTCACATAATCCTAGTGTACGATCCTTCGGTCGCGCTCTCAGGCTCTACGCTCGCGCTCTCAATCCTTGCTCTTTGCGAATTTTAATACTTTAGGATGTTTTAAAAGACGCTTTCAACGCTCGTGCACATGCATTATGTGCCTAAGACTTTGAGAGATGTAAAGAGTAATGTGACTAGAGTTGACACGAATTTTATAGTCCTTTGTACCTACTTTTTGCACAAAAGACCTTAGTTTGATCGTTTAACATAGAGTCTTCGAAAGTATTGGTTGAAGATGCTCTTATAAGAATTCCCAATTTGTCTGAGAAAAGACATAACTTGTCTGAATATTATTGAGTGGGAGTTATGAACTTCCACAACAGGACATGGATGGATGAAGGCAGAACACGGTCATGGACTCCTGCAAATTAAATGGCTACATCGATTTGTCTTGTAATGCAGCAAATCGGTCTCCTTGTACAACAATTGTCATCAAATTCCACTTCGAGGAAAGATAATAGAAGCAAGAAATTTTATCCTAATCAGTCCAGCTCAATTCATGCAATGAACTGAAATTTTCACAAGGTTGAGAAACCCACTTTATTACTTTGATGATCTAGGCAGCCCTGATTATTAGGTATAGATGAACCATTTGTAGAGAAAGTGACTTCTGTAGTCTTTCTTCTGTTTTGTTATAGGTTGACTTTTCTTGTCCTCCTTTTTCGAATTGTGGAACATAATAAAAAGAGCATGAATAAACGTAAACCAACAACTCGACACCATCAAATAATCGTTACCTGAACATGGAGCACCTTCTTTTGGCAGAGAGATTTAAGAGCAAAATTCAACCTCGTCCCCTTCTCACTGTAGTGCTTTACAATTGATGACATTGAGTGCACAAGTACATCAGGCTCAGCCTCTTGGAAATCATGCAAACCAATCACCGACTGTTGAATAGGCAAGATACTGTAACTATTGAAGTTGAATATCATACGGAAGAGGAGCTCAATGCCAAATATGCCCGTGTCAAAACACAAACAAGGATATTCTTAAGCGAAATAGCTTTGCCATTTTACAGATATGTACGAGAATACCTAATCCCAACAAAGGAATCACATATTGGTCAAGCCTTAATCGTCATAATAACAGAAACTACTGTTTTGCTTTCATCTGGGTAAAACATCACTTGTAAACATACAAGAAAAGTCAAGTCAAGTAAAGAACGTGTACACGAACACCTGTTTTTATTTGACATAGAATAAGAGCAATAAATATAATAGCGTACAGTAAGAATAGCATGATATAATTGCTGCAGTAGAACTGATATATCGTAAGTTGCAAACAATGAGTAATATGTAAATACAGATATACTTGCTGTTTGCAAAGTGCATAGGGTTCTGTTTCTATGTGCTTGTGATTGATTATACAGTGTCATCCAGAAAAACTCCCCTACAAGTTGATTTCATTGCACTAAATGTCAACAGATGATGATGCTGAGTTCAATATACATGCCTGAACACCATATGTGGAGAACAGCTCTATCTTTAAAATCTCCAACCTATAGAGAGTGGAGCTTGTTCGTTTCCCATCACTTTCAGGCCGGGAGTCCCAATCTTCACCATCTAAAGATAATTAACAAAGACAAGATTTAGCCAAGTGATAAAAATTGGGCAGATATGGAATACTAGAAATTTACAAAAATCAGCAAAACGAATTGCACAATCAATTTTCTATTTTCTTAGTTGGAAAAAAATATACCTCCTACAAGTTTACAATAGGGTGTTACAATTTGAAGGTTTTTTGCCCAAATTTTTGAACAGAAGTTCCTACCAAATGAAAGTGGACAAAACAAGAGACTGCTTATCAGCCACTTGTTTAGAACTAGCACAACAAAACACTGAATTTTTCAAATTTGAGGGACTTCAAACAAATGTCGGTAAGAAAATGCTAAGGATAACGTTGAGCATATCTGATATGAGTCACCATAACACTTATGGCTGAAACTGCATTGGATACAACTCTGAATAGCAAGGGTCAGGTAGTAATGGAAAACAAACAATAAACCCAGAGAGTCTCTAGAATAGTCTAGATAGATAGCCATCTACTAAAGGAAAGTAGGCCCATGGAGGAGACAACCCGACATACATCCTGGAAAACAGATTATGCATAGTTGGGGACTCATAGAAAAGAAGATTCCCATTGGTCAGAAGATATTAACATAGAATCAAACCAAGTCCGTTTTTGTGGTGCAATCTACCGGATTTAATGATCCCCAGCAAACCCCTATGAGTTGATTGTGTAAGAAATAAGCTCCTTGTTTAACCAGGAAAAAGGATGATTTTACTCCATGACATAGTTTCAATAGTTGAAGCATCCCAGAATCACAATACCTTTCCAGTCTGAGCTATAGCCATCACTATCTGAGTCGTAACCATAACTATCTTCACTGTTGAAGAGTCTCCGCAAATCTAATTCTTCATCCACAAAGGCAGGCCTAAGGCAACCCAGAATGGAAACTCCATTAGACGGGTAGTCCATCTTGTTAGCATAATCCATATTAACAGCCTGCAAGAAAGCACATGCGTTGTAATCCATATTAATTTAATTCTAGAGGTTAACAGATAAGCCAATCATTGGTTAACTTTCATGACCTTAAACAAGTTAAGAAAAGCCAAATCTTAATCACCTTTGTCAAGCACTTGGCAAAATATGTTGGATGGACCGAACCAGCAGTATATGTTGGCTTGCCCCAGTTAACTGGGATATCAAACATTTCAGAATCCTCCACCTATTTTGAACCAAAAATAAAGCAACTACTATAAGAAGAAACTCAGCATATAAAGAAGCGAAAAAATATAGCATAGTAGTCAAGAGAAAATAGTTCCAACCTCATTGTCATCATAAAAACGTATGCCATCACTTGCACCAGGGTCCAAAATATTGTACTCAGAAGCAGCTACCCTTCGCTTCTCATATGTTGATATATCAATACCGACTAAAACATTCTGAAGGTGCATCATAAGAAAAATCAATGCACTAGTGCAGCTTCATAATACATCAAAAAGGAAGGGTTCAATACAAGGTATCAGCAAACTTCCACTCTTAATCATTCTTTGATTCTACAACATTCAATTTCACATAGATTCCAATGTCTGTTTGGCATCTAGTTTCTTTTGTTACACATTCATTTACTTCCAACACCCATGGATTTTTAGCTACCATGGTTCCTTATAAGATGGAAACAACATGAAAAGGGCATACAAGTCCTCACCACAGGGTTACTAGCTCCACGATCTTGCAAGATGTTTTCATTGTCACAAATTTCAAAAAACATATCTGCAGGAAAGATGAAAGTAATCAGGAAACTAGCCAGGTTCTAAATATGTACCATGACAAGAAGGAATAACTAAGAAATATCACCTCCACACTCATCAATCACAAATTGAAATTCAGCCCATGAGACGTATTCATGTGGTTCGCAGTGTACCATGGAAGGAAATATCAGCAACGCACTGCTGTTAGCCTAAAAGAAAATCAAAACAATGGGAAAAAAATATCAGAACCATGCATTTCATATTTCTATACATAAACATCCTTACCATACAAATACCGACTACAACAATTATCTTCAAGTTTTGTTCCATTATGCGAGAAAAAAAATTCATGTTCAGGTGGCCCACAAGTTTACTTCCTAACACTATGTCACTGTTACCAAGAGATTTGACAGAGAAAATAAAGCACCTCAACTGTAGTCCTTGCTATTTCAGCAGGGTTGAGCTTAGCGTCGCAGACTATTTTGCTCATTTTGAGTTCTTCAAGAGGATGATAGCCATGACTGTGTATATAATTAGATGAATCGGGAACTGAATCTGAATAATCAGCCGCAACTGCAACTTCCGATGGGCAGATTTTGCGTCCCACACGCAACCAATGTAATTGTTTAGCTCCAACAAACGGACTTCTGTGTCTGGAAACCATTTAGGAGTGTACCATTGGTAAATGTACAAAAAAATACAAAACTCTTAAACTGTTGCACTGCCTCAAAGCCACAAAACATAAATGAGCCATGACTCCTGGCCGTACAACTTACACTTTAAATGACATTACAAGTTACAATTTAACATTCCCAATCATCACCACAACCACCAAACAGATAAAGAAAAAATGAGAGCAGAAATTCTGCATAGAATAGATGTGTTTGTACTTAATAACATTCTCCAAAGTACTCATACAGCCGCATTTAGAAGAGCAGAAGCCAAGAGTATCAACATCGACATCTAAAAAAAGACAGTCGCAAAGTCAAATTCCTGAAATACAATGCTGCTATGGTAACCTAATAGCCAAGGAGAAGGCAAGTAGACAAGAATGTAAACAACATATGGGTGCAAAGGCAAGACTTCGATTTATTTCTGAAAATCTGGTGTCGAGCAAGGTAACATCTTCTTCATTGAAATGGATTACAAGATTTCCATAAATTCGATTAGAGTAGCAGCAATACCGTAAACATTTTTACCTTCTTGCCAGTCCCATTAAACAAAAGAAGTGCTAAGGTTGACTATTCGTTCAATCACACACAAAAAAAATGTGGGCATTTTTCCAGCTTAAAACTGAAATATCTCAATTGCAAACTTCAACGCACCTTGTGCCAGATTGATCAAAGAAACTATGACTCTCAAGAGGAGATTTAATCCAACTGCTAGTGACTGCATGTGACGTGGAGCAACCAACCCCATCTGCATGGCAGAGATGACAGTGGGAGCGACCTGAAATGAAAAACAACCATAGAGGTCGTATGCAAAAAAGAAACAAGACCTCTGTTCTAAATGGCGGCCGCCAAGGCCGCCTAGGCGCCGCCTAGGCGCTTGGAGGTGCCCTGCCGCCACGCCAATAGCCCTTGGCGTTTGATTTGGCGCCCAAGAGGTTTGGCGGTGTTTGGCGGCCGCCTAGGTGGGCTTGGCGGGCTTGGCGGCCGCCTAGGCAGCCTTGGCGGTCTTGGAGCTTGGCGGTCTTGGCGGCCTTGGCGGTCTTGGCGGCCGCCTAGGCGTCCTTGGCGGCGGTGTCGGCGTCTTTGGAGGCCTAAAAAATATATATATAAAAGTAATACAAGGGAGGTGAGCGAAGCCCTACTACTTATTGTCTTATTCAACTTATTTTCTAGTTGCTACTACTTAATTTCATTTGGGTTTGTACTTTGAAGTTTGAATTTGCATTATGGATAGATGGAATATAGTTTGATTGGATAATGGTTTGTTAAAAAAAAAAAAAATCCGCCGAATTGCTTGGCGCCGCCTAGGCGGCTTGGCGCTTGGAGGTGGGTCTCCGCCCTACTAGCGCCAAGCGCCATTTAGAACATTGAACAAGACAAAAAAATGCAAGGGAAAAAAAAAACCAAGTCGCCAATACAAACAAAAAAGAGAGGCAACCGAAACACACGTGTAAATTTGATAACCGAATTATATGAAAAGAGAATGCCACTAGGTTTGGCACAACAATTGATTAACAAAAAACTGAACACTATAAGATATGACCACAATTCTGACAGACAAAACTTTAGCGAGGTTGATTTTCTCCAAAGAGATGATAATCATATCGATTTAAATTTATACAGTCTCGGTTGTGTGAGCTTTATGTACGTTTTACATGTAGACTTTGTTGCATTAATCGATGAAAGTTCTTTTATGAATAAAGTCGAATTGGGTTTGATGCATTAGTCTTCTTTGTATAAGATACTTATTGGCTAGAAAACAGGACTGTCACAATCCGAGACCCAATTTGAAGGTATTTGAAGGGCTCTTGAAGGGTGCCCCAGCATAGTCACCATCTCTTTCGAGGTGCCTCGAGTCCCACTCAAACGGAGCTTGGCAGGAGTTTTGGTATTTGGAATTCAATAATACATCATACATGCTTGAAAGAAACTACAAGAGCCCTGATTTGATCTACTCCTACCAAAAAAAAACCCTTCTCTAAGTTGTGAAGCCAACACCTAACCAAGTGGTAAGG
Organism: Rhododendron kiyosumense; assembly: GCA_019656275.1. Taxonomy (NCBI): domain Eukaryota; kingdom Viridiplantae; phylum Streptophyta; class Magnoliopsida; order Ericales; family Ericaceae; genus Rhododendron; species Rhododendron kiyosumense. Next base: position 169,417 of record BPLS01000517.1, read on the forward strand.
AAAAGTTTTCCAAGGCATAGGTCTTGGGTTTGAGCTTCATCACTAATTGAACGATGCTATTATTGCCCTATTGAAAACGTAACAAAGACTATAGTCTGTGAGTTGTAATTTTTAAAACCAAACCCAGACAACATCTTCCATCTTGTTTCTATTGAAGGGAAGGGGAATTTAGATTCAAGTGAATGCTGATGGTGGTCAAAACCACTGGTACAGTGAGGAACAAACAATGAGTTTTGGGGTCAAGACATCAAGGTGAAAAGTGGTTCATTGGGTTTCCAGTCTTTCTTCTTTAAGTCTTGTATTTGAATACTCTTCATTACAAGTCATAATGTAGGGTAAGCCAACAAGGTGCTCGCAAGTTTTCGGTGTGAGCATTGTCTTTTAAGGTTTTCCACGTACATTGTTGTGGTTAGTTATGAATTTTTTTAGAAAGAAATTCATGAGGATGACCAATGAACTCAACTTTGCGGTAATATAACCTATTTTGCTTTGGTTCCCGAGAAAAGAAAAAAATAACTCACCTCTAGCCAAATGATCATATTATTGTGGAGGTTTGTAATTGCTAGCTACCCAACAACAACAAATGGAAAACACTGCATTCTTGATTCAAATGGAAAACCCTGCATTCTTGAATAGCGTGTTCACTTACGTTTCCCAGAAAACAACTGGTTTGTTAAAGTTTCCTGCTAAAACATTCAACAAGTACTGATTGACGAAAAAAGAAGTCAAGCGAATATTTTTACAAGTAATTTAAATAGTGCAATCTTTCACATTCAGCTGTTTTTAGGTTAATGAGATTGATAACGAAGTTCAAGACAAAAAAAAAATGGGAGGGAAAATGAAACTGCATACTCAGAGCCCCATAAACAAAAGCGTAAAACCCATAAATAGCAATCAATATTCACAACCACAGGAGACAAATACAAACAATCTTTTTTCTGAGTGATAAAAGAACTAAAAATAGGCTCAACCAGATTAATTATAGAATTGGCATCGACAACTTTTTTTCCAGACCTGTGTTATACAAGTGAAAAAGAAAATCAATCTGACAATATACTCTACTTAAGGTTGACTTTGGACTAAATTAATATCGGTTGAAGAGAGTCAGCATTATTTTACTTTTACTTACTTTTCTTTAGCTTTTCGCCATAATTTTACATCACATCCTTCGTCTTGAAGAGGGAAACCTTGAGGGAGATAACAAAAAGTATAAAAAAAATATATATATATATATAGACGAAGTTGAAAATTTTCGACAACGCACTAAAACACAGTTTTATTCTGATTCGTCTCACGATTAATCTTAAGGCCCTGATCCATTAAGGTTCTTATTTTTTAAGTACTTATTTTTCACTTTATGAGACAAGTCATTCTCTCACAATACATCACCTTTAATTCAAAAAAATAAGTACTTATTTTAGTTAGTGAAACACACCCTAAAAATTTGACATGAATGTAGTTAGAAATAAGAGAAAACAAAAACAACAAAACTCGCTAAAAATACTCAAAAATTAGGCCAAATGGGTCTTAATGAACCCACTTCCTCAGCTGATAATATTTGAAAATCTCGCCAGAAATTAAAAAATGGCTTCAGTAACTTCAGTCAGACCCGATTAGAGATCGAAGTGGGTAACACCAGAGAATTGAACAGAAAGTCTTTTGGATCAGTTACAAGCATAACGTATGTGTGTATAAATATATATACATACATATAATTCGATTATAAAACAGAGCGGTTTTCCACCAAAATGTCTACACATACAAACATAGATGCATCTTCAGTCGTTCAATCATACTCAGTGATAAGGTTATAGCCGTTGGATCAAAGGAATGAAGGTTTCCTAATGGCTAATGTATTAACCTCTCCTCACATAAATTACTCCCATTAAGGCATGTATTCAAAACCACCCATTAAGGCATTATTCAAATGAAAACCAAAATCTTATATAACCTTCGTACAAAACCGAAATCAAAGCCAACATTCCTTTTCCTATTTCTAGGCTATCAAACGTACATCATGGAAATCACCGAAAATAGAATTTTCTATATATCGTCCATATCATTTTCACATTCTTCTTCTTTACTCTCTCTACTTCTCCCCTCCTCTCTCTCTCTTGGGAAGTTCAATACCACCAAAATCTACTTCACCGAAACCACCGAGGTGAGTTCTTCCATCATTCTTTGTATATTTGCTACCCATTTCCTTTTCATTAAGATTATAATGTTTATCAATGGATATGTTGCGTTATTGTTTATCGCATAGTTGAATCTGTTGGACACGGGTTTGTATATTGCACGCAAGTTTAGTATTAATTTGCGTATGCTGATTGTTTGAGTCGTATATTACACGCGAGTTCAGTATTTGTTTCCGTGTGCTAATTGTTCAAGTCATGTCTGGCACCGGCATACGCTAGTATTTCGATATAACAAAGAGAGACTAAAATCTGTCTGTTTTGAGTTATTTTTGTTTTTTAAAATTTCTATTCGAACCAATAATCCATGCAAAAATTGACGCAAAGCTAACAAAGGACGAAAAAAATTGAATATATACAAACCACCCCTTAATGAACCCCCTCCACTGCTGCTAAATTGCTAATACACTGTAAATTTTTCCAGAAAAGTAAAAGATCGAAGTCATTTGGATCATTTGCAAGAATAACGCACGCACATATATTTCTACAAACGAAAGAGACTAAAATTATAGGCATGCAGAAAAAGGGTTTTTTACCGAGGGAAATCGATGCAGCTGCGGCGATCGCCATGTAGAGAGAGAGAGAGAGAGAGAGAGAGAGAGTGACGGGTAGAGAGAGAATGGATCAGAGCGCAGGTGGGCAGATAAAGATCGTGCCTGGGTTGGCTTTTTTGTGTTTGAGTGAGAGCTTGAACGAATTTTTGATTGGCTCTCTGCTGCTTCGGGAGTCTGTTGTAGAATGGGACCCACTTCCACTGCTGAAATGAAGAAGCTTCTTTCCCCAGTTTTTAGAGTGTACAGTAGTTGGCAAGGTTATGAATCGCCTACGCCGAACCTTCAGAGGGGGGAGGTCTTGAGTTCGAGGCAGTACGGCCGGAATCGGCCGATATATACCGGTATTTTTCAAATTCAGTACTGTACAACTCTAATTTCGTACTCGCCGATGATGAACAGTACCAGACTAGTTTTAAATTTATTTTATGCTTCTATTACCGGACACTATCGGTCAGTACCAGTAAATACCGAACGATATTAGACCACTCTTTTTTTTAATAAATCATAGTATATTATACTGATAAATTCTTTTAGAAAAATTCTAAAATCAGCTCAATGGACTGACAATAATAAATGTGTGAATATTTATTAAAGAGTGTATAAATTACACAAAAATATGAATTTTTCTTGTCTTCTAGTATATATTATCAACACACTGGTCTGACAATAGCAAGACCGATTTTTTTATTTAGGAAAATAGGAGAAACACTAATATCGATAAATTCAAAACGGTACCCGGTATCTTACCTGTACCAGTACGTATCGTATCAGTAAAAAAAACCGATACTCTAGCCAGTACAGTATTCAAAACCTTGGTTCGAGACCCCATGGAAGAGGTGTTTGACACCGTTGTAAATATTAACAATTAATTCCTAACATCCTATCCGTTTGGGCAAAAAAAAATGTACACCAGTTTGAGGTAAAATAGATAGCCAAAAAGTGATTTTTCTAAAATAGCTAGGCAATTTTGTTGTGTACCTCGTGCAGATTTTTGTTGGCATGCTTGCAGTTTGCACACTCGATGCGACATTGATCGTCAAACATAGTTGTTGTCACTGACAAGCAACGATGATGAAATTTCGACTGCAGTTATTGTCGAAAGATCACCTAAAACCACCCTCGAAAGGAACCATGGCCAACACCATGCGGACTCAGGGGATCTGCTGCCTTCCAAGCACAGCACCTCCTACCCACGCCTCAAAACTGTGTCATTTTGAGGCAATTGCTGGTCCCCCTTTTTGCTCTCCTCTGTCCTGTTTGGTACTCTATAAATAACGTTACTGCTGTCAGCATTCAAATGTGAAAAAAGCCATTAAAACCGAGAAAAAGGAATATTAAATATTATAGCAATTCCTTTTATATTATTTTTCACTTCTCTCTCCTAATTTCTCTTACATTAATATAAATAATCTCAAAAAAATTAAGCAGTCCAATTTCAATTCGTTTGAACCGGTGCGAAGATCTTATTATTATAATTATATTATTGTAAAGGATTATAATTAATTTTTATCTTTATGACTCATAATTAAGTGTTGTCTCTTTATTTGGAATCTTGTAGAGCAAAAACTTGATTATGAGAGCCGTAAAGACAAAAATTAATTATGATCATTTAGAATAAAATGATCAAATAAATAAGATCTTCGTAATGATTCAAATAGATTGAAAATTGGACCACTAAATTTTTTCAGAAAATTTTATATGTTAAAAAATATGATTAAAAATTTAAGTGGTCCATTTTTTATTCTGTTTAAATCGGTGCGAAAATCTTATTTTTTTAATCATTTTATTCTAAAGGATTATAATTAATTTTTGACTCTAAGACTATTATAATTAAGTATCTACTCTTTATTTGGGATCCGTTAAAGTAAAAACTTGATTATAAGAGCCTTAAAGACACAAATTAATTATGATCCTTTAGAATGAAATTATTAGAAAAATAAGATTTTTGCACCGATTCAAACAGATTAAAAATTAGACCACTTGATTTCATAACCATATTTTTCCATATATAAAGTCCAAAAAAAATTATATTAACATTTTAAATTAAAAGGAAAAACGTTTGGCTTTAGCGATCTAAGCTACGCCGTTTCGGTTTTATTCATTAATTAGAAAAGGGAAAACGTTTCCCAAACAGGGCCCTTATCAAATGAAAAAAAAAAGGGTCCTACTAAATACAACCACGAATTTGCTACATGTAGTAAATTTGCAATTATATTTAGCAGCACCCAAAAAAAGAGAGAAGAGAACCAGCAGTTGCCTCAAAACAGCGTAGTTTTGATGTGTAGGTAGGGGTTGCTGTGCTTGGAAGGCAACAGAGCCCCCGAGTTCAGAGCATGTACACCAAGGAACATGTATTTAGCTGCCCAACGCTCCATTTTTTTTTCATTTTATCTGCTCAAATCTCTCTCGAACCCCATACCAATCATCTCTATTATCACCTCCGTACTTACAAAATACTATAAAATATTATTTACACTACTATTCTCTCTCTCTCTCTCTCCACCTCTCTGTGAACCCCAAACCCACAAATTGTGATGCAGAACAAGAAACACATAAACAAGAAAGAACTCCAAACCCATAAATCAATGTGATGCAGAAAAACCATAGACGAGCACAGAAACAAGAAAGAAACACAAACACACACACGCACAGTTTTAGGGCGTGAAATAGTGAAAACTGGTAAGCCAATCAAAACCCAAAATCAATTATATATAGAGAGAGATACGAAACTTGAGTACCATAAATCAATTAACCCAAAATTTGAACTACACAAAATTATTCCTTGCAAGGTTCTCCTTCAATTGGTACCTTTACCATCACCAAGGAGGCTGGTCTGCTGCAGGTTGAAGATGCCATGAGAGAGAGAGAAGTGAAGAATAGGAGAGAGAGGAGGAGAGAGAAACAATAATTGTTTAGAGGATAGCTCGTGAACAAGGCCTCGGTAATAATTCCGAGCGATTCCACCAAAGGTATTTTACATTGGTCTTTTGCTACTTTGGTGCAGCTCAATTTTGTGGCTTTCCCTCTCTATTTTACCTAATATGTTCAATATACCTATACTGATGTACATGCTCTAACAATTGGGCAAATAGACTAGTAACGAAAGAATGAATGGTCAAATTCATCACAGGTAATCGGTACTTGGAATTTTGGATTTTCTCTCAGCGTACGGTCCCTAATAAATTTTCTCTCAATCATTATTCTCATTTCTCTCTCTACTTAATTATAACTCAAAATCCAAATACCAAAACGAACAAGCTCATAGAAACCGTGGTCAGAAGTTAGACCATTAATATTCTCCAAGGGCTAAATAGTGGTAGCTAGGGGCAGCTCTTAGAGAAACTCAAGTTATGCTTACAGAGAGCTTAGTAGGGAATAGGGATAAAGACCTGCTCAGGCCATCTTTTTCGGAAGCAAACTTAGACAGCAAATATTCTCGGCCGAACACTACCTACCAGAGTGTCCCTGACTGGTTGCTACCAGAGTGTACCTGACTGGTTACTGCTTTGTTGCGGGTGACAGGGGATCGAATTAGGGCTCTACAGCGTAACGAGGAGTTCTCCAAATAAATACACGGTGGAACCAAAATTAGCCCACCACAAGAGAAAAAGAGAGAAAGTTTGAATTTTCTTCTCCGTTGTACTCAATAATCTTCTATTTTGCTTTTTGAATATAATTGCTTCACTTTCAGGAGAATTGGAAGACAAATGAGGCATGCCACTCAAAAATTCCGCTAGATATCGATCATTAAGATACTTCTCATATTACGTTGGATGACAAGTATGATTTTTAAATTACAACCGTCCATGCGATAAAATAAAACACAATTTATTCACTTATATATCAAATTTTTTTGAGATTTCTTGGGTCTTAGGATCCCAACACCGATCCGTATGGACAATTCAACGGCTGTGGAAGCTTCTTCCCACTGGAGGGCTCCGGATCAAGGTGGCTTAAAGATTAATTGTGATGTGGCAATCAAAAGTAACGGTAGGGATGCAAAATACGCAGCTGTGATCAGAGATGGCAGAGGAAAGTTAATTGACGGGAGAGTCATCAGTGCAGAAATTGTTTCATCACTTCATGAGGAGTTATTGGCTATTCATCTTGCTGGTGGGATGATCAAAGCAATGGGTCTGCGTGGTGCTCTTATTGAATCGGACAATCAAATGGCCATCAAATTAAGCGTCTCTGAATTAGTTCCTCTATGGGAAGTTATGGTTGTGGTCTGAGATATCAGGCAGCTTGGTCAGGAGGAAGGAATTAGCTTTGCTTGGATAAAGAGAGAGGCGAACGGGCTTGCTCATGCGGTGGCAGTAGAAGCAATTAAGGGTTGCTTACCTGTAAATTGGGTGTCATCCCCCTCTTCTTTTGTTAGGGTCAATTGTTGTTAAAGATGCTTCCTTTCTGTTGTAATCCCTCTGGGAAAAGTTCTGTTTATCAAAAAAAAAATGAATAGGTCGGATCAATATTTGAAGGCTCTGATGGGATCCATAAAGATTGGAGGTACTATTTTTTATCCCGTCCGCACAATTATTATTTGTCTCCACATGCCCCATGCAAATGTATTGCTAGGTTTATTGCCAACATCATAGAATTGTAGAGAATTCCCTAGTCAATACATTGGAAAGAATAGCGACATCTCATCTAAGAGCATCTCCAACACAAATGGATCAAAATAATAGTAAATATTTTGTAATAAAAAATGGCTCTAGAAGTTTTTCATATTCATACAAACTTCAACTACACATCTTTGTATATTTATTTCTCATTTCAATCGCAATTTTTTTTTCCAGGGTATTCTCTGGTTTAGTTATAAATTAAGTAGTTTCGTTCTTTTTTTTGTTCATGAAGTGGGTTTAGAATTAGTCCAAGCCCTAAGAGGCGGCGGGTTACCTTGTGACGGATGTCAACGATTCAAGTATGCTCATCCAACTATGAACTAAGCCAATACACAACTATATGATAGCGATTCTATTATTATTTTTCCCATGCTCTGCATTTAAGTTGTTAAAAATCAAATGGATTGTTGGGGCATCATTATACTACTAAATGGAGGATCAAATAATGGTATGGAGGATCTGTTGGGGATATAATAAAAGGTGAAAAACGCGTTTAAAAAAGGGTCTTACTTCTCAAGTCTTCACACCAAACTGTGTCAAAGCACTCTCTGCCAAGCAATGAATACCTGGTTTACTAGCAATAAAAATAATAATTAGACTCAATCGTACATTCCATTTGCCCCGTGTTTTCTAACACACAAAAATGTCTTTTCCATTTGGTTTTATTTTCTATACTTTTCGATTTAAGTTTACCTTTCTCTCCTCAAATCTGAGTCTCAAGATTCATGTTTATAACTTTTTTATTAGAATTTGGTTATGGAAAAAATTTACTAGTACAAACATAGAAATGTCATATTTAGTGGTACCTATTGGCTATAGCCACGGATAAGGCCATCCCAAATCCTTCACTTTTTTTTCATCAAATTTGAGTAAAATATTTGACCAAAAGTTTGATTGATATTGAAAACTCCAATGACTATCATCAAATCATTTATAAATTTCCCACCTTGTCCCTAAATAGATGCCTAGAAAAGCAATAGGTTTGTTGAATTTAAGGAAATGTGGACACAAAAGGTACTTAGAATATATGATATGAGATGATGAAATGGTAACATTGAAAATTTGGTGAAGGAATTGATGGTGAATAATTTTCCCCTGATTAGATGAAACATTTGGTTCTTCCTTAATTTGGTATCGGTGAAAGGACTGGATCAACATTTTGCCAAATTTTTCATCAAATTTAAATTTCATGGAAGAACTGATGAAGGGTTGGAGGTGGCCTAATAGCACTTTTTTGCATATAAAAATTGCTACTAAATGTTTTGGCATCTCAATATGTCCCCAACAATCATTTATAGTAACGCAATATAACAAGGGGTACTGGTTCTATTTCAACATATGAGGAAAGAGAAATTTTGAGCAAAGGATCTTTTAGCTAGAAAAAAGAAAATGGAAAATTGAGAAAAGTATCTACTGGAGCATATCATTTATGCATTTCAACTCGAGTATAATCTGCTCTAATAATGAGTCAATCTTCTCTTGTCAATAGACTGATTTCCTCGTTTTCGCCCATACAAAAAATGAGTAACTTTTTTAGCAGAGGATAATAAACTTTTATCTTATCTAGAAAAATAAAATGAAAAATAGAGAGAAAGTATATTACTGGAGTATATCATTTATGCATTTCCACTCAAGTACTGATTTATCCCCTTTCACCCATACGAAATGGAGTAACTAAAATTTTACCGTAGTAAACAATCAAGGTCTCTATATTTTGAGTTGGCCTATTGGAGTAATTTTAAATTCAGAGGTGTCAAAAAATTTCTAGTAAAAAACTTTATGTGACATATGGATAATTAAAAAACCATCTATTTCGAACAATTGCTTCAATATTTGAAGTGGTCAATTTTATTGAATTCTTTGTTCTAATGTGCTCACTTTTTTTAAAAAAGAAGAAGCTAGAAGAGAGATTTGACATTGTTTTTAAAAACGTCAGCGCCAACCGAAGCCTAATCGAATTCACGTGGGAATTTGTTTCTTGTTTGGCAATTGGTTTCGAACATTCTTTCATTTTGAATTTATCCGACTTAACGTCTTTGAAATTGACAGCTCTGTTTTGGTGCTGCTATGCACAACTTTTTTTTAGTCTTAACAAATTATTAAACTCCTAATGAATTACCGTATCAGCATCTAAGTTGCCAATAAAAAAAAATAAAGAAAAAGCACAAATTAATATTTTAAAATCAAAGCATATAAGTTTAATACTCTATTTATAATCATAGCATAAATTTTTGAAGCATAATATTAATATTAGAAATGCATCAGAAACAATTTTTTGGTCCCATAAATTCCTGCGTGCAAGGTGCGCTGTCTTCCTCGTCCACCTTTCAACCCTCTCTCTCTCTCTCTCCGCGGAATTCTAGAGAGAGAGAAAGACCAAAAATCTCTCCTCTGTCCCCCCCGCTTCCTCTCTCTCTCTCTCTCTCTCTCTCTCTCAACATTATTTCAACGAGACAGATACAATTACCCCTTAATCCTGTTTGTAGGAGCTCTTCGCAATTTCCGCTCCTCTCTCTCTCTCTCTCTCTCTCTCTCTCTCTTACTAATTCCTTCTCAGATCTGGCCTTGGGCGCCCTCTCCTCGTGGTCCAATTCCGATCAGGTTCGATTTCTCATTCTCTCTTCTAGATCTCTACTAGCTTCAATTACCCTAATTCCGTTGATCGATCCAATGCTCCAGATCTTGATTTAATACGATGACGTTCTATCGTAGCTCAGAGTTTGTCATTTCTTAGGGTTTCACTATGTACGTGTGATTTGGATTCGCAATTGAGATGCCTTGCTGTTGAATTACGTTTTTTATAAACATCCATGTGAATTTTTTTTTTGGTTATACGGTCAGTTCGGGCTAGCTTATGCACACCTCGACTAATCCCCTCCCTGGTCCGATCAAATGCATGGTCCAATCAAAATGCAAGCGATCCACGCCAGGACTAGGGAATTCACGAGAAATTACTTTCTTGTGGCCCAAAATCCTGGTCAATTGTTTAGGGAGCAAATTCACCAACCAACCGGATTAACCCTTGGGGCTTTTTCTTTCATTTTACAAATAGGTATTGTTAACTTTTGACTTAGTCAAATTTGGCAGAGACAAGGTTTGGAGGATTTCATCTTTGATGCTTCTGATACTTCCAATCTCAGATGAAGGTTTTTTTCTGGATCAATTGTTCAGGTTTTGTGATGCAAATTGCAAATGTATTGGGATTTGATTGGATGTTTTTCCACATCTTAGATTATAGTAGTGTTTCTAATTAGTAAAAGTTGTAATGAAGGAAAACTGCAAAAAGATTGTCTGGTTGGCAAAACAAGAACTTGAGAAATTACATTTTATCTCGAGAAATTTGAGCTTTGTTTGATAAATTGAAAGAATTCATTGATATATAGTAACTAGCGGCATTTGGGTTTTTCCCAACAGAGATGCATTATTTTAAGTTGTTGTTTTGCGCACTGGACAATCTTTTTGGGACGAAGGTAGGATGTGATATTATTTCTGTATGGATCCTTTTGATTGCAAATGCTGCTGCCAATTGGGAATTGTTGAAGTGATTATATTTTACACTAAAAAACTAGAGAGGTTGCACTATGATGTGTGTTATTATGGTGTAGAATGGTTGAATTCATGCATATGATTCCCATATATACAGCAGGGGAACTGCGTGACAAAATCAATTGTTTAAGAACCTAGATTATGTGGCTATTAAGCTGTATTTGTACTCCTAACGTACTGTATTGCTTTGTAATCTGATGTTCAATGAGTTTTTGGATAGAAGTTTATTACGTTTCCTCGGTGGGATTTCAATATTCTGATGAACAGCTTACTTGTACACCTGATGATAATAATATTCTGTTAATGTTTAGATTGGACTGAGGTATATTTTATTTTACATATTTCGTTTAATATTCATGGTTTTAAGGTTTAAAAGTTATGGTCTTATCATTGAGTCTTGTTATTTTAGCTTGTATACTTGAGATATACATTTGGTCTCAACATTATATATTGTGGGACTTGTTCTATGTTCTCCTGGTTGAAGGTTCTCACCATAGTGTGATGCCAGTTTTCTTTTCTTCTTCTGTTTGTCACAAAGTGCGTCATAATTGTCGCATAGACGTCTAATAGACATTTCTTCCTTCAGGGTGCACATAAAATTTGAAGTTAGTTTCCTCTGGAGAGAATTCCGCATCCTCAACTGAAATTGCAATGAAAAAGGCATTTGATCAAACAGTTCGAGAACTGTAAGTTCATTGGTTTTCAAAAATTACTTCTTAAGTTATTGCACTCTTGATATTGATGTCATGAGTGGTTCTGGAAAGGTGCATGATTATATGGCTTTAATGTTAACAACTACTAAGTATCTCATGCGTCAATTAGTCTCTAACAAACTCATTAACACTAACACATGATGTTACATGGCTTATGCTTTCTTGCAGTAAGAGGGAGGTTAACAAGAAAGTTCTCAAGGTTCCTGGAATAGAACAAAAGGTAAAATGTTTCTTGTTTATTTGGTTTCTTTTGCTATTTGGTTTAAAGAAACAAGTTTTTTGATTGAGATGGTTGGAAGTTGCGGAACAAATCTAGAAATATATGTTTTTGGAACAATTTCCTGGAAGGGTGATGTAGCTTGGCAGAAATTCCAGCAACTACAATTGAAATGTGGTACTAATGAACTTTCAGATGAAGCATTGAAGCTGTAAAATTTGATATTTTTGTAAGTAGTATCATAAAGCATTAAGCTTTACACATCACGTATTTGAAGCAACTGTATTAGAAAGCAAAATATTGACATGCATGGTAGGGTGCATGCTTATTGGACGTGGACCAAACATGTTCAAAAGAGTCCACGTAATATAGGATGATGTTAATGGTTTTCCAGTTGTCAAATTTAATTGTCGGGCTATATATGGATAGACATCATTTTTGAGTTTCCTTTTGTTTTTCTCTTGTGAATTGTGACTGAATATTTCCATTATGTTTGTTCTCGTAATTGACCATAAGAACACATTGAAAGCAAGATTTTGATCATTCTTTACCAATCTGCATGCATTTTGGTTGTGTGCTATTTAGCTGCTCAGTTGTAATAGTGGATGGTCTCGAAATGCAACTCTATAAAGCATCTTCTAAGGAGTACTTACGGTTCTATCTTTTTCTAGGTTCTTGATGCTACTAGTAATGAGCCCTGGGGTCCTCATGGATCTCTTCTCGCTGACATAGCTCAGGCTACCAAAAACTAGTAAGCTTAGCTAGCTTTTTAAAAAGTAGCTTATCATTCTTACGTTTGTTTGGAAGATACTTATTCTTGATCATCCATGCAGTCATGACTACCAGATGATCATGGTAGTAATCTGGAAGCGTATCAATGATACTGGCAAGAATTGGCGGCATGTCTATAAGGTCTTCAAATTTTTATTATATACTGTATTCATCTTGTTTTCTTGTTTGAAATTTTGCTTTTGTATTTTACTTGCAAACGGTTGGATTTTCATAGCTATAACTATAAACCACCACCCTCGTTTCCTCTCTCTCTCATTTATGCACACTCCCCACGGACCCCACCAATCTGCGCTCACACCTCGTTATTGTGGTTAAAGATAGGGATTTTATGAATTAGAACTAGGATATAAGCAGCATAGCCTCCTGTACAAGGAAAGATCAAACATTTCAAAGTAGACGAAAGGCCAAAGGAAACAACCCAATGTAATAATTGTTAATTGCTGCTCGAAAGTAAAACTAGGAATATAGAAATCTGTCCACTGTCACTCCTGTTGCATGTACTCTAATATGAAAGATAAATCAATCCTTAACTACATATCCTTCCAAATTGTTATGCTTTGGTGGGCCTTAGTTTTGTTCCATGCCTTGATGTACTTCCACTTGAAGTAGATGTGAATATTTGTCTTGTTTTCCTCTACTAGTTATGTTGCAGCAATGCAACTGAAAATGCTTTTTTTTTTTTTTTTTTTCAGGCTTTGATTATTTTGGAATATTTGGTGGCATATGGCTCAGAGCGTGTCATAGATGAGATCAGGGAACATGCTTATCAAATATCGGTAACTTTCTATTTAAGCTATTATGAAGCTACGGTTCAATTGATTTTTTCTCCTGCAGCTCAGAATTTGATGTGATTTTGCTGCCGTACTGTGGCACTTACAAAGAATGTTTTCTCTTGTGACAGACATTGTCCGATTTTCAATATATTGATTCCAGTGGGAGGGACCAGGGAAGCAATGTCCGAAAGAAATCTCAGAGTCTTGTGGTTCTAGTAAATGATAAGGAAAGAATACAAGAAGTGAGGCAGAAGGCTGCTGCTAACAGGGACAAGTGAGTCTGCTTCTCAGAAGTTGTTGGGACTAGTGATGCTCATAAGTTCCATTGTTTGTGGATTTATGCTCGAATTTTGCTTCATCCTTATTGTGATCAACAGCATCAACCATGTCTGACCTGAGATTTAAAATTTTTCTGGACTTCCAGCCTTCAGTTTATCACAAAATTAATATGCCACCACCAAATGTTACCGCACAGCCTGAACTGATGCTTCTTTTGTTGTTTCACAGTTTCAAGCTATACCACACACCTTTTTGATTAGTAAGCTATATCAAATCTCACCTAAGCCATTGTCTTAGCTTCCCTCCTGCTGTTTAAAGGAAACCCTACCATAAGTGCATTACTTATACTTTCATAATATTCGTATGTAAGCTTTTATACCATCTCAATTTTTTCTAAGTTCATTAATTTGTGATGGTGCTGTCTAATGGAAGCTATCTAATGCACAAAACTATTTTATGATATAATCTGCCAATTGTGAACTTTCCATTTTATGAAATAAGCTATCTAACGAACTTTCCATTTATTGATATAATCTGCCAATTACGGAGAACCTCCAGGCTATTTATTTGCTTTGAACTCTTATCCTGTTGATTGCTGCATCCCTAGTCTTTTTGATGTTATGTGCAATTATGCATAGTACCCGAACAACTTTAACATGAGATCTTCCATGATGAGGCATTTGACCATGCTACATGATTCAATAGGTTCCGCAACACATCCATGGGTGGCATGTACCGGCCAAGTTCATATTCAGGTGACGATGATCGTTACGAAGGCCGCTATGGAAGTAGAGATGATGATCGGAATGGTTATGGGAGAGAGAGAGAATGGGGCTCTAGAGACGATGAGCGTTATGGCAAGTATGGGGGTGATGGAGATCGCTATGGTAGAGATTCTGATGAACGTTACGGCAGAGATGGTTACAGAGATGATGATCACCGGGGACGAAGTCGAAGCATTGATGATTACCAGTATGGCTCAAGAAGCAGGAGCGCTGATAGGGAGAGAGAACGTGCTTATGAAGATGATGGTCAATATTCATCTAGGTATGCCCCTTTATGTCATCTTTTAGTGTTTCATGGCATTCAGTTGTTAACCTTTTGTTTTTTCAGATTCTACAACGTGTTCTCTGATTTGTTTACTAGGTTTGGTCTAAGTTACTGATTTGTTAGTCAGAGTTGGCACTAGAAGTATGGTACACTCTATGTTAGATTGAAAAGAAAGAAACCTGCTATGCTATAGACAGTAAAACTTAGGAATCATTTCGAATTATATGTTGCTTACTAATAAATAGAACAGTATAATAAAGGAGCCCAAAGTACAAAAAAGGCCAAAGAGAAATATGCAGAATGGAACCCATTAAAATGTAAATGTGGAAAGATGTTGGACTTTCCACATTTAAAACTTGTGAAATTTCACCAGAAAGTTTGTGCACTATTTAACATGTAAAACTTGTTGATTATGCCATAAGTAGTGTCTTGATCTAGAATTCGTTTTAACTTGAGTCTGTTTTTATTGCAGAGGAAGTGGCGCTAGAGCTGATGATCATTCTCAAGATGGAAGGTAACCAGAGTGCGCCTGTCTCAAAATTTAGTAGCCATGTTCGTTTAGCAAACTTGACTGTGTTTGCCAAAATATCCAAAACTTAATCACTTGTTATTATTTAGTTTGAAATTTGAATTTCAAATTGAGGCAACTACTCTCAACTCTCTCTCTTTGAAATGAATGAGATAGACTAAAAAGTACCTAGGGGTAAGAGAGTAGGGGATCACGTGGCTGGGTGTAAACAGTTACTACTTTGGTTGCCAGAATTTTTTTATTTTTTTTTCCATTAACAAAAGTCGTTTTGGATAGGGCCTAAATTAATTGTTAGTCTTCCGTATTAAACTGCGTGTAAACGATTTAGTTAGAAATTTGTTTCAAAGAACACTTAAGACACATTGGATTGAGCGGATTTTTTATAAACCCACTCTTTTTTTAATTATGAAATCGCACGGAATTATCTGTATGCCATCGGTACCAATAGCATTAACAATAAA
Source organism: Rhododendron kiyosumense (assembly GCA_019656275.1). Classification (NCBI taxonomy): domain Eukaryota; kingdom Viridiplantae; phylum Streptophyta; class Magnoliopsida; order Ericales; family Ericaceae; genus Rhododendron; species Rhododendron kiyosumense. Next base: position 185,145 of record BPLS01000517.1, read on the forward strand.
AATATCCACCCATGGCTATTATGCTTTAATCCTTAATAAAGCTTGGGGTGTATATGACCTTGTACATACAATGTACATAAGAATTTTGTGGTGCCCACACTCATGTCCCACAAAGATGATTCGAATCGCTAATTATTTTGAAAATATTTTTTTATGGGGCCCTGTAAAAAATCAGCTCAACCGAATATCGGTAATGATTTTTTCTGAATTTGTAACAAGCGAAACTACTTAACTGCCCGGTTTCGCCCTTACAAATTCAAAAAAAATCTTTACCGATATCAGGTTGAGCTAATTTTTTACTGGACTCCATAAAAAAATTTAAAAGTAATAGGCAGTTCGAATCATCTTTGTGAGACCCGAGGTGTGCCCCACAAAACCTATATATACATGGTATGTACATGGCATATGTACACATAGTAGTACTCCATTAATCCTGGGTCTGAGGAGGAATTTGCACAACGAAGAGCCTGAAATCGTTCACCATAACACGGTTAACACCTCCCATTAAAAAGTCAACTGCCACCATATGCATACATTTTATAAAACAGAAAACTCATAATAGAGCCTAATATCAAACTAGAGCTGTATCTTTCTGATAGCTGACCCCACCCCTGGCCCCTTGTGCTTGGTAGCGGGAAAAAGCAAAAAAACGGAAAAAGAAAATACCCAAATGATCAAGAATTTGAAAATAATTTCAAACTAATCAGGGAAAATATGTTAAACGAACAAAGCCAGTGTTATTAATGGTTTGCGCCGATGCTTTTAAGAAGAGCAACCGTTGTCCGCATATTGACAATTGTATCTCTTTCTTGTACCAGCTCTTCAGGAAAGCAGCTTGATCGGAAATTTTCTGAACAAAATCTCGGTGCTCCTCCTAGTTATGAAGAGGCTGTTGGTGAGGCTCGTAGCCCTATTCAAAGTGAAAGGTACTAATCTTGTATTTTGGGCCTGCTTTTGTGCTGGGATTGCTATACTTGACTGTGTGTCAACTTTAGTTGTCCAGAAAAGAAATTTTAGTATTAACATTACTCTTATAAAAGGGATGGAGAAGCTTCAGCATCTGCTCCAAAAACATCTGCTTCGTTAAGCACTAGTCCAAGCCAGGCAATCCCTGCTCCTCCTCCGGCTCCTGCTCCTGCTCCTGCTCCCGCTCCTGCTCCTGCTTCTGCTCCCGTTCCTGCTCCTACTCCCGCTCCCGCTCCTACTCCTGCTCCTGCTGCTGCAAACAAGGAAGTTGGTGGCTTTGATGAGTTTGATCCACGTGGTTCGTTTTCAGGTACAGAACTTTTCTGATGCTAATTGTCCCATCCTAGGTCTTTGTGTTAATTACTTCACCTGCTACCTCATGGGATTGACTGTATCAAGGTTTTATATCACTCTGTTTGGTGATACGGGACTATAGGTGTTGTTATCAGCCAATAAACAAGGCATCGGAGGTCCAAATTTCCTTTACATATCAGGCCATTCAATATGCAATGGTTGAAATCTATAACCCTGTTAGTACTAGTACAGGGTAAACAGATAGGCATTGCTCTATGTTACCTCAAACATGGGACCTACCGAGGGACAGGAATAGGACCACGTTCCTGAACTGTTGTACATATGAGTAGGCTTCTATACAATACGAAATTATAAGGTACTTCCAAGTGATGTACATCACATACAAATTGTATATGTGAAATGCAAGTTCAGCTCGCTCGTGATTCAGAAAAGGAGTTTGAGTTAATGGAAATTCATCGAATATTCAGTTACTTGCTAACTCTATTATTGTCTCACAAAAAAGAAAAAAGAAGGGGAATTTTCACATATACTCCCTTGTAGAACTGAACTAAGAGGATGCAACCAGTTCATGAGTCATTTTTGTGACCACTTTCGGATGAGTTGCATATTGGAAATTGCCAGGGGGGGTCTTTTCAAGGATTTCACGTGATGAGGGTCAAGTTTATACATGAAGTCCATCAATAAACACGTTGCTAAGAGTGGCATGACCACAGTTTTTAACTTTTTCCTCTTGCCAAAACCAACTTTGTAGATTTTGAGTGTTAACGTTTGATGGATTATATAGTAAAATTTGGGATCATTTTGCTTATTGAATTGACCAAGGCAAGTTAATATTAGCATGATTATGGTTTGATTACTCTGTTGTCTGCCAAGAGTTTTCTACATGGGAACTAAGCAGCATAAGGGCACAAAGTTTTAGTGCTGTGGATGTATGAATCATACGTACAAAATGCTGAACCGTGAATATGGCTTTCTTAATGTACTAGTTGGCGTTATGAATTTAATGCGTATGGTAAGTTATTTTATGCTTCAAAATGTTGCATGCACATGTTTCAGTATCTATTTAGTTTCAAACTGTGTTTGTGTTTATGAGGCTGGGTGCTAGCCTTTTGTTTTGCTGGTCATCTAGTACCAATTACCAAATAACCCGACATAAATCTATCAATTGGCTGACTTGAGTATCCAGATTGATTATCACTTGATTAGTATACACTTTTTTTTTTTTTTTTGTGCATATTTGGGGTTATTGGTTGATACTGATTTCTCAGCAGGCTTTTTGGGATACAAGTTCTGTAATTCGTTCAGTGTAATTGAAGTTTTGTTCGATAACCTGGGAACCTACCCAGGCAGTATCACCATGGCATGGACCGCATGGTAAACGCAGGGGTGCACGGCTTGTTATGCTGTTGGGTTGGAGCCCTGTCAAGTCGAAAGGAATTTAACTACCAGTTCTATGCCTAAGATTAGGAAACCCTTGTCCTACATGGTGCAAAGTGTTTCCACCTATATGGCACTATAGCTACACTATAGCTAGTTTCATTTGACTCTAGATTACATAGACTCTGGTATGGGTGTTGTGTGTGGGTATGTATCTAGGTGTTAGATTCATCTAGTTGTCATTTTAAGGATCCATCAACAAGGAAACTTTTCGGATTTCCTATTTTTTAACCTTCGTTGCGTTGGGTAAAACATTGTTTAGGATGTGCCGTAGAGCATTTCCTGATTAGTGGGACTTTCCTTAGTTTTATCATAGACTCGCATGACATATGCTCCTTTAGAATAGTCCATCTAACTTAGATTATGCATGTCCAACTGTGTGTTCAGCAAAAATTGGTACATAGAAAGTTAATTATATCTTCACCTGATATGAAGGACCTCTTATCAACATTGGTTTACATGAAAATACATATTAAGTTGGGGTAACCAATGGGCAATTGGTTGGTACGATTGGCAACCTTCCTATTCAAGTAGGAGTTTTATATCTTGAATGGTAATGACTAGTAATCCACGTTTCTGAGAGACAGCTGGTGCAGTTTCATGATTTTTTTTTTCTATGCAGAATTAGGTACTTTGTAATTATTGGTTGCTAATCGAAGCACCTCAGTATGTTTTCAAGTATTGGTTGTGTGAAATAATCTAACGTAGCGAAAAGTGAAGAGGAAGAAGCCGTATTTAACCTTGAAACCCTAAAATCTGCTATGGAAGTGGGAGAGAAAACCCTGTGATATTATGAAAATTCTGATGAAAAGCTGAGGCCATATGCCATTAAATCACTCGATAATGGGAAAATAACATCCCAGTCAAATCAAACAAACTTAATCAATCTGCCCTAATCAAGGAGTGGATTAAGGTAATCATATCCTAATCAGAGCATAACTATCCTTAAATAGACTTTTGGCTCCTCATCAAAGCATAAAAAAATCAGTCCATAAATAGACTTTTGACTTCAGAAGATTCAAGAAGATGATGTCATTTCTGACATCCAGCATCTTTTTCCAGCATTAAAACCCCAGGTTAGCGGTTCTTACCGGCAATCCAACTTGTACAAATACATGGACTACTTGTTCTGCATCATAATCATTCTCTTGAATTTTACAAGCGGCTTGCATCCTGGAGATAAAGTTTAGCGATTTTACTGAATTCTGCTAGGTAGAATGATAGCTTCATGTTTGTTAACTTGTTTAAATCCTCTGTAAATTTGTGTGGTAAGCTTTTCTTGACTGCGTTAGCAACTGTTTGATTTCTCTTTTCTTTTTTCAAAAGCAACCCAAGGTAAAGTTACCTCATCTTGGCCAAGTTCTGTGGGTGAAGTAAATAGTAAGTATGTGGTTTAATTTATCGTTTCTCGCCCTGCATGTCATTTTAAAAGAACGCGATTATCAACATTTCTTGGTAATGGTTAAGTCATGATTACCCCGACAGCTTTAAGTTCCAATTTTCGGGTGCCACTAATTTACATGTACGCCCATTTATTTCTAAAGCCAATGAATGGTGTCCCCTTTCATTAGAAACTGCTGTGATTGCCAAAATTATTGCCTGAGTGGTTAGAGGTGCCAAAACCGAGAAGAGGACTAGTGGTTTTGCAGTTTCAATGGAAACTGATATTGTACTTCCTCTGTGATCAGGTGCGCCAGTTACTTCCAATGGTGGTGAAATGGACTTGCTTGGCTCTCTGTCGGACTCCTTTTCCAACCCATTGGCTATCATGCCAGTTACATCTGGAAGTGCAGCCACTGATGATAATGCCTCTGCAAACTTTAGCTCCGGACCCACATTTGGCGCCACACCATCAGCATCCGGTGTCACAAACCAGGTAGGCTGTGTTAGTAAGGCTGGAAACCTTTCAACTTCATCTTTGTTGGAATTGGTTAAAGTGATGAGGTCTTTGCAGACTTATTTCTATTGGTATTTGCTATTGAGATTGCTTGAATCGAAATTAAATTATTCTGGTTTTCTTCACTCTTCTTGGATGTTATGGACAATGAATGATAATTCTAGTTACAGCAGAATAATAGGCAAGGGAAAAATGTCTGATGCTTATTATCTTGCAGAGTCTCTTGTGTATATCCTTTCCCGATTCCACTCCTCTCCTTCAAATTCCGTCCTTCCCCAATTATTAGTGTTTACATTTTCTGATTTAGTTTGTTCTTTCCATGCAGCCATTTGAAGACCCATTCGGCGATGGTCCTTTCAAAGCTGTCCCTACTACAGATGGTTCCCCATCTCAACCGCAGAACAGTGCCCCTACATCTTCATTCCACCCTATGTCCCAACCAATTCCGGAAGTGGTGGACAACACAGTTAACTATGGGGATGCTTTTCCTGGCATGACGTATGTGCCACCAACCAATTCCAATGCTCAACTTTCTTCAGCAAATTCTCAATTCTTACCCAATGAGTTCCCAACCTCAAACCAGAACACTGATATTTTGGCTGATATTCTCCCACTATCTGGACCGCCACCTCCGGTAGCTTCACAGACTGGTTTTGCAGCTCAAGGCAGCCAACCACCATCGCATGCTGGTTTTTTGGCCCAAACTAGCTACCCTACACCACTGACAGGGTTTTCGGCCCAAACTGGTCAACCCGGACATGTAACGGGCTATCCAGGACCAAACAGCTCTGCATCACAGCCAGGTTTTCCAGCACCAAGCACTTCTGTGCAACCAAATGCTAATTTCTATGGCAACTTCCTCCAGCAGCAGCCGGCAGCTCCACACATGGCTTCCCAAACTAGTGCTGGACCAACCACACAGTATAACCCTGCAAACTTCCTCTCACAAGCACAACCAACTCCAACTATGACCTCTCAACCACCTCTTACGTCTTCAAGCGGACAACTTGCTATAGTCCCTCAACCATCCAAGGACAAGTTTGACCCAAAGTCTGGAGTTTGGGCTGATACCCTGAGCCGAGGGCTAGTCAATTTGAACATATCAGGACGTGAGTTCCCACAGTTGTTGGACATGAATTTTTTTTATCTTTTTGTGTGCTCAGAGATCTAACTTTGATATGTTATTCATATGCAGCTAAAACAAATCCGCTGGCGGATATTGGAGTAGACTTCGATGCGATAAACCGCAGGGAAAAGAGGTTTGAGAAACCTACAACTACGCCTGTGACATCAACTATTAACATGGGTAAAGCCATGGGATCTGGTTCTGGGATGGGCCGTGCCGCTGCAAGTTCCCTCAGGCCTCCCGCAAACCCTATGGTGGGTTCTGGAATGGGCATGGGTATGGGCATGGGCGGTCCTGGTGCGGGCATGGGTATGGGAGGATATGGAGGAATGAATCAACCCATGGGTATGGGAAGCTATGCAGGAAACGGAATGAATCAACCCATGGGTATGGGAGGCTATGCGGGAAACGGAATGAATCAACCCATGGGTATGGGTATGAATATGGGTATGGCTCAAGGATCCCAAATGCAACCAACTGGATTCCCCCCTAGATCTGCCATGCCCGGTGGATATAATCCGATGATGGGCAGGGGTGGTGCTTATGCCCCGCAACAACCGTATAGTGGTGGATATTGATTAGATCAAGCTGCCCCCGCCGCCGCCACCACCACCACCTCCCTCTTCGGGATCGGGAAAAGGTAATTAAGTGAAATTGGGTTTACGAAATCAAAGATGGGACAACAGACCTGGTGATACTCTCAAGTCCTGATGCCCAGCCCATGTTCGGACGTCTGGTGGTGAAAGCTTTATTTCTCTTATTCGTTGGGAAGCTGCTTGTAGAAGTTTATCACCTTTCCCTTGGTAGCGGTATTTTTGTAGTTGGGGTTCTATAATATCATCTGTTTTGTGCGCTTCTGGTGAGATCTTAATTGTTGTAAAGTTGTATATCGTTGGGGTAACCTCTCTCAGGTGCCTCGTTCGTCTTCCTCATTTTTTTGTGTGACTTGTCAGATTGCCTGTGGTTTGACATGCCTACTTGCTGAACAATAAAATCGTTAATTTTTTCTCTGCATCAGTTGTTGCAGATTATCTGTTCGTTCTGATACTTGGCTTGTCACCTGGATTTCCCAAGGAGGCCTTGTATTCCGGGGTGCAGTGTTTTGGGTTACAGTAATATAATTGCCCCTTGATTTACACCAAAAAAAAAGAGAGAGAAGGAAATGGAAAAGTAGGAATAAATGGAATATCATTTTGTGCTTGTCCAATTAGCGATGGCAAACAAGGAGAAGAAAGTAAGGAGGTTGGATCCTGTATGACTTGAACGATTGATTGATCCGTGCAGATAGATACCTTTATCTATCTGCCACATTGGAATTAACAATTAAATGTGTCTTTGTTTCAACCACCGTGTAAGCGCCACACAAAGGATAGGCTGGTTTACTTGAAAAGAATATTTTCTATGATCAGATCCGAATTATGTCGTACATGATCAGGCTCTGTAAAATTCAGTCGAATAAGTGAAATAGAGAAAGCTTTATCTATTTCACTTATTTAATTTAGGATTAAAAAAAATGAGTACATACTCAATCTATTATGAATTGTAACAATTTCATAATTAAAATCATGAAGAAAACGTGACCAATTAACCAACCGCCTGTTGAGAGATTTTTCGGCCGTTGGATTTAAATCATAAAAGAATATCACACAATCCAACGGCCAAAAATCTCCTCGGCACAAGAGTTTTCGGGACAGAAAAGATTGGACCCCGAAAGTAAGACCGGAAAGATGCCTTCAGAGTGGACGGTGGTCATTTGTTTTCTGTTTTCCGTTTTCTTCCCTCATTCTCTGGATTTCAAGTCCTTTAAAATTCCCAACCAATCAAGTCTTTACATCGAAACGACATAGGATCAAACATGATCAAAGTACTCAATAATTCTACGAACACAGGCAGAGCCGTTGCTAAGATTCTTTATCAGTGGGGTCAAAATGTCAACTATAGTCAGACATATGTAGGGTCCGGTGCTAATCGAGTCAGACATACTTGAGATGTAGACTCCTCGCCTCGCCTCAGCGCCATGGCACGCGAGACGCTTTTATTTTTTTATTTTTCTAAAAGATCATCCGATATAATAAGTAGAACATTAAACAACATTACTTCGAGGCTTTCTTTAGCTCTAACACCAGCAGCCTCAACTAAAAGTCTGGACAGTTTTTAACAACTTTGACAAACATTAAAACGAAAACACAACAAATGAAAATCACACAAAGCCATAGAGAGGGACAGACAACCCCTCTTCGGCTTTAAGAGGCCCTGGACCATAACTAAACTATCAGTTTTAATACAAATATTAGGAATTCGCCTACTAATTTGCCCATACAAGAAGCAACAACCCGACTTTAATTTCCACCTTCGCAGCTGATGAAGCTTGACACACAGAAGTTCGGAACAAAACAAGCAAAGGACTGGCCAAGCTGCTGCTCATCTGCACCTTCATCTTGTACCCAAGCTGCTGCTTCTCTACCCGAAGTCTTGTCCTGTGCACCATCCGTTACAAAACAAGCAAAGGACTGGCCCTCCACAATGACTCCTTGCTTCACATACCAGAAGCAAACATCTCCTTTCTGCTCCACTCCATTTTCATCCACAGCTCCTCTCTGTTCAAAGGAGGCTGAAGACGAACAGACCTACAAAGATTTAACAATTCCTGAAAAGAAAGACAAGGCGTTAGCAATAGAGCCACAAACATTATGAAAAGTAGCCTCATTATGCGTGCACCAGATTGTCCACAATAACAAAATTGAATCCCCGAATTGTATCGTCATCAGGAGCACTCTCCAGCCATTTGGAAAACCATTCCACAAAAACTCATTGGACTCCCACAATCAAAATCAAAACCCAGATGTGAAGCCCGCCATGACGCTCTTAGCAAAATCACATTTAAAGAAAAGATGCTCTATAGGTTCTCTCTGCTGCCAGCAATGAGCACACTCGGAAGAAACTTCAATGCCACGACGAATCAAAGCAACTTTAACTGCTATAATTCGATGAATCACCTTCCAAATAAAAAGTTGGAATTTGGCTGGGAGCTTTAAACTCCAAACCCTGCCCCAACACGGAAACCTACCTTGCTCCTTTCTAAACACGTGATCATATCTGATCTCAAACCCGAGCAAATACCCTGACTTTACCGTAAACCTTCCATCCTTCGTGAACTCCCAAAAGAGACAATCCTCCTGATTACCCATAGGAAAATAGAGAGATGTAATTCTGTGCACAACCTCCCTTGGAAACAAGACATTTAGTAAAGGCTTTATTCAGCTCCTGAATAAGCCTCCAAGCAACCTTGGCCAAAAGAGCTTGATTAAGACGGCCTAAATCTCTAATCCCCAAACCCCCCTTACCCTTAGGAAGACAGCAAGCCACCCAATTTTTCCAAACCAACCCCTTATCCTTCTCTCCAAACCATAAAAAACGCAAAGCAATACTTCTGACCTTATCAAGAAAATAAACGAGGGATTTAAAAACCGAAAGGAGATAGGAGGGAACAGATAACATAACATGCTTGACCAAAACCAAACCAGAAGCAAAAGATAGCAAAGGAGCTTTCCACAAGCTCAATTTATTTTTAATCCTGTCAAGAGAGCGCAAAAATGCTACCCTTTTTCAATGTGAAATCCATGTTCGCCCCCAGATAAACACCAGGTTTGTCAACAAACTTAACCCCAAACACTCCTTTTAAATTAGTCTTATCATCTGGTTGCATATTAGGACTGACAAACATTTCAGATTTATGAAAGTTAATCCTTTGACCCGATTGCTGACAATATACATCTAAAATCCATTTGAGACACCATGCTTGCTCAAGATCATATTCCATAAATATAAAGCAATCATCCGCAAACAACAAATGTGAGATGGCAGGCGAACGAGGCTTCACTGAAATGCCACTGCAAACATTCTGGGCAGCATACACTTTTAAAGCATCCGAGAGAGCTTGAGCAACTAGAATAAATTAGGTATGGCGACAAGGGGTCTCCTTGCCTCAATCCACACGCTGGAGCAAAAGTTTGCGATTGACTTCTGTTCACCAAAACCGAGAAAGAGACTGTGGTAACACACTGTTTGAGTGTTTGATCCAATCCACCCACGACTGACTAAAACCCATTGCCCGAAGCACTTCAAACAAGAAATTTCAGTCTACACGATCATAAGCCTTGTTCATCTGGGGGCGAACATGGATTTCACTGGACTGAATGTACACTGTATCTCGTCTCCACAATAGGCATGATTTCTCCACACTGACAATATATGCCATACATTACTAACTCATTGATGATCAATCAATCTTTGTCGTAATGGATCCTGCTAGCTGCTTGAAAATTTGCAATACTGTATCGGTACCTAAAGCTTCAGCAAAATCCTGGAAATCATGTCTGCTTTTTTTCGAATGCGTCTCCCTTTTTACTCGCATAGTTGCATATAACACGTTAGTCCAAGAATATTACAAAATTGATAACAAGCTGTCATACGGCTCTCAATTTTAAGGAAGTTTCAACCGCAAAAGTGAGTTGATTTCTGGTTCTTTGCGCATCCTCTCCATCATCTCTATTAGGAAAGCAAGCGGCATCTGTAAATCTATATTTGTATTTAATCTATTACGCAGAAAACGGATATAACTGGATCTTGAATTCAACACTTATCAAGAACAATAAATAAAATACCTTTGTTGGCCATCGAAATTAGAAAGAACAAACCCCTTAGGTGAAACGTTAATTCACCCCAGTAGCTTTAATTGATGGAAAAACGGTAAGAATAAATGGTGTGTATTCTACCTTTTATAGAGGAGAGAAGAGGGCCTTCGAGATAATTATTAAAAGACACCTAGTCCATCAAGTTCTCTTTAATAATCAAGAGTTTTCCTTAATCTATAATTCTAATTAGTTATCGTAACGAACCATATCACTTCAGTGGCTTATCTGATAGTGGAGTTCCACATGCACAAAACGTGGAGGCTAGTGGGCCACACTAATAGGAAAAAACTAACAGCATCTAGCATTGCTTTCCTTCACATTCACAATTACGCTTGACGTATACATCTCGTGTATGGTCTTGTGTTTCCATGACACGCATTAGTATATGTAGTAGGCTGAACATGATGGCTTGGACCACGTGTCCCTGAAGATGGACTGGGGCTAATGAGGAGCTGAGCATCGGATCTTGGCGACTCCCGAAGCCCAGGCTATGGACCTCGTCTCATCTTGCCTGCTCAATGCCTCGGCCAAAAGAGAACATTTTTGGCTTCATCCAGTCCCACTCCTTCCGAGACACCTCCTTTGGCAACCAAGCGCCCTGCCTCGGCCACTCACAACGCCACAGGTTACACCAAGAGATAATGATTGGCACACATGGGGGTGTCAGCTCATCTCAGAAACGGTTACCAGATCTTATCGGTGACATCACAGTGACACCGACCGACCCATGCAAAAGCATGTGCCTATACTTAGAGAGCAAGCCAAGAAGACTCTATAAATACCAAATGGTGTAGCCCTAAAGAGGTACACCTAAACTCACACTCAAACCCTAGTCTCTCGCTTTGCTCTCTGCACATTCTTATACTCTCGCTGGAGGGCCTTGCCGGAAAAACCTCCGGCCGGGTCTTAGTCGTGCGTTCACTGTGCAGGTAAGGGCAAGACAGCTAGGCATTCGCAAGACCCATCGAAGAGTTCAGATTTAGGATCACGGGCCACACAGTATATCCTATACCCTTTCTCGGTATGCTAAACGGAAGAGGTAGATTGGGTGGTAAGCTAACCTTCGGCTTTATCCGCACAAAGTGGTTTTCCTCAGATTTGAACCTATAACCTCAACGACAATAGGCCGAGTTGTAATCATGGAGCCAGTGGCCTCCTACCCTTTCCTGCTGTTCTCACTGACAGAAAATTCGAATTTCCTGTTACTGAAGTGCAGTTTCTACCAAGCCAGTAGAATATGAAATTAGTTAGTTAGTACTAAGCAGAACAAATTGCCTCGTGCATTTTCGTTAACATGTTATGATAATACGCAAAAAAAAAAACTTTTCGATGACAGCTGAAGGCTAGATACGGACTACGGAGGTTCTTATGTGTTTACAATGACGACATCCTCGAATCACGAAGAAGTTGAGAGCTTGGTGAATAATCTGTCACAAAATTGTCCACAATTTAAACTCAAGACCTTTGATATAAAGTGAGGCAAAAGATGTAAAATCATTCCCAGGCCAAAATTGACTCAACTGCCTCACACTCCACTGAACCCACGATTCAATTACTGTTTCAACTCTATGGTTGATTTCGTCTCCATCTCGCAAGAACGATAGAGTAAGCTGGGCTGCCTGTGGAATGGAACATGCTGCTTAGTCTCCGCGTCCCAAGAAGAGGTTACTGGGTGAGTGGAAGACATTGAAAAGGGCTTCACATTCCCAAGGACTAGCAGAATCGAAATTGCAAAATTCTTGGGTCGTGTGTAATATTGGTATAATGTGCTGTCCAAACAACTCTTAATATTTTGGGTCATGTTGTATTTTTGTGTTGGGCCTTTTTTTTATTATGTGTTTTTGTTTAGTTTAGCCCAAGGCCCAAATCTTTGTTCAATGTATATATGGGGCTGTAAGACTTTTCTAGAAGTGAATGGAAATGAAAAATATCTGTGCTTTCTCTCCTCTGCTCTCTGTTCCTTTCCCAAAAAAACCACTTCCTTGGTAAATTGTTTGTGTGTGTTGGAGTTCACTTATTTCCCCACCAGTTAATCATAGGCTTAGGTAATCTCAAGCCAACAGTGTGTACCATGGACGCTAAACAGAAGATCATATTAAGGAAAAAAAAGAAGAGAGCAGAAATATGTCAACTAATGGATTTGAGAACTGAGAGAGGCAAAACTTATTTTTATATAGTACTCCTATTTCACAAAATCAACTTGCACACGCATCGCGACTTCCCGGCGTCTAGTAAGATAATCACGACTCAGCATTCTTCCCTCAATTATTATCTCAAATGATCTGATAAATGAAACTATGTAGAGATCAACCTAACTATATATATAAGCCTTATCAAGCAAACCGAAATGTTAGGATACATAACACAGAACACATGAAAATGTCCATGAAAGAGAATGGACACCAAGTGTGAATCCGAGCCGTCCAATCTTTTTTACGGACACTTTCATGCTTCTTTTTCACGTATCGTGCCAAGTCCCGTAGCCAAAAGTGCGGTTTCAAGTTGGAATCCGATTCAACAACTCCACCACCTCCCTCATGGGCGGCCTATCCGTGGACAAGTCACTGGCACACAAGAGAGCAATCCGGAGAAACTCGACAACCCCGGATTCCTCCACCCCTGCCCGAAAGATATTAGCATCAAGAATTTCCATGTGTAGATTTTGAGCCAACTTTTCTCTAGCCCATTCAACCAACCTCACTTCCTTCCCGTTTCTCTCCTGCTTAAACGGCAAATTGGGTCGAATCCCCGTGGAGATTTCCAGCATGAGTATCCCGAAACTGTAGACGTCCCCCATGGCGGTCGCCATGGTGGCGCCCTGGATGTACTCGGGCGGCATGTACCCCATCGTCCCAGCGACTCGGGTGGACACGTGGGAAAGCGAGCCGTCGATTATCCTGGCAAAACCGAAATCAGCAATGTGTGGCTCAAAATCACTATCCAACAAGACCTTGCTCGCCTTGATGTTCCTGTGGATAATGGGTGTTTGTAAATTGTGCATGTAAGCTAAACCACTGGCTACGCCTCTGACAATCTTGATTCTGGTCTCCCAAGACAAAGGCAGCCTTGACGACCTGGGCGTCTCGGCAATCTTAATGCTGGTCTCCCAAAACAAAGGCAGCCTCGACCTGGGCGTCTTGGGCGTCTCGGACGGGGTGTCGAGCAGCAGCCACTGGTCGAGGCTGCCGTTCGGGACGTACTCGTAAACAAGGACCCGGTCGGACCCTGTGTCGCAGAAACCGAGTATGGTGACGATGTTTGGGTGGCGTAGCTTGCTTAGGGCTGCCATCTCGGCCCGGAACTCGCAGAAGCCATGGAAGGCATCCGGGCTGAGCTTTTTGACGGCGACGGTACTGAGGCCGGCGTGGGGGAGGTGGGCCTTGTAGACCATACCGAAGCTGCCGCAGCCAATGATGAGGTCGGGGGAGAAGTTGTGGGTCGCCTTCTCGAGCTCTGCCATGGAGACCTGCTTCGGGTCGAACGTGGAGGACAGCCCCGTTGCGGCCGGGGGCCCAGTGATCGGGATTTCGCCGCTATTTTTCCTGCGGGCGACGCATGCAGCAGCGGTGAAGAGCATGATCACCACGACCAAGGCGCCGGCGGCGATGAGGATGACTTGGAGGGTTTGTTCCATTCGGAAAGGTTGAGAGGGGAATGGATGGTTGTTGAGAGGGAGAGAGGCTGAAAATTTTCTTTTCTTAGGAAGCAGGGCAACAAATTCAAAGAAAAGAGGTCCAGACGCGTTGAAAAGTCCCTTGGGTTTTTGACGACTCGGTTAGACCTAAAGTTAGCTAATGCCCATGCGAGTGCGTGTTGCACGGGTCGTGCAAAAGCATATTTTGAAAACATAAAAAAACATGCACTGAAGAGTTGCTACATATCACAATTTAAAAAAGCTTAAATACTTGATAAAAGCTATAAATAACAGGTTTTTTCATGCCTAGAATTTGTTTCACTGATTTCAAAGGGTAAAGTTATTGGTGTTCCCTACAGCTACGTGAAAGTCCCAGATCCAATCGTCTATCTCAGCAATGGACATCTTGAATGTATGATTCATTCTTTTTCATCAGTATCTAATAAAGAAGACCGTTGACTGGTTGGTGGAAAATGATAAAAATAAAAGGATAAAGGAAAAGATTGAATATATATATATATATTTTTTAATTGATATTAGATTAGATAAAATAGATAGTGTTGCTATAATTGTGGAAGAAAAAGTTGGTGCCCTTGCTCTAAGCCATCGGTGTGTGTGGTGAGGCAAAAAATGGGATGGAAATTAGGAAAGTAAGTTTTTGCTTTCCAGCTACAACGACAACTATGGAACAATTTGGCTTGTCTGCAGTCCAGTTTTGACTGCAGACGTGCGGTCTAAGTGATCGCAACTATCAGATAGTATTTTTTTGATGGTCGAGATTAAAAAAAATTTCCGATAAAGTTTTTTAAAATCTGAACCGTTGAATTTCAAAGATGAATGACTGCGATGCAACTACAGAGAAGGATTGAAGAGAAGCCGCGATCACTTGGACCGCACGAAAGAATGGCGATTTCAATGTTAACTAGCGACAGTTTCAGGAAGCAGGTTCTTTGTCACCAAATTCAGTGTTAACTGGCAACAATTTCAAAAAGATAGCAATACGAAAGAATGGCAGCAAGTTCAAAGAAGAGAGGAGGAAATTAAACAAGTCCCAACGCGTTGAATAAATGGCAACAAATTAATTCCGTGTTAATTCCTTGGTAGGAATTATTGGCTGGTGGTCCCTTTGGCAAGCTTCTAAGAAGCTCAAATGATGCAGATAGCATGGAAAGTCCCTCGGGTAGGGTTTAGAAAAAAAATTTCTAAACCCAAATCCATTCATTACCTATATTTTTAATCATTACTTTTAGTTCTCTCGTCATTCATTATCCATATATCTAATCATTAATCTCATTTCTTTATTTACTTATTACCCATATCTTCAATTATTATCATATTTTCTGTCCTCACTCATTACCCAAAAACCAAACACACAGCCAAACAAGGCATTAAAGTTACATAACTCACATGCGAGAGTGCATATTATGGGTTGTGTGAAAGTATTTTTTGAAAACATTAAACATAACAAAACACTGAAAAGTTATTGCATATCACAATTTAAAAAGTTTAAATACCTAATAAAAGCTAGTAAATATTTAAGTATTTGAGCCGAAGATATAACATATTGGAAAGTTGTTGTATCGCACAATTATCTGGATAAGTGGTATTTTTTTTAAATTTTTTTTATAATTGAAGGATTGTGCAATAAAGAAGAGTGGTAAAAAAAAAATTGTAATGACAAAGGTGTATCATTTTTACATTTAGATCAATAAATCTAGGAACATATCTAAAGTAATACTCTCTCCATCCCATAAAGAATTTTTTTAACTATTCACTTCTCTCATAAAATTTTCTATATGATCGAATTTATAGTAGGTTTCATACCCCAATACAGATCTTATTTGATAGATTTTACTTAGTTCTATTACAATTTTTTTTGCCACCATAAAAAATATAAGGAATTACAAAATATAACCATTCCAAAAGAAATGTGAATAGTAGAAATGTACTCCCTCCGTCCCACTTTGTTACTCCCTTATAAAATTTATAATTGAAGAGTGTTTAGGGCTTTGGTTGGTCTCGGACCAACGATTGAGTCTCGGGTAGTGTGGAGATTAAATAATTTTAATTTCCTTTCTGTCCTTGTCCTTTTAATCTTTGTATAATATTGCAGAGATTAATTTTTTTTTTTGCCGATCAAAAAACAAAAAAAGAAACATTGATCTTATTAGATAGATCTCATTTAATTAATTTGACTATAAAATCGTGTTAACAAAGTTAAATGTAGATAATTTTTTGAAATTTGTAAATAATGAAAGTGACCGCAGTCTCTCTAGGATGGAGGGAGTAGTCTAAAGAGTGATAAAATGCACCACCAAAACTCATTCTTCGAATTTTTCAACCTGCATAAAAACATGATATACGTCAATGGATGCATCAAACTAATTCGCACACATATTGTACGTACCATGACGCTAAACGGAAGATCATATTAAGGGGAAAACCCCAGAAAAATGTCAACCGATGGATTTGAGAACTGAGAGAGGCAAAAGTTATTTTTTTATAGTATTTTACAAAAATCAACTTGCACATGCTTCGTGAGTGCCTCGCGTCTAGTAAAGTAATTATAACGACTAAATTAAGCATTCTTCCTCAATTTTCATCTCAAACGATCTGATAAATGAAATTATCTAGAGATCCAACCTATCTATATAAGCCTTAGTAAAGTAATTATAACGACTAAATTAAGCATTCTTCCTCAATTTTCATCTCAAATGATCTGATAAATGAAATTATCTAGAGATCCAACCTATCTATATAAGCCTTATTAAGGAACTAGATCGATGATAAATTGGCGAGAAGCAGCCAAATCGAAATGTTAGGACACATGACAAAGGAAACATAAAAAGTGTACATGAAAGAAAAGAGGAAATATTCCGAGCTGTCCAACCTCTTCATGGACACTTTCATATTTCGTTTTTCACGTGTCCTACCAAGCCCCGTGGCCAAAAGTGCGATTTCAAGTCGGAATCCGCTTCAACAACTCCACCACCTCCCTCATGGGCGGCCTATCCATGGAGGAGTCACTAGCACACAAGAGAGCAATCCGGAGAAACTCGACAACCCCGGATTCCTCCAGCCCTGCCCGAGAGATATTAACGTTAAGAATTTCCATGTGTCCATTTTGAGCCACCTTTTCTCTAGCCCATTCAACCAACCTCACTTCCTTCCCGTTTCTCTCCTCCTTAAACGGCGAATTCGGTTGAATCCCCGTCGAGATTTCCAGCATGAGTACTCCGAAACTGTAGACGTCCCCCGTGGCGGTTGCCATGGTGGCGCCCTGGATGTACTCGGGCGGCATGTACCCCATCGTCCCGGCGGCTTGGGTGGACACGTGGGAAAGCGAGCCGTCGATTCTCCTGGCCAAACCGAAACCAGCAATGTGTGGCTCAAAATTATTATCCAACAATACCTTGCTGGCCTTGATGTCCCTGTGAATAATGGGTTTTTCTAAATTATGCAAGTAAGTTAAACCATTGGCTACGCCTCTAACAATCTTAATTCTGGTCTCCCAAGACAAAGGCAGCCTCGAGCTGGACGTCTCGACAATCTTGATTCTGGTCTCCCAAGAAGGCAGCCTCGACCTGGGCGTCTTGGACGGGTGTCAAGCAGCAGCCACTGGTCGAGGCTGCTGTTCTCAACGTAATCATAAATAAGGACCCGGTCGGACCCTGTGGAGCAGCAACAGAGCATGGTGACGATGTTTGGGTGGCGTAGCTTTCTTAGGGTTTTCATCTCGGCCCGGAACTCGCGGAAGCCCTGGAAGGCGTCCGGGCTGAGCTTTTTGATGGCGACGGTGGTGTAGGGGAGGCGGGCCTTGTAGACCGAACCGAAGGTTCCATGGCCGATGATGAGGTTGGGGGAGAAGTTGTGGGTCACCTCCAGGAGCTCCGCCATGGAGACTGGCCCTGAGTCGAATGTGGACGACAGCACCGTTGTGGCCGGGGTCCTAGTGATCGGGATTTCGCCGCGATTGTTCCTGCTGGCGCATGCAACGGCGGTCACGAGCATGAACACCATGACGAAGGTGACGGCGACGAGGATGACTTGGAGGGTTAGTTCCATTCGGAAAGGTAGAGAAAGGATCGAATGGATGGTTGTTGAGAGAGAGAGAGTATTTGAGTGGTGAGTCGATTACCGTGGAATTTGGAAAGCAGAACAAGAGAGAGAGAGAGAGAGAGAGAGAGAGAGAGAGTATTTGAGTAATGAGTCGTCAACGACTGTGCTGTCTCATGGTTGAAAATGTTCACTTCGTAGAATTCATCAAGTAAAACAAGCGTGCCAAAAAATGTTCACTTCGTAAAATTCATTGAGTAAAACAAGCATGCCAAAAATCAAGCTCGATCAGATATCATTAAGCACCTCATTGTACATTTTTATCTTGATAAGAATGAATCCCAAACACTAGATCAAATCCACTAGAACCCATTATTGCCAAGTTATATGTGTTCCAATAAGACACTTAATGATATACGATCGAGCTGATTTTGAATACATTTGTTGTACTCGATGAGTTCTACGAAGTGAATATTTTCGATCATAAGAGCAAGACTGAAGCAGACCGCGCTTCGATCATCAGAGCAAGACTGGAGCAGACCGCGCTCGCCGGGCAGCACGGTGTTGCCCTTTTGAGAGGCAGCACCAACCCCAAATCCGGGAGGGTGCCGCCTAGGAAGTGATGGCAATTTCTCCCACCCTGCTCCACCCATATGGAGGCGAAGTTTAGCCAAAAAATTATTCCCAATTGATTTCCGAACTTTTCCAAACTAATAAGAATACCAATTGTGCTTGCACTTTAGCGTCATTCCTTACTTTATATTTTTAAATTTGGATATAGGTAAACTTTGATCCCCACTCAGAGGCGCGTTTGACTCTTTAAATTTGCTTTTCGGTGATTGATTGAGTTTATATATTGATTGTGGATTGATATTGAAAATTCGAAACATAGCAAATATTTATATTCCTACATGAGATAGGATTTTTCAGTTCCCTCGCAAATCAATCTTGTGTGACCACTCCAATTATAGCACTTTCGTGAGTTATATTCAGGGGCAGCTCCACACGGTGTTGAGCAGGTTCAAGAGAAGTCCCTAAACTCGAAAAATACACTAAAAATTTATATTTTTTAACATATAATTTGATTCTTTTTTCATATTGTTGGCATTGAATTGTTCATGAGTACTCAAAAAAAAAAAAAAAAAAAACTTCACTTAAGATTTATGAGTATGTAGATAATATAACTCAACAAAACAAAATAAATTAAGCACAATTCATTTTCAATCAAAATAAAAAATTTTATTTTATATAGAGTATTGTATCCAAAAAATATATATTTTTTATATTTTTGTCACCTCTGAACTAAAACTCTAGAACCGCCGCTGGTTAAATTGGTTTGTTTCATGCACGAAAGCACTTTGAGTGGGATGCAACTAACTTGATGGGGTTGAAACATGCAGCTCGTTTATGTTCAGAGGATATGAATTTGTATAATTTGACATTTAGACCTTTGTTCCGGTTAAGGGTTTTGGAATTTGGATTCTAATTATTATCATATTTCTCTCTCCACTCATTACCCCTAACTCAAATTATTACTCTCATTTTTCTCTCTATATCTCTCCAATCATTACCCATATTCCCAATTACTCCATACTACTATATTTCTTTTTACACTTATTACCTACAAATCCAAATTTAAATCTAAAATTCCAAAACGATCAAGGTCTAATCTTGCTGTAGAGATGATAGTGCTCATATTCTCCCGCAAATGCCTCCCTTTTCAGAGCAAGTACATCAAAAGAGCTAAAATATCTTTTTAGCTATTTTACCTAACCAAAACCCTCAAATGAGCATTGCACTAGATTAGGTAAAGGGTTAGGCAAAATGCATCCATAAATAGTGCATAGGTAAATATACCTAAGTGCTATTCACTATGTATCTATTATTTTATTAATTTTCCCCTCACTCTCTCTCCTCTTCTCCCCTCCCCCTCTTACCCATGCATAGGTTAAATTAATATTTTAATACATAATAGGTAAAATAGATAATATTGGTGTAGTGTTGAAAGAAATGAGAGTAGGTAAAATGAAAAAAATGTACTGTTCACTAGCATTTTTAACTTTGTACTGGTGTACATGCTCTCATGCGACATTTGGCCACTCGAGTGTATGATTCATTCCTTTTCGGTATCGAACAAGTTTCTTGCGACATTTTCTTGCCTTTTCCTATTGTTCTTCATCTTGCAAGTACCTAGTTTGGCATTATAAGCAAAATGGCTTATCTTTTTTGTCCTTAAATCAAATTTTTGTCGCATTTTTTAGTGTTTGGTCAATTTTTTGAGAATTATTGTTTCTTCATAGTGAGAAAAATCTAAAAAGTAAAGAACTACAATTGAAATCCAATTTTTTTTTAAATACAGACGAAAAAATTGACTTATTTTCTTATTTATTCAAGAAAATTTGAATTTCGATTGTAATTTTGTCAAAAAATAAAATAAAAATTGAAGGTTGAAGGAAACAGGGCAGCACAAGTAGGGAATTTGCTTTTGTCACCAAATTCCTGCAAAAAGATAGCAACAAGAAAGAATGGAAACAAGTTCAAAGAAAAGAGGAGGAAACAAGTCCAAACGCGTTAATTAATCAATTGTAATAGTTCCGGGCCGGGGTTTTTTAAATATCACAATTTATACCTTGTTCTCTTTAGAATTTAAAAAGCATTTTTCAAAAAATTCTCCCTAGATTCCCTCTAGATTCTTCCTACTCCCAACTTTTCTCTCTCTATCTCTCTCTACTTATTACCCCTACTATTTTTCAAAAAAATTTTCAAACACTAAACCAAACAAATAGAAAGTTTAAATACTTGATAAAAGCTAAATATTTGAGTATTTGAGTGGAAGATAACACTTTGTTTGGTTGAGCTTTTAGAAAGTTATTTTTAAGAGTGGGAGGTGGTAATGAGTGAAAAGAGATAAAGAAAAAAATTTATTAAAAACAGTGTCGAGAGTTGAGAGTTATTCTCAAAAAGGACAACCAAACACAGCGGTACAACATTGAAAAGTTATTGCATATCACATCACGAGAATAAATTATCTACACGCTCATATTACATCACGAGAAAAGTTTAAATTTAGGCCCCGTTCTGGAAACTTTCTTAAAAACTAAGTACTTATTTTGGGAGGTGGGGGGGTTGCTGTCCCCTTGGAGACAGTAGCGTCGCTGCTGTCCGCGTTTCGGGGCCCACCCCGGTCTCGTTCTAATGATCGGAATCGTTCTCTTTGTAGAGCTCGTCGAGTAGAACAACTATGCAAAAAATTAGCTTAATTGGATATCATTAAGTACTTGATCGGAGCCCATATAACTCTCGGTCCATGGGTTACTATGGATTTGATCCAATGTTTCGGATCCATTCTTTTCAAAATAAAAACATTTCGATCAGGTACTTAATGATATCCAATTAAGCTGATTTTTTGCATAATTATTTTACTCGACGAGCTCTACAAAGTGAAAGATTCCGATCATCGGAACGAGACTGGGGTGGGCCCTGAAACGCGCACAGCAGCGACGCTGCTGTCCCCAAGGGGACAGCAGCCCCCCCGCCTCCCTTATTTTGCCACTTCTCATTCAAAAATAAGTATTGTCATTCCGCAAAACCCAAACAAAAAGCTCCTTTCACATTTTCAAACTCAAAAATAATGTAAATGAAAAAAAAATTCAATTTTTTTTGTACCGTATTAAAAATCTCAGTGAGATCTATCAAATAAGATCCATAGTGATAGGAAAATTATTTGTATAAACACATAGTTTTTGAGCTTGAAGTTGCCTTATACAAAAAATAAGACTGTTGCTATGATAATGGGCGCCGGCGGAGGGAAATCGTATCCGCGACCGCGCCGGGCCGTCTTCGGACACCGGACGGCCGATCCGAGCCGTCCAAAAATTCTAAAAAAAAAACCGAGGGGACTTACGCGAGAATCAACGGCATCTGAGGTGTGTAGGGTGCTTGATCCGAGCACCCATTTTCCGTGTATATGTGATAATCATATATACACGGAAAATGGGTGCTCTAATCAAGCACCCTACACACCTTGGATGCCGTTGATTCCCGCGAAAGCCCCCTCGGTTTTTTTTTTTAGAATTTTTGGACGGCTCGGATTGGCCGTCCGGTGGCCGGAGACGGCCCGGCGCGGCCGCGGGTACGATTTCCCTCCCGGCGCCCATTGGTACCTATATAAATTCTACCAAAATAATTACCACCTTCTTATTTTCCGGAACAACCTTTCTTATTCCACAAAAAATAAGTTCTTAATTACGTTCTGGAACCTAGCCTTAAATTGCATATCACATCACGAAAGAATGGCAACATGTTTAAGGAAGAGAGGAGGAAACAAGTCCAAAATACTATTGAAAAGAAGTATTGACTTGTTTAATCAACATTTATTGAAAAGAGAAGTTCCGGGGTAATTCAAAGTGAACCCCTTTTTTTTCTGTTGTCCTGGGTATCTAATGGCTACACCGCTAGTAGTTGTATATCCATATGTTTAAGATCTTCTAGATCCTTCACCAACCAATTCAAAGACTTTGTTGACCTAGAAACAAAGGTAGAAGAGGAGGAGGCAAAGGAATTAATTTCAGTTTTCAGTCATCGCGCTTATCGAGGCATCATTGCAAAATCTAGACCTCATGAAGCGAAGGAGCGAGTCTTTGTGTGAATATGGACCGGAATGTGTGTTTTTTAGGAAGAGATTTTTTTAGATGAAAATCGATCGATTGTCGGTTGGTGATGTGTATACGAAAATTGATGGTACAATATGGCACGGCACGACACACGATTAAGGGATGGTACGGCACGACACGACACGAACCGACAAAAAAAGGCAGGACACGACATGACCGGACAAAAAAAAGCACAACATGACACAACTTGACAAAAAAAGGCACGACACAACACAACCCGACACAAAAAGGCACGGCACGACACGACATGACACGATTTTATAAAAGCACGGCCCGACAAAGCAAAATGGCCCACCACGGCACGGCACGCCATGGCACGATGAAGTAAACGGGCACAGTATAGCACGACATGAAGCACGGTTGACACGGAAGAAAATGGCACGGCATGGCACGACAGACACGTTTAACACCCCTATTGGAACCTAAGCAAAAGAAAGGAAAAGAAAATGGGCAGAAAATGAGAGGAAAATTTACTATTCATTAAATTTGAAAATTTTATTTTCTTCTCTCTTTCTCTTCGAACCAAACAATAGAGGGGAAATTTTTTTTTTCTTTCTTTTTCTTAAGTTCCAAACAGAGCCTAAAGTTACATAATGCATATGTGAGTGTGTATTATGGGTTGTGCGAAAGCATTTTTTGAAAACATAACAAAACATGCACTGAAGAGTTATTGCATATCACAATTTAAAAGTTATTGCATATTGAAAAGTATTTGAGTTGAAGATACAACATGCTGAAAAGTTATTGCATATCACACAATTATCTGGATAAGTGGTATTTAAAAAAAATTATAATTGAAGGATTAAGCAATAAAGAAGAGTGGTTAAAAAAAATTGTAATGAGAAATGTAGAGACCCGGATAATTATTAATTATTGAAATATTTATTAAATGCCTAATTGGGAAAACATGATTTATTTGGTGGATATTGGAATTGGGGTCTAAAGCGATGCAATTGTTAGTAGAGGGGGTGTGTGTGTTATTTGCAAATATGTGAGTATATAGTGGTGTGTGTGGTAGGAGATCATTTTTCTCCTCTCTCTCTCTCTCTCTCTCTCTCTCTCTCTCTCTCTCTCTCTCTCACACTCACTACCAAGCTCTTAACTCACCAAGATCCTCGTCAAATTCAACTTCCTTAAGTGTTTTAGGCCTCAGGTTGTGTTCATTCACGCTCAGAAGAGGCGTATTTTGCTCGATTTTGCTTTTGGAGTTCTAGGGCTTGTTCAAATCGCTTAAATCTCGGCCATTGTTGCGAGGTAGGGATTTTTTTGCCTTCTTTATGTGTTTATATGTTGATTTGGTGTAGAAATCATGCCTCGGATCGTTTGTTATTGTGTTGTGGTTATCCTTGAAAATCTGCAGAATCACTGCTCGAAACGCCGTGGTATCGATACGCATTAAGTGTTGTATCGATACCACATGGTTATCTTCCGGGATAGAGAATGTTGTATCGATATAACTTTAAGTTGTATCAATACTAGGAGCTTAAGGGACAATTTTGTTCTTGCTGCTCCCCCTTCGATTGTTTTGAACCCAGAACACTTCTAGCACCTTTTTAACATCTCCCAACCTATCTCAAGCATGTTCAATTGATTTTCTATGATTCATTGACGTTATCCTTGATCCGTTGGCCTTCCATTAGTAAGGAACGAATAGGAATTCTCTTGATTAAAATCGTGTTAAAATGAAATTTATTGATTGCTTGACTATTTAAGAGTATTTGTGGCATTGTTGGCTTAACGTATGATGTTTCTTGCATGATTGTGATCATGAGAAAGTCCTAATTTGCATGTCGAGTAAGAAAGTAGTTGTTTGGGTCAGAAGTTGGTATAGGGAGTTTTGTAACGCAAGGGGTGGTAATACGGTGATCCAAGTGGTTAGGTTCTTTGTAACGCAAGAGATGGTAATACGATAACCCTCGTGAGGTTATACTGTAATGCAAGGGGTGGAAATACAGATAGTGGAGATTGGTGATTGTGAGTTGAGTCGAGATCATTATAGTTGTTAATGTCTTGTGAACTATGTGGCATATTGTGATGATTGCTTGTCTTAGAATGATCGCATCGAAATGTTGGCATACTCATGAGCGGTTACTATTCATTGATTAAGCTATATTTCTTGTCCTCATCTTCCTCGCACTTGTCATCATATTTGCACATAGAATTGATAAAGATTTTCTTACTAGGCTAGTGTAACTCAACCTATCTTTCGTTTTAGGTTCAAACGCCGGACAATAGTATGCTAGCATCATGTGCTTGGACGTGAAAGAATTTTGAAAGCTAATTTCATTTAGTTACATTATCATCTTTGTAATCGACCTTCTTTTGATAAAGATGGATTTGTAACAATTCATTCAAGAATTTCTTTTGACTAAACAGTTTGTAACTTAATAACTTGTTCATACTTGTACTTAAAGCTTAATTTGGGCCAGAGTACTGTCATTGTTGTAAACTCTTTTAACTTAGGGACTTGTTTGTAAAGTTGAATAGGTGGGAAACTCTTTTGGGTATTGTTAATGTTATGCGAGGATCTTTTATTAAAAAGATTATTTATTTATATTGAAAATCGAAAGCGTGACAATAAAGACGTATCATTTTACATTTAGATCAATGAATCTAGAAACATATCAAAAGTAATAATACTCCTTCCATGCCATAAAGATTTTTTTACCATTCACTTCTCTCGTAAAGTTTTCCATGCGATTTAATTCATATCAAAAGTAATAATACTCCTTCCATGCCATAAAGATTTTTTTACCATTCACTTCTCTCGTAAAGTTTTCCATGCGATTTAATTTATAGTATATATGCTAGGGTTTTCCCGCAACGCATTTTGAACACAATTAAAATGAATTGCGAAACTATTAACCACCCCGCCAACAAAGTTAATTTATACATGAATTTTTTTTCTTAAATTAGGTTCAACGAAGTTAATTTATACAGTTTGAACAATCAACACTAGGCTCATGTGCATTATCTCAACCATGTCAAACGATTCCAACTATTGGAAAAACAATAGCCAAGCATATTCATGAGCAATCTCTATTTACGCGCTCAGTAATTGATTCAGCATATCACAATAAAATATATAGTCCCGCTCAAGCATATTCATGAGCAGTCTCTATCTACACGCTCAGTAATTGATTCAGCATATCACAATAAAATATATAGTCCCGCTCATCACGGATTACAATTCCGATATTTCTGTCTCGGAGAGGTTGAACCTGCACGTACAAATTTAGTTGAGAAATTAAAAAAAAAAAAAAACCCTTGTTCAAAGATTAATGTTCTGCCTGAAATATCAATTTTTCCTATAAACATAGGGTATAGAGTATTAGCAAAGTTTACCACAAATAATAATGAATATATGTGACTGATAGAATTACCTCATTGCTACGGCTAACATTGATATTTTGCTCATCACGTATCACAATTCCAAAATTTATTTGTTGAAGAGGTTGAACCTGCATACGGTCCGGTAAACGGAAAAAAGAAATTGATGCAATGTAATTTTTTTTCATAAAAAGCCCATACCAATTCAAACAATCATACCAGTGTATTTTCCTTTCCCTTAATGCAAGTTCTATTTTCCTTTCCGTTGGTTGTGGAAAAAGCAGAATAAAAAATCTCTAAGATTAATAACTAAGGTATTGTGCATAAGAAATAGCATACCAATTAGCAAACTGGTTCGTGACTAAAACAAAAGTAGCAACTACGCAGGTTCAACAAATAAAGTGACAACGATGCACTCGGAACCTCATTCAATTCAACTCCTTTCTTAAAATTTTACGTTGAGAATTGAGGAGCTCAAGGAACACCATGCCATGGAACCATGCACTCATAAGCCTCTCAAATCCACATTACAAAGTCTCTCAATTCCCAGCACAGGGTATTTGATTACTCCAACTATTGAAAAACCCAATTGTTCACAAGGTATTGATCACTCTACCAACTATTGATCAGAACTGGCAAAATCCAATTGATACTACACGTGGAAAATTGTGAAACAGAAAAGAAAAAAAAAAAAAAACCCACTTAAAGGACACATTGGGGACGCGTGTTTCGAAAGAGTATCACTCTATCCACTATTGTTTTTTTACTTTTTTTTGAGTTGGCAAATAAGCAGTCAAAACCGGATAAATTGTAACCAACTCATTACTTGTTTTTGAATCTTGGATTTTTTATAACTGGATGTGCAGGTCTGCAGCACTGAAGGTAATGACTAGGAATAACCCCCAATAGCTCCGTGGAAATGAAGACTGTGACCTCATAACAACTTCCAAACCCCTTTGGATTTACTTCTTTTTGAAACGTTCTGCTCATGGCAAAAATTTTGTTTGTATGGTACAATTCTATCTAAATTTCTCCAGTAATGTTCATGGGTTGCCCACTTGACTATTTCCTGAACAATCAGTCTGTCTCTTTCTCATGCACAGCTCCAGCTACCATAAAAAACCTAGAGACCAAAAAAATAGTATTCAGCACATGACTTTGAACACAAATAGGACCAAAATTGGGCCCAGCTGTTAGTAACAAAAGGTGATGTATATTTCTCATTTAAGCATTCTAACAAACACCTTGAATGCAAAAAAGGAGCCTACCTGAATAAGGAAAACAAAAAGTAAAGAAATTATATAGGGAGACTACTTGAAATTAAAAAAGAGAAGAGAACGATTCTGTCTACGTTGTTTGCCTTTCTTCCACTTTCTTTTTGTTGGAGTTTCTTCGGGTGGTGTACCAAGAGGGAGATGAAGCCAACTACTGCTGAGGGTAAGAGGGAGATGAAGGACAGAAGGAGGGAGGAACCGAATGGGGAGGGTGGGAGGGAGACAGCGTTTCTTGGTTTGGATTCGGGGCTGTAGAGACCCGTAAATAATTAAAATTTCAAAAATCGTTTAATACTTGAAAGAAATCAGAATTATTAATAAAGTTGTGTGTTTGTTTGTGAGATGTATGGATAAATGTTAATTGTGGTGTATCGGACACTTGGGGGATGATAAAATGTGAGTTTTAATGTGTGATGATGTTTGGAGGTGTTGGTAACAAGTAGGGTTGATTTTGGTAAAAGTTACAAAAAATTTCATTTTCTGTCTAGCATGAACCGGTACGGGTTTTCTTGTACCGGTACATAATGCCCAGAGCTTGTATTTTTTTGGCATTTGAAGGCTCTTGAACCGGTACGGGATTTTCTTGTACCGGTACATAGTGAGTTTTTCTGCAACTTTCAGCACGCTTTTTGGACCTCTATAAATACCCCCTTTTGTCATTTTCCACATTCAAAACCCACGAAATAACTCTAGAAACACCCCCTCTCACCTACCCAACTCTAATCTCACCCAAAACTCTTGATTTCAACCTCAAATCTTCAAGATCCAAGGGTTTCCAACCTCAAAATCACTTGAATCTCACATTTGGTGAACAAGAGGCGAGTTTGGTGGTCTTTTTCTAACTTTTTGGTTCTCACCCACGTTTTTCTCTCTCTCCTCTCAATCACTTGTTGATCTTTGCTTATTCATCGTGTTTTTGGGTTTCATTCTCTCTAGATCTTGTACCTAAGCTTGGGATTAGCTTGTTCTTGGAAGATTTGCGCCTTTTCCTTTTAGTGGACCTAGGGTTTTGCTCAAAACCCACTTTGGTAGGAATTTCTCTCTTCTTCTACATGTTTTGCGATGATTATGCGTGATCCTAAGTGTTTATTTGCCGTAAATAGTTGAATAGAATGTTTTATGACTCGATGATTGCACATTCTTTGAAAGTAGTATTATGGACGTTGGGTGTTATGATTTATGAGTTATATGTGACGTGTTTAGTTGTTAATGTGAAGTGGGTGTGGAGAATATTGCGTCGCAAGGTGTGGGAAACACAATATCGCAAAGGGTGGAGTACATTGTGTGGCAAGGTGTGGGAAACACAATGTCGTGAGGAGTGGAGTTTATTGTGTCGCTAGGTGTGGAAACACAATTTCGAAAAGGGTGGAGGATTGATGGGAGGTGTGTGTGCATATGTGTATGAGCATGTTATGATTTTTCGTAAATAGTGTTAACTTACATTCATTTGGATTTGATGTTAAATTTGGTTTGCTGCATTCATGTTCATCATCCCATTACATATAGATTTTGTAGAGAATTTTCTACTGTGCTTGTATAGCTCAACAAAATCCTTCTTTTCAGGTTCAAACGCAGGGCAGTAGGTTGTATGACCCGGTATTTTCAGAAACGAAGATTTTTGGAAGATGACATGATTTAGTTACTCATCCATCTTTGTGTTGGTTTACTTTTGGATAGAGATGGTATTGTAACTAATTTTTGTTATTTGATCTTTTGACAAAATACTGTAACATACATAAGACTTTGTACATGTACTTAACTCATTTTGGGCCATGGTGCCAAAGTTGTAATTTCTTTAACTTGTGGGCCTTGTTGTAATTAAGCAGGTGGGAAATCCCATTTTGGGTATTATTCATGTTATGCGAGAATCTTCCTTAAATTGATTATTTAATTATGTTGAAAATCGAGGGCGTGACATGGGCAGACGTAGTAGTGTAGACTAGAAACCTCAAAACTTAATTCAGCCATAGGATTTATGAGGGCTGTTAGATTTATGTACATAGGATATAAAAAATATGCTAGCTTATTATATAGATATATATTTCAATGTAAGCAGACTAAAAATCGCAATTTGATTATTTTGGTTGGAGTAAATCTATATAATGCATGTCACTATTACTATAAATACATATCATTTGATGTTTCAATTTCAACATTTTGCCCTTCGTTTGCTTCTTATTCTCATGCAGGCAAATCTTTTTTTTGTTATGTGAGGCACGTTTATTTCTCCATCTATAAGAAAGTGCAATTTATTCTAATAATATACATTTCAATGTAAGTAGACTAAAAATTGCAGTTTAGTTGTGATAGCCAGAATGCTTATCAATTGGTGGGTCAATTTTCACGTCAACTACTACTTGAACATCCTCTCACTATTCGTCTTGTAATCCTGGACACAAAAAATACGAAGATACTTACCGGAAAAGAAAATGAGATTCGAACAACAATTTATACACTAACACATATGAGAACACACGAAAGAACATGTCAGTATTAAAACAATGATAGACTAGTACTCATCAAGTTTTCCATATAAGGGGTTGGTTCGATATGCAAAATTAAAATGAGAACACGGATGTCTACCGTGTTTTAAATTAAAGTAGAAACTTTTGAATTTCTAAACCATATTCCAAGACATATTCTTTTGAAAAGAAAAAAGAAGAAGTGGAGTAACATACTTCTCTCATAACTTTGCACACACCAAAGAACAAAGAACTACTTTTCTAAACTACTTATTTATTGATTCACAACTGTCACAACCGCTTAAAAACAGAAAAAGAAAACAAAGAGTCATACAAGTGGAGAGAGAACCGGAGAGAGGGCGAGAGTGAGGGAGACAAGAAAGAGAACTGGAAAGAAAACGATTAGAGAGAGAGAGAAAGAAATTCGTTCACCCAGAATTTATTACCGAAAACTGAAAATGAGAATGGATGGCAATTTCTAGCATGTCATTGTATTTTGCATTATAGCATGGCATTGTTCACCCAATCAATGGTAATTTCTCTTACCCGATTTATAGCATGTCATTGTATTTTCCATTATAGCATGTCATTGTTCACCTGATCAACAGTAATTTCAGAAATTATTATCAAAATTCTTCCTATATAAATCAGTTATTATATTTGTTCCCTCAATCAAGTCTTTATAGTCCATAACTGAAGATAATGTCCACCCAATCATTACCCAAAATTCGTTCATTACCAAAAAGCATTGAGCATATTGAGCAACTCAATGGCTAAGATTTATGCAGAGAAATGTGTACCAAATCCCACGGCTTGGATTTATGTAGAGAATTTGTGTGATCCCCCACACCGTCGTGATTTGTATTATAGATTTCATACCCAATATAGATCTTACTTAATTGTATTATAATTTTTTGTAACCATAAAAAATATTATGAATTACAAAATATAACCATTTTGTAAGAGATGTGAATAGTAGAAATGTACAAATTTTATGGGGCAGAGAGAGTGAAAAATTATATCTACATCCATCCCATAAAGAATGTTCATTTCATGAGAGGATCGAAATGGCGGTTCTTGGCGGTCTGTATTTGGGACTTTGTGGCTCACGGCATTGTAGGTTTTCGTCTTTGGCATCTGGTGGTTTATGTTTCGATCTTGTTTGGTGGCTGAATCTGGTGGTGGGTTGTTTCGCCTGAGGTTGGTGTGTCGGCGGTTGGTTTGGACAGCAGCGAGGGTTGATCTGTGTAGTAATTAGGGTTATGCAATGGTTTTGGGCTGGGCTTTGCCCGGTTTGTGCTGAATTGCAATGATCTGAGTTTTTTAGACTCATTTTAAGGTTTTGGGCCTCGGCCTATCAGGTGGGCTTCGTCCCCAAATGGGTGTGCTCGATTGGTTTCTTGTCAATCGTAAGCTTGGGTCTCGGTTTGGGCAGATGATCTTAATTTGATTATCTGTTGTTTCTTTGCTCCTGATAGTTTTGTAACAACTTCAAGATTAATGAAATTTTTTTGCTGTTCAAGGCAGTGGAGGAATCTCTTAAGAGTGTGAACCTATTTCATGGACTCCTCGCTCAAAAAAAGGCTGGGATGTATAGTGGAGGTACGAAAAGGAGGCTCGGCGTCGCCATTTCACTGACTGGGGATCCCAAAGTACGTCTTTACCTTTTTTTGGTGCTGAAGTCACTTATATGTTCATAATTGTCAAATTCTTGAAGATCTTGTAAAGGTAGTTTATATTAACAAGCCCAGTACTGGGCTGGATCCAGCTTCAAGAAACAATTTATGGAATGTCGACAAGTGAGCAGAACAAAATCGGGCAATCATTCTCACTAGTACTGTCTCTCATCAGCCGTTCAAAAGAAAGTAATGTCTCCCATCAATTTTCATACCTGAAATCAGATACTATTCATTCTACTAGTGCTATATGATCCAATAGAAGTAGTAACAGTTTTGCACTTGCCTTTTTCCTTTGTAATCCCGTTGATTAATAAGCTTTCCGAAATGCTTTCAGCACATTCAATGGAGCCATGGAGGAGGCAGAGCATTTCTGTGATCGACTAGGAATTTTTGTGGATGGCAACTTTGACAATATATGCCATACATTACTAGCTCATTGACGATCAATCTCTTCATCGTAATGTATCCTGCTAGCTGCTTGCAAATTTTTGCAATACTGTATCTGTACGTAAAGCTTCAGCAAAATCCTTGAAATCATGTCTGCTTTCTTTTTTTTGGAATGATCTCCCTTTTTTCTTGCACAGTTGCATATAATATGTTTGTCCAGGAATAATACAAAATCGATAATAAGCTGTCGTATGGCTCTCAATGTTAAGGATGTTTCAGAATGCAAAAGTGAGTTGTTAAGTGAGTTGTTTTCTGGTTCTCTGCGCATCCTCTCTCCATCATCTCTATTAGGAAAGCAAGCGGCATCTAGCATTGCTTTCCTTCACATTCACACTTATGCTTGACGTATACATCTTGTGTATGGTCTTTTGTTCAATTGACTAGGATGCGCAATAGTATATCCTATACCCTTTCCCGGTATTCTAATCGGGAGAGGTAGATAGGTTGGTAAGCTAACCTTCGGCTTTTTCTGTACAAAGTGGTTTTCCTCATATTTGAACCTATAACTTCAACGACAATAGGTCAAGTTTTAATCATGGAGCCAGTGGCCTCCTACCCTTTCCTGATCTCACTGCCCAATATTCGAATTTCCTGTTGCTGAAGTGCAGTCTCTACTAAGCCAGTATAATATGAAATTAGTTACTCCGTAGTAAGCACTAAGCAGAAAGAATTTCCTCGTGCATTTTCGTTACCATGTTACGATAGTACGGGAAAAAAACCTTTTCAATGACAGCTGAAGGCTAGGTAGCGGAGGTTCTTATGTGTTTTCAATGATGACATCCCTTGAATCACGAAGAAGTTGAGAGCTTTGGTGAATAATCTGTCGCGGAATGCTTACAAGATGTACCGTTTATCTGGAACCCAAAAAATTGAGCAGCTGCCAAAACAAGAAGTCATAATTGCACAAGTTTTCCAAGCAGTTGCGAAGGCAAAGAGAAGGTTCCCGGTTCAAGCGTCTTGTTTGGTAGATACGACTGTAGAGAATGTCTTTATCAAGGTTGCTCGCGGCGCCGAAGCGTTCAACCGTCACTTCAACGTGCTCTCTTAGTCGCCAGATTACAACGTTATACATTTTTCTGCAGGAAGTATATTTCCCTGTAACCTAGTGAACTCATGTGCATTTCCTCTGTTGCGCAACGCTTCGTTTCCGTGTGCCTTTAGTTGAAGTATAGGTCGTCGATTTAGTGAACTGGTGAAGATAAATGTAAATTTATATATGCGTAGTCATAAGATTTTTTGCATACATATTGATGAATCAGCTTTATCGTCAGCTTTGACCTGATCCTGCAAAACAATGTAAAAGCTTAAGTCACCGGTGTGGTGGCTTGCCAACCACTCTCCGATAAGTCAGTAGAATACTTGCTATATAGTGAGAGTATTGAGATTCTTTGTTATGAGTTGCGTACCTTTTGTCGGAGTTCTACTTTTGTATTTATAGGCATCTTGATAGGAGGTTTGAGTCTTTGTAAGACTACAACTTGTAGATTCCGGATTACCTGTTTAAGATTTGGGCAGTCCTGCCTTAGTCCTGATTGTGTGATTGTGTATATCAGGAGCATTTAATGCTTATCTTATTGATGGCATCCTTTATCCTCTAGGATTTCAGTCGTACCCTATCCCATAGAGGTATCTTTGTAGGAATAAGTATATTCCGCGTATAAGATCTATCGAATATTATCCCCTTTCTGTAGCTAAGGACTAGAGTTTGTCCCCGTACCTCATGACAGCTTCGTCCATGGAGCAGAGCTTGCATACCCAGGTAAGACTGGTTTCTACTCCCCCAGGTTTATGATTCTCGTGGTGTTGACCTTACTAGGTTTATTATACTTATCACGTATGTATACGGCGCATCTGGTTACTCATGGAAAGTTCTCCTGTTGATTTGTGTATTGCATTTTGAAGGAGATTTGTACGATCATAAGATTTGGCATATATAGATTTGATTGAGATTTATTGATGTAGAACACGTGGAGGCCCAATTTCATGATTAGCTGGACCAAGCCAAGCCCTGGAAGTCTAAACAGTGTTTAATTTCAGATTATCCAAATTAGCTAAATTCGAACGAGCTCGGAATAGGCCCAAACTTGGTGGGCTGACTTATTTTCGCACTCCGGTCCATAATCATTAATCCTAAGGTTGATGATAAATGGTGCTTTTCGGCCTAATTCATTCGTTTAGACTTTCAATTGCATTATTTTGCTGTTTTAGGAAAGAATTGTTTCGTTAATAACTCTTAATCCGTAATTCCTTTTAAGTTGATTTTTTTTTTGGAAAAGTCTTGTTTTTCTTTCCCGTTTTCAATTTTAAAAAAAGCCCCAAATTATGAGACTTTTTATTTTTCAAGTTTATTTTTAGGGTTTCTAGGGTTTCAGCCTATATAAGGGGTTGTAATCTAATGTTTATTGAACTTCATAACTTTTATCAATCAAATTGCAGAGATTTTCTCTTTCATTTTTATGCGCAAGAATTGCTCGTTGCGACGAGTTATTTATCTCATTTGGATTAGTATGCTAACTAATCTCTTGTGAATTCCGTCGCGTCATTTATACAACTGTACACTATTTTCTTTATTGTTAAAGATAGACAATCTCTGAGCAAATGTGAAGCACCTGGATATAGGTTATGCCTTTAGAATGAAAGAGAATTTCGAATCCGCTTTGTTCATAAAATCAACTGACTCAATTGCCTCACACTCCACTGAACGCATGATTCAATTATTGTTTCAATCGTATGGTTGATTTCGTCTCCATTTCGAAAGAACGATAAAGTTATTCTAGGAAAGATGAAAATATGGTTTGTGGATTTTTTTGTGTGTGTGTGTGTGGTTTGCTTCCTATATCTTTTGGTTTTCCTATTTTTCAATAAAAGGTACTCCCTCCATCCCAAAATGGATGACAATTTTTGAAACTTGTGTCATTTTCCGTCGCTTATATCTTTCAATCTATAATGTTTTTCATGAGTTTGAAAACTTTGTATAATAGAACAATTCAAAAACTATCAAACAAGATCCATATTGAATATGTTTTGAGATCCATATTGAAAGATACTCCATATAAGGAATTGAAATTGGCACAGATATCAAAAATTGACATCCAATTTGGAACGGAGGGAGTATGTATTTTGCATCCTACATAAAACACATGATACACATCAATAGATGCATCAAACTAATTCGCACACACATCGCACGTACCATGGACGCTAAACTCAAGATCGTACTAAGGAGGAAAAAAAAGAAGAAAAATGCCAATCGATGGATTTTAGAACTGAGAGACGCAAAACTTATTTTTATAACGCCTAAGCATTTCACAAAAATGAATTTGCACATGCATCACCGGTGCCCAGCGTCTAGCAAAGTTAATAACAACTAAGCATTCTTCTCATAATTATTATCTCAAATGATCTGACAAATAAAACTATATATCTAGAGATCAATCTATCTAAATAAGCCTTATTAATCAACGAGATCGATGACACACTAGTGAGAAGCAACCAAGCCAAAATGTTAGGATACATGACACTGGAAACATACAAGAAAACAAAAGAGAATGGACACGTAGTGTGAATCCGAGCCGCACATCCAATCTCTCTCATAGACACTTTTATGTTTCTTTTTTCACGTATTTAGATATCCTACCAAGTCCTGTAGCCAAAAGCGCGATTTCAAGTCGGAATCCACTTCAACAACTCCACCACCTCCCTCATAGGCGGCCTATCCATGTACATGTCACTAGCACACAAGAGAGCAATCCGTAGAAACTCGACAACCCCGGATTCCTGCACCCCTGCCCTGGAGATATTAGCATCAAGAATTTCCATGTGCAGATTTTGAGCCACCTTTTCTCTAGCCCATTCAACAAACGTCACTCCCTTCCCATTCCTCTCCACCTTAAACAAATCCGGTCTAATCCCCGTCGAGATTTGCAGCATAAGTATCCCGAAACAGTAGACGTCCCCCATGGCGGTCGCCATGATAGCGCCCTGGATGTACTCCGGCGGCATGTACCCCGTCGTCCCGGCGACTTGGGTGGACACGTGGGAAAGCGAGCCCTCGATTATTCTGGCAAAACCGAAATCAGTAATGTGTGGCTCAAAATCATTACCCAACAAGACCTTGCTGGGCTTGATGTTCCTGTGAATAATGGGTCTTTTCAAATTGTGCATGTAAGCTAAACCACTGGCTACGCCTCTGACAATCTTGATTCTGGTCTCCCAAGACAGAGGGAGCCTCAACCTGGGCGTCTCAACAATCTTAATTCTGGTCTCCCAAGACGGAGTCAGCCTCGACCTGGGCGTCTTGGGGGTCTCGGACAGGGTGTCGAGCAGCAGCCACTTGTCGAGGCTGCCGTTTGGGATGTACTCGTAAACAAGGACCCGGTCGGACCCTGTGTCGCAGAAACCGAGTATGGTGACGATGTTTGGGTGGCGTAGCTTGCTTAGGGCTGCCATCTCGGCCCGGAACTCGCGGAAGCCATGGAAGGCATCCGGGCTGAGCTTTTTGACGGCGACGGTACTGAGGCCGGCGTGGGGAAGGTGGGCCTTGTAGACCATACCGAAGCTGCCACGGCCGATGATGAGGTCGGGGGAGAAGTTGTGGGTCGCCTCCTCGAGCTCCGCCATGGAGACCTGCTTCAGGTCGAACGTGGAGGACAGCCCCATTGCGGCCAGGGGCTGAGGGATTGGGATTTCGCCGCGATTTTTCCTGCGGGCCGCGCATGCAACAGCGGCGAAGAGCATGATCACCACGACCAAGGCGCCGGAGGCGATGAGGATGACTTGGAGGGTTTGTTCCATTCGGAAAGGTCGAGCGGGGAATGGATGGTTGTTGAGAGAGAGAGAGGGATAGAGGGAGAGAGGAGGAGTATTTGAGTGATGAGTCGTCGATGACCGTGGAATTTGAGAAATTTTACAGTGCCGAGTGGGTACCACGTGGTGCCCGCTCGGCACATCTGAGCCATCCAGTGTAGTTTTGGACGGCTCAGATTTGGAGGGAGAAAGAAAAGGGGTGAGAGGAGAGAAAATATTTTAATCTGAGCTGTCTAAAAATGAATCAAATGGCTCTAGAGTGTTGAACAGATACCACGTGGAATATACCAATTGGAGCATGTGTGAGTGGGCGACGCATCCCAATATCAGCAGGAAAGTAATCCTAAGTTGCACACTTTCTTCCGTGATTTGTGGACACTGGACTCCATATGCAATGGAGGTGTAGTATGCGTGGAGTATGCACACATACAGTGTGCAAGTGTTTGTGTGTACTTTTAAAATTTTTACAAAATCTAAGTCATTGGTGTGTAAGATGAGATGGAAATTAGAAAAGTATGTTATTGCTTTCCAGCTACAACGACAACTATGGAAGAATTTGGCTCGTCTGTAGTCCAGTTTTGACCGCAGAAGTGCGGTCTAATTGATCGCAAACATCAGATAGTATTTTTTAACGGTTGAGATTAAAAAAAATTCCCGAAAAAGTTTTTTAAAATATGAACCGTTGAATTTCAAAGATGAATGGTTGCGATGCAACTACAGAGACGGACTGCAGAGAAGCCATGATCACTTGGACCGCACCAAAGAATGGCGATTTCAGTGTTGACTAGCGACAATTTCATTTCAGGAAGCAGGTTCTTGTCACCAAATTCATTGTTAACTGGCAACAATTTCAGAAAGATAGCAATACGATAGAATGGCAGCAAGTTCAAAGAAGAAAGGAGGATATTAAACACGTCCCAACGCGTTGAACAAATTAATTCCTTGGTTGGAATTATTGGCTGGTGGTCCCTTTGGCAAGCTTCTAAGAAGCTCAAATGATGCAGATACCATGGAAAGTCCCCAAGGTTATGACCGCTTCGTTAGAGTTAGCGTCCGGTTGTGCGTTTGGAAAAAAATTTCTAAATCCAAATCCACTAATTACATTTTTTTAATAATTATTTTCATTTCTCTCGACACTCATTATCCATATATCTAAGGGAAAATTTCAAAATAGCACCTGACCTTTCACACAAATCACATGCAGGCACCTGACCTTTTAAAATTATCAAAAAAACACCTGACCTATTTAAAAACTCATCAATTTTCCACTCACAGTTAACTTTCCATCCAAAATAGACGAAAATGTTGAAAATGTGCATTTTGGCACGAATATTGGCAAAACAAGATTAAGGCTCATTTTGGCAAAACACAATATTATACTCATAAACAAGATTAAGGCTTGATTTGGCTTTAAATGTCAATTAATAACTAAATTTTTGTCTTTCTTTATTAAAAAAAATGCATTTGTTAGTTTTGGGTCAAGACGAATCAATAAGTCACATAATTAAATTAACTCAGTCACTTTTCAAACCTACCCATGACTATTCTATATTTTTTATTTTTGCCTTT
Organism: Rhododendron kiyosumense; assembly: GCA_019656275.1. NCBI lineage: Eukaryota > Viridiplantae > Streptophyta > Magnoliopsida > Ericales > Ericaceae > Rhododendron > Rhododendron kiyosumense. The sequence goes on from BPLS01000517.1 coordinate 223,510, forward strand.
TCCTTTGTTTAGTACAGAGTAATCTTATTTGGCTGCATAGTTATGGGTGTTTAATTACTAAATTAAGCTTGATTCCTTATCTAGGGTGTGTCAAAAGTTAAGTAATTTTTGTGATTTATTGATTCGTTTTGACCCAAAACTAATAAATGCGCTTTTTTTCTTTTGAATAAAAACAAAAATTAATTTATTAATTGACTTTTAAAGCCAAATCAAGCCTTAATCTTGTTTATGAGTATATTATTGTGTTTTGCCAAAATGAGCCTTAGGCCCGTTTCAGAACGCAAAAAAAGTCCTTATTTTTTAAGAAGGCAATTTCAAACTAAAAAATTATTAGCTTATTGAAATCTAAAAATATGCAATGTGGATATTGTTTGAAAAATCTCGATACGATGCAAAAAAAAAAAGTTGAAAACTTATTTTTTATTTACATTATTTTTTAGTTTGAAAATGTGAAATAAGTTGCTTATTTTTTAAGAAGGTTTCTGGAATGAGGCCTTAATCTTGTTTTGCCAATATTCGTGCCAAAATGCACATTTTCATCATTTCCATCTGTTTTGGATGGGAAGTTAACGGCGGGTGGAAAATTGATGGGTTTTTAAATAGGTCAGGTGTTTTTTTGATAATTTTAAAAGGTCAGGTGCCTGTGTTTGATTTATATGAAAGGTCAGGTGCTATTTTGAAATTTTTCCTATATCTAATCATTAATCTCATCTCTCTCTCTCTCTCTCTCTCTCTCTCTCTCTCTCTCTCTCTCTCTCCACTTATTACTCCATCTTCAATTATTATCCTATTTTCTTTCCTCACTCTCATTATCCAAAAACTAAACCCACAATCGAACAAGGCATTAATAAAGTCACATAAATCACATGCGAGTGCATATTATGGGTTGTGTGAAGTATTTTTTTGAAAACATTAAACATAACAAAACACTGAAAAGTTATTGCATATCACAATTTAAAAAGTTTAAATACCTGATAAAAGCTAGTAAATATTTTAAGTATTTGAGCCGAAGATATAACATATTGGAAAGTTATTGTGTATCGCACAATTATCTCGATAAGTGGTATTTTTTTTGAAATTTTTTTTATAATTGAAGGATTGTGCAATAAAGAAGAGTGGTAAAAAAAAATTGTAATGACAAAGCTGTATCACTTTTACATTTAGATCAATAAATCTAGGAACATATCAAAAGTAATACTCTCTCCAACCCACAAAGATTTTTTTTAACTATTCACTTCTCTCATAAAATTTTCTATAAGATCGAATTTATAGTAGGTTTCATACTCCAATATAGATCTTATTTGATAGATTTTAGTTAATTCTATTACAATTTTTTTGCCACCATAAAAAATATAAGGAATTACAAAATATAACCATTCCAAAAGAAATGTGAATACTAGAAATGTACTCCCTCCGTCCCACTTTCTTACTCCCTTATAAAATTTATAATTGAAGAGTGTTTAGGGCTTTGGTTGGTCTCGGGTAGTGTGGAGATTGAATAATTTTAATTTCCTTTCTGTCCTTGTCCTTTTAATCTTTGTATAATATTGCAGAGATTAATTTTTTTTTTTTTGCCGATCAAAAAAAAAAAAGAAAGAAACATTGATCTTATTAGATAGATCTCATTTAATTTAACTATAAAATCGTGTGAACAAAGTTAAATGTAGATAATTTTTTGAAATTTTATAAATAATGAAAGCGACCGCAGTCTCTCTATGATGGAGGGAGTAGTTTAAGAGTGATAAAATGCACCACCAAAGCTCATTCTTCGAATTTTGCACCCTGCGTAAAAAACATGATATACGTCAATGGATGCATCAAACTAATTCACACACACATCGTGCGTACCGTGGACGCTAAACGGAAGATCATATTAAGGGGGAAAATCCCAGAAAATGCCAACCGATGGATTTGAGAACTGAGAGAGGTAAAAGTTATTTTTATGTAGTACTCCGTATTTTACAAAAATCAACTTGCACACGCTTCGTGAGTGCCTCAGGTCTAGTAAAGTAATTATAACAACTAAATTAAGCATTCTTCCTCAATTTTCATCTCAAATGGTCAGATAAATGAAATTATCTAGAGATCCAACCTATCTAAATAAGCCTTATTAAGGAACTAGATCGACGATACATTGGCGAGAAGCAGCCAAATCGAAATGTTAGGACAAATGACAAAGGAAACATAAAAAGTGTACATGAAAGAAAATGAGAAATATTCCTAGCCGTCCAACCTCTTTCATTGACACTTTCATATTTCGTTTTTCATGTGTCCTACCAAGCCCCGTGGCCAAAAGTGCGATTTCAAGTCGGAAACCGCTTCAACAACTCCACCACCTCCCTCATGGGTGGCCTATCCATGGAGGAGTCACTAGCACACAAGAGAGCAATCCGGAGAAACTCGACAACCCCGGATTCCTCCAGCCCTGCCCGAGAGATATCAGCGTTAAGAATTTCCATGTGTCCATTTTGAGCCACCTTTTCTCTAGCCCATTCAACCAACCACACTTCCTGTCGGTGCTATTACAAAAGTTTACACCGAAAATAAATTTTACAATGGACAAATTAACAGGCTGAGTTGCGGAAATCTCGCTCTCTTGAAGGAGATTCAAGCCCTCTAACGGTAACAAACCGGTGTAGTAGAGAATCTTTGACTTGTCCCCTCCAGGATATAATAGCCCGATAATTTATCATATGGTTCGGACCTACTCTGCACAAGTAGGAGAACCTAAAGCTTCACAATAAAATACCCTTACACTTTGCCCAAGACTCTCACACTCATATTAAAACTCACCAACTAGTTTTTAAAGAACTAAGATGGAGGAGAGAAATGAGTATGGTTAAGCTAAGTGTTTATTGTCTAGGATTGCTTCTTAAATACAAAGCCACTTAAGTGAGCCTTATATAGGCAAGAAAGAATCCAAACTAAATCTTTCATTAATGACTAAATCTCATACATTAATGACTAAATCTCATAGGATAGATATGAATCAAAACTAAATCTTTTCCATCAATGACTAAATCTTATAGGATAGATATGAATCTAACTATATCTTTTTCATTAATGACCAAATCTTACTTGGATATGGATAGATTTACTAGAGATTCTCCTTGATTCTTCTAGATTGCTCTTAGATATTCAAACAACTGCTAAGATAAGAGCCTCTACACAGATATACACGTGACTTGTAAAAGTCTAGCGCTAGAAGATGTACAGAAATTTAATATTAAAATAACAAATTTCCAACAGCAAGCTTCTGCCAAGCTGAAATAATGCATATAGCAAGGTATTATTAATCTTTTTGGTCTCAAAAGTATTAACTTTATCTCATTTTTGTCCTTAATTTAAACATTGCTGACATTTGGTCCTCAATATATTATTTTGTACCAATCAAGTCCCCAACTCTAACGCCGTGAGTACCATCCGTCAAAATGAGGGGCATTTTTGTCATTTTTACCACTGCCAATTTCTGTCACATGAAAAACTTAAAAAAAAGAAAGAAAGAAAGAAAGAAGAGAGGTGGAAGAAGAGCAGATCGGCGGGGCCGTTGAAGCAATGGAGGAGTTGGGACCTTTTGCAGCGGAGCAACAACGAAGAGGAAGGACAAGAGGGTTTTAGGGAAGGAAACGAAGACGGAGAAGAGTTCGGAAAAAGTGACGGTGAGGGTTGAGGTTGTGCCGGTGATGGCGGCGCATGAGGACGATTACGGTGTGGTGGCGGGGAAGGACGGAGACAGGTGGCCCCAATCGTGCGAAAGATAAGATTGCTTGGAGAAGGAGAAGATGCTCCTTCTTGGGTGGAATGGAGAGATTAATCTACTGTAACTTACAGAGAGATGAAGTGAGAGAAGAAGAAGAGGTCGAAGGATAGCAGAAGCAGAACCCTACCTCTGTTGTTCTCTTCCTCTTCAGGGGCATACGAATGGGAATGATGAAATGAGAACAGTGGGTGGGATTGAGGATTTAGGGTTTATTTCCTGAGAGGCGTAATAGTCATTTTAGGAGGCCCTCTCCATGTATTGGGAATTACTTTTCTGCTTTTCATATTTAGATGAATTTCCAAAAAAAATGGTTCATGAGTGAGCATTTTTTGCCCCTTTGTCCACTGAAATGCAATTCCCCCAATTAGAAAAGTAAGTTTTTGCTTTCCAGCTACAACTAGAATTATGGAATACCTTTTGGCCTTTTCACAATGAAGGTTAAAGGAAGCAGGGCAGCACAAGTGGGTTGAATTTGCTTTTGTCACCAAATTCAGTACTAACTAGCAACAATTTCAAAAGGATGGCAACAAGTTCAAAGAAAAGAGGAGGAAAGAAGTTCAAAAGCGTTAGTTTGGTTGGCTTATCTATTTTTTTTGTCCTTATAAAATACACGAAAGTTTCAATTTTGTCCTTATATTGTCTGAGGAACTTCAATCCTAACCTTTCCGTTAACTCATTAACGAAAACCACTAGCATGTCTAACAGTTGACTGGCGTGGCAGTGACATGGAAAACTAAAGTCCACCATCGCCCATGTTTCTTTTTCTCCTTCCATTTCCCTCTCTCTGTCGCACACACACAATACGTAGACCCAATCACACCACCCTTTACTTAGAAATAGGGGCGGAGGGATAAAGAGTCAAGGGGGGCAGCTGACCCCACTGCCTCCCAATTTTTTTTAAGAAATTGGTATAATTTTCACCCAATTTTTACTCATTTGACTCCCCTTTAAAATTCATTTTTGCCCCAATCCATATGAGTAAAATTTATTTTTACTCATTCGACCCTACTTATAGAAAATCTTGACTCCACCCCTGCTTATAAACATTTCTTCCTCCCTCCCTCTTTCTGTTCAATAAATTAGTCCTAATTCCTATCATATAGTAAAGGTGGGTATGGATTCTCACCCTTTTTTCCTTCCCCTGTTCATGAAGAAATAAAATATTCAATTTCATATTTATTCTAGAGAGAGAACCAAAATGGATATTTAGGGTAATTGCGGTGGATTTTCAAAATATTAATTGAATATATATATATATATAGAGAGAGAGAGAGAGAGAGAGAGAGAGAGAGAGAGAGA
>BPLS01000518.1:0-18119 GCA_019656275.1 Rhododendron kiyosumense
AGAAATCATCTATTATCGAATCTGAGTCAATGTCTTGGACAAGATCTTTTTCGATGTACATAATCATAAAATTCGCTAGAAAATCATCCTCCATTTTGTTGCGCAGATCAGTTTTCACATGCTTCATAGTTGAAAATACTCTTTCCACTGTTGCCGTGGTAACTGGAAGAGTTGCAACAAGGCATTGTGTTTATTTTTGCTTGGCAATTGGGCTGAGCTGAAAACAAATGGGTTGGGCTAAACATAAATGGACTAAAATTTTAAATATAATTTTTTTTTTTTCAAAGCCCACGTAGGCTTCAGCCTATGACAGCCCATACACTGTTCCGCCCTTGCCGCGCGTTAACGTCAATGCTATGTATGCTGGAAATTAACAAACAAGTCCTCAACTTTTTGTTCATGAAATTATAACGACGACGACGTTCAACTGTGGAAATTATAACGCCGCAGGTGAGATTATCCAAATTTTGTGCAACTGTTTGGCATTTCTAACATTTTTAAGTATTGTCAAAGCCTGCAATAACACTCAACTAAAGTTGTTATTTATTTTGTTAATTATTAGGTATTCAAATTGCTGAATGTGGCACTCTGTCACTGCCCAAAAGCAACATATATCAACCAGGAACGAAAGATGAAGTTTCTTTTGCGATTAGTGGAGCTTTACATGCCATACTTGTTTTTCAAAGGAATGTAAGTACCATTTCAATGCGATTTCTTTCTTTTTTTCTTAATCTATATAATGGGTCTCAGATGGGGAGTTTTTCGAGTCAAAAAATAAAAAAGATAAATTAAATTACTTCAAAATTTTATTGTGCACTTCGATAACCAAGAATTTTGTTAAAATAACATTTCAAAATTTTCTCAAAACCAAAAAAAAAAAAAAAATTAAATTGAATTTTACTTCACTTATGTATTTGGTTTCCTGTTCGACATTTTCCATTATATCTACAAATCCAAGGTCTTGTACTACTTCAGTGTTGGCAATAATTTGTTGTATGCAGTTTTGATGATCTCAACACTGAAAAGTTGCGAATGGAAGCAAGAGAAAGTGGCAGCGAAGAGGAAGGAGTGTTTTATTTCGATCCAAAGAGCATTGACTGGGAACAATATTTCATGAATATTCACTTTCCTGGAGTTGTCAAGCACCTCTTCTAATTTACCCCCCAAAGAAATCCGTACTCTAAATATATATTGCAGTCACGTTTATGTAACAATGCCTTTATGTCAAGAAAATATGACGTGTTTCCTCTTATGATGCTATATTAATGAAATAAAAGTTTGGCTTGTGGATTGAAATGCTAGGTAGTGCATGCATGCAAGCATATATCCGACGACAAGGAGATGAAACATTTTTGTGACAAACATTAATTAAACACCCATGTCACACCCAACTTATACGGAACTTATAATAACCAACCACGATAATACCAAACGGTCATCACCGGTACGCAGCCGGTGTGATTGTAAACTTCTCCTAATAAATCAAGCCAAACTATGCTCAACACTTTTTGATGAGGTTCAAAGTGAGACTGGCAGAAACCTCAGTACTTCTTGGGCTAGCTATGCACACCAGGGCTTGGACTACCGAAGAAAACATATAGGCATGGTGACCTTCTTAACAAGTACCCTAATCTTTTTGGACGGGTTGATACGAGGCAAGTTGACAAGACGACAACTCAGTACCCAATACGGCCAGGAATGGTAAAATTTCATTTCTTTAACTTCCACTTCATTTCCAGTTTTTTATTTGAAATATTGTTTAATTAATCACCTTAAATCTAAATGAAAAATTATATGATTGGATTGAGTTCTTAGAGATATCATATTGAGCTGATTTAGTGCGGAGGCACTCAAAAAAATATTTTAAATTTAATGAACGGCTTGGATCGTTTGTGGGAACCCTGAAGTGGGCCACACAGAGCCGTTTCTGTAGGATCTGTGCACAATGTATCTGTGTGTGTAGACTTTCTGATGCACGAATTAGGGAAAAATATGAAATTACGGTTGGGAGTGCTTTAATGCACGGGCAATCTGCTAGTATCTGGGTAAATTCAAAAAGCATATAAGTTATATCCAGTATCCACCGCACAGCCTCCTCTTGCTGCTGCTAATAAAATGAACAGCAGAACAAGGCCTGAATCTTATAACGTTGTTGTTACAACAAATGTTGCTCAAGTAGAAAGAAAAAAGGGGTCATGCAAGAAGCACGAGGCTCTACCTTGCAACACGATCTGGGACTGAACCACAGATTCATAAATACGCAGTTGAGGAAAGGAACCTGTCAAATATCACATGTTGGCTAACAATCAAGTCTCGACGGTGAAACTGACCTTTCCTTTCTTTTACCGGTAATGGATATTTGTTTATCACGAATTGGTGAAGAATCTGAATTCCCATGTAATTTGTCATTTGAGATGCTCTCTGCGTCGCATGAAATGACCAATTTGTGGTTGTCTCTGCCAGAAGCTTCACAAGAACCTGGCCTGGCGATGCATAGCCAAGTTCTTGAAGACTCATCAGTCCATTCCCCAGCTAGAGGCACGTGCCAATTTCCTTTTTCTGATTCCTGAAACAATTGAGTAGAGTCTGAGTGCACCATAAAATGACTAATTGGATCTAATCTCTCTGATAAAGCGAAAACACCCATTTGTACAAATTCATAATCGATAGAATTAAATGGCAGCAGTCTATATTTTTAGAAGAACAAACTTAATACTTGTCAGTAAAAATAAGCGCCTTGTAAAGCCTTTATGACTACTGGAAACACAAGAAGAGAAATTGTATGATATGTGCTCAAGTAGAAAGAAAAAAGATAGGGCACTTCCTAAAAAGAAGATTTTCGATAGAACCAGAATATTCAGTCAGAACAAGATGTTTTGTATTATGTTCAAGAAAAAGTACAAAAGATCTTGTTCTGCACTCTTGGACCAAATATTGTGGTTCTATCATCAATGATTTCTCTTCAAATAGTTTTGCTAGAAATGTGCTCTATCTTGAAATTATTACACATTTCGTACTTGAAAATAGAGGAATGGAACAAGGACTGAAGTTAGAAGAAAACCTGAATGACAAGAGAGTAAGAGGGAGGCATTTCAAGTTTGAGGTCACCTTTCAGGAAAGTATATCGAACCTGAGAAAGAGATAGTGAACGAAATTTATTTACCAGAAATTTTCATGAGAATCCATATCTTATGCAATCAAGTATTAAACATAACAAGTGACAAGTGAAAATTGGACATGAAATCCATAGCACAGATAATAACATCAATGACAATATCTGACATGTTAGCCGCGGAAAGCAAAATGAATAACCTAAAACACACAATGGAAAGACACAAAAATCTTACTTTTCCCAAACAAAGACGCGTACGAAGTTCTTGAAAAAGTTCAGCTTACAGGGCAATTCCTACTTTGCCTTGTTAGTATGAAATTATGAATTGTTTTTCCTTTGCATGTATAACGAGAAAGATAGTATTCCATTCAGAGAGGCGTAGATAGACTATATTAACATGAAAGGCACATGTGATGCTCTATGACGAATTCAGACCACACCATGAAGGGATCCGTTGCCATAAAACATATATGATGAAAACCCAATGCCTCCAACATATTTATTTCTCTTTAGGCATGTTATACATTAGACCATATGAACCAAAGGCAAGTCACAGGTGTTCATGAAAAATGGTCTGCTGGATACAAAGTAGCCCAACCCTTCCCTTGGGCTTTAGTATTTTACAACTAGTGTTGGGCCAAACGTCGTTACAAATTGATGATTTGTTGTTTAAAAAAGGGAAAAAAGTGTCATGTTCAACATTAAATTGTAGATATGACTGACGATATCCATACCAAGAGGAGGGAAAACAAGTCAGTTCAAAATATCAAGTCTAGATATGATGGATGCTGATACATGGTTTAAAAAGGATCATGCTACATTCTGTGACCATTTGAAAGATTAGAAGCTGTTTGAAAATTTTTCCTACCATGTATTCTAGAATGACATGATTCCATTACCTACCATGGAATTCTTAACCTGGAGAAAGGAAAAAGGGCATTTCTCCCCGTGGCATGTGGCCTTCCCCAAAGAGAGCAAGATTTACAGGGACAACAGTGACCACAGAAGGATACAGATTGGGTGGGGAAGAGTAAAATGAAAGGATGTTATGGCTTTTAATCTACAAAATTACCGTCATCAGTCTTATAAAATGGAACATGGAAGTAAGGTCAAAGATTTCCTTTCTACTTCATCACAAAGGTATTTCAATAGGACGAAAATAACGATGTGTGTGCACAAGGTAAGAGTCGCAAGACACACTTTAGCACTTCGTTAAAAGAGATTTTTACGAAATATCAGCATGTGAAATTCCCTCATGCTGTATTTGTGTAAAATCACTTATTTTGCCTTAGTGATCCCAAACTGAAATTCTAGTAGCCAATGCCATACAAACTGCACTTTTGGAAGATTAGACATATAAATATAAAGCCAACTGCAAATGAACCTTTAGAAATTGGCCTGAAGAAGTAAGTGAGGTATAAGCTTTCATGCAAAACATACTTGATGTCTTTCTTTCCACTTGAGGAAGAAGCTCCTGCCCAGCAGTTCAAAAATGTGGTCTCGCATTTCATCATTTGTCACAAGCAAACACTTCAGTTTTACAGCAGCATAAAGCCAGTACCTAAACCATGGTGAAGACCCATCATTAGCATGTTCGCAGAGGAGACATCTTCAAGATATGGCAAACATCTAAGCCAAAATAATAAAAAGCACACACTGTTATTTTTTATTAAAAAAAAAAAAAAAAAAAAACCCCCAATAAGAAGATGCACACCATAGTGAACAACATTGAGAAATCTGAGCAGAGAGAGAGAGTTCAAAGGTCCAGAGATTGTACCAATCATCATTGGATCCATGTGGGGTCCCATAAAGCACTCCTTGAGCTATCCATTCCTCAAGCAACTTTCGATTGGAAGCATTTTCTAGAAGTGACTTAACTCGTTTATTGTGCAAGACAACGAGCGGCCATTTGTTGCTCCTGCTATGTAATTCTTTCACCACAGCATCAAGCTGCTCTATTGCAATTTTGAGAAAACAGAAACTATTACTAAAAGTCAAAGAGAATAGCTGTTGTAAGTGTGCCAAACCAAGTACAAGACAAAAAAGCAACAAATGACCAGCTCAAGGTGTACAACCTGAGAAATACTAAATCCACCTTCTGCAAAATTTTGTTGGTAAAGACCAATGTTTGCTCCATCCACTATAGCTTCGTATTCAGCATGTGTGTCCAGCCAGTCCTTAAGAAATCATTGATAATAAGAGTAAAATCAGCATCTTTGGGGGGGAGGGGGCGGGGAGGGAGTAAAATCATTGATAACAAGAGTAAAATCAGCCAGTCCTTAACCAATGTTTGCTTCATCCCCTTTCATTGTCTTATATGCGTAATCTTCTAGTATGGCACAATATCAAGAGAATATACAGTTCTACTCTGGACAAAATGTAACTACCTTTTCTAAACCCAAACCAAACATGATAGCTAAATACCAAGAAACGTTTTTACACTTTTTCAAGCAGAGATCTTCTGACTAAAAACAATCCATTGTCCATTTGGTAAACCTGAGAACCAAAAACCAGGCCTCAATTCTATTGGCACCAATTCCATGCGCCAACAAACTATGTCACTCATTTTCCTACTCCACTGATCATTGATTCGTTGTTCAAAACAAACCATACGGAACTAGATAAGGAAACTATCAGGACAAATAATATCTTTACAACTCAGTGATAAGTTGATAACAGACAGTGGAAAAGACAGTCCGATAGCAGAAATCATATAAGTTAGAAGCTGTATACACTATACATTCTCAAACCTACAAATACTCTAGTTACCCAAAGTCCTAAAATTTACACTCTACTTAAAACTGCCCACCTGAAAATCCTTGAAATTAGACTGAACTTCCCTCTCCATGGCTAGCCCTGCCACAGCCTGCGCAAACTTTTCGGTCTCATCTCTATCAATATCAACACAAACCAATTGCTCACCACAAGATACACAACCACCACCCACATCCACATTCACCCTTCTCACATCCCACTCCCCCTTCCCAAGCCACCCGAGCCCATGCCACCCACCCCCGTTCCTTGAAATCGCTTCTTCCACCCTCTCACTCTCCCACTCCACGCCCACCTCCCCTGCCCGGGCCCCAACAAACCAACCCTTGATAATCTCCGCTGTGGACTCACTCACACACCTCACTGCCCTCCTCAACTTGTGCAAATACCCATAAACCCTCTCTCCCCTCCCTGTATCCGCGCTCACTTTTAAAAGAGCCGCGAGATCCGGCTCCTCTGCGCTCACCCCTACGCTAACCATGTAGTCCTCAACCTCATAAGCCTTATCAGCTTTCAAATTCCTACAATAGCAAAACAGCGCCGGCTCGAGCGATCTCAGCTTCGGCGTAACCGTATACTCTCCCATGGTTTTAACGAGCTCAAAGGCCCGGTCCCCATCTCCGACTGCGGCAGCGAGCCTCGCCACGGCCGTGACCGTGGCCTCCGTCGGCTTGACGTCGCCCGCCAGCATGCGGTCGAACACGCGGAAGCCGAACTCGAATGCCGAGGCCCTGTTCGATGGGTCGGTTACGGTTTCGGAGCAGACGTAGAGGAGGGCGTTGAAGTGGTAGTGGTTGAGGCGGAGCTTGTCGGAGAGTGCGGTTTCGTAGAGGGAGATGGCGGCGGGGAGGGATTTCTTCTTGGAGCAGAGGTCGAGGTCGTGGCGGAACTTGCTCTCCGGGGTGTGATTGTGATTCTTCCTCATGCTTAGTTTGATGATGATTGATCAATGGTGATGAGTTGGGGAAGAAGAAGAAGAAGAAGAAGCAGGAGAAGAAACCCTAGGATTTCAAAACGAGAAGGTACTTATACGGTTCGTGATAAGTATGGGCCTAACGGGCTTGGGCTTTGACTGAGAATTGTGGGGTGACTTACGGGGCCAGTCTTATGTTTTGAACTTGTTTCCAGCTTTTCAGTGACCATTGTAGACTTTTGTGTAGGACGGTTACGGACTAGTTTACACGTATCTCGATTTAAGTTTTTGTCTTCGGTTCGGTTAAAGGCATCACACCGAAACTAAGGAATGTATGAGAAATTACTTTCTTACAATTTGACTCAAACAGTCGAACCTTGATATAATTGTATTGATAGTTTTTTTTGGATATTATGTGGTTTGGATTAGTTGTTTGTATTGGTGTAACTATATTGCTAGTTTTTCAAAAAAGAATTTATAGATAATAAAAAAATTTCGCCAAACGACATATTGTTATGCACTCCTAAAATCCAATTTTTATCCATCTGAATTCAACTACATCTTAAGACTCTTTAACTATAAGCCCCACAACTGCTTGCACTGTTGCCACCACCGAACAACTTCATCGTTACAGATAAGAAAAAGGAAAAATTACCCATGTCCTTTTATCTACCTATGCCAGTCCATTTTAGCCATATTTATACACATGGCAGTAATAATTTGGGGGAAAGCATATCAATGGTGGGAAGTAATAATATGGGGGAAACAAAATTTTGGGATTTAGCCTCTCTTTTTTTCGATCTGTTTGGGGATTTAGCTAACATCGTGGAAAGAGGGTGGAAGAGGATGACTAATATGCCCTTTCATGCTGTCACGAAGATGACACATGGATAACATTTGCTATCCAAAATTTAGACAGAATTCTAAAGAGGAGTCACATTGAAACACAATTGAAATCGCCAGGTTATTATTGTCCAAATTAAAAATAGAAGGACTAAAGTGAAATTCGCGTGGAAGTCGAAGAAATTAATATAAGAGAAATTTACTCAAAATAGAAGTATAACTATTTCATCATAATCGATAAATTTATCATGATTGATAAGTTCCATATGATAAATTTATCCTAGAAATTAATAGGCAAGGTAATAAATTGAACTTCATTTGCTAGTAAATTTTGTGTCCCAATCTTTCCTCTTTCTTTTTTCTTTTTGGGTAACACAGAGTGTCCCGAGGCTAGCTTTCACGTATCACAGAACTAAATCTCTACAGCCCCCACCAGCCTTTGCTAACCCAAAGGGTTTTTTCACATAGATGACTCTAAGGTTTTTTTGCAATGCAAGAGAGTTATTCTCTCTACTATTCAAGATCCAAACATGGAGTGGTTTGAAAGGATTACAAAGCAAACAAACAAGCACATTGCAACTCTGTATATTCAAATTCATCCATTTCAGCTATTATTGAGGGCAACTGAATCAACACTTTTGTTGAAAGTACTCCACAATACATTTTGCAGCAACATATTCGAATAACACCTCTAAAACAAATGAAAGTATACAATTGAGAAAAACTCCCCCAAAATCACACCATATAATTTGTATGCTTTTGTTCATCACTTAAACACGTATTTTACTATGCCTGGAAGGTGAATATTCATGAAGTAATCTTCCCAGTTAACCATCTTCGGGTTGAAATTAAATACATCTACCTCAACACCACTATCTTTCGCTGCCATACGCAATTTTTCCGTGTTAATATCATCGTAGCTGAAACAAAACAAAAAAAAAAATCATCCCCAATAAGTAGCATAATGTGAAAGAAGAACTGGTGAATTTGCCTCATACAAGAAACATATATATACTCACATTCCCTTGAAGAATAAGTAGGGCTGGTAAAGTTCTATCAACCGCATCACGAAGTTGATTTTTCGATGAAGATCACGGTACACTCCTCCAAAATATTGGCAGAATGCAATATTAATTATTTCTAATCCCTGCGAGACAATGAAAAGGAGGGAAAATTTTAAAAAGAAACAAGAAACAAGATTGGTGTTGGTAAGAATGTGGACATAATTAGTGAAGTCAAGGGCATGCGTCGTATTCAGTCAGTATTGGTGAATTACATGACTCTATTTCTCCTATTGGGAGTTTCGTTGAGTAGGTCCAGACGTAAACTCCTGACCATCGAACCAAAAATGAAGGAATAACTCACGTAGAGTCTCGTTTGGTTGCCAAAAAGGGGCAAAAGAAAGTAAAATTTTCTTACTACTTCCGCCTTCATTTTTCGTACTTTTGGAAAGTTCCGAAAAATTGTTATCCAAACCACGTTTCAAAAACTAAAACGCTTATCATTTTATATCTTCTCTCCTTTTAGAGAGAGAATGTTTACCGAGAATGTAAAACATAGTTTTGCTTTCTCAAAAATAAGTTCTTTTCCAAATTGGTACTTCCATTGATGCCAATTGGGCTGTCAATTATAAGATAAAAACATGCCAAAACAATGATAAATTATTCTCATTTTCCAACAAACTTCATGCATTTTCATGTGTTATAATACCCCTATCACACATACGGACACGCTTTCAATTTTTCCTGACATCTTAATTAGTAGATTGTTTTCAGCGTTTTTCTTTGTAAATTTTTTTTTTTTTTGAAAACAATTAAGATCCGATAAATATCAACCAAACAAGTTTATGTTCAACTATATATATATATCTCGAAACACGCGAAAGTAACCCCCATGCAAACAGACCTTTAGTGGGAGCAAATAGTGAATGGCCATGTATCTGTGGAAGCTATCCATGGAGCTCAAAACTGTGACCTTTCCGACTTTGATAGGCTTCCCATCTTTACCAATCCAAGGATTACTTGTGAAGTAACGGAGTCCATATTCTTGAATACAAGTAAATCTTATCGGGTTTGACACCGAAGAACCCACTTGGTAAATTGCTATCTGATCATGATCATCTGGGTAACAAGGTTGATTTGCATTTGCAGCCATGGCGACCATCATTGCGTTTACCACCATATCAGCCGGTATCTGCATATATATATATAAAAACATACAACAATAATCTTGGCTGAACATGTATTGCTCGATCGAGATATGGGTGACCAGGGGCGGACCCAGGATTTAGTTGCAGTAGGGTCAAATATCTATAACACATGTAATTTCGTGGGATTTTCAGGATAAAAATATTATCTTTTAATTTGGGGCAAAATTATAAAATACTCTCCAAAACTATACCTACTCTAGAGGTATTTTGGAACTCAGTGGGGTCAAGTGACCCCGCTTGCCCTATACTGGTCCGCCCATGTCTGGGTCGAAGGATTGTACGAAAAAAACTCAAGCAGGATGGCTTGTCATTGATGTCTTTTTTGTAGTTTAAAAAAAAAACGTGACATAAAGTTAAAAAACTGCCAGCCATAGGTATGAATAGTAAGATAGAATCAGGCTGCGACAACGTACGTACGCATAAGTACATATTTATCATGTCGAATACTGTTGAATTATATCTATTTATCATTACCGTACGTCTAGCGAATGATCGCATAATCCCTTACTTTTTGTGGTAGTTACCTCTCACCATCGTAAACGATGGGGATTGATGAAAGGGATTGTCAAAAGGTGATGAATCAACAAAGTAATTTTGGCCCACCCCCCAGACAATTGGGTAAACAAACTCCATAAATATAGTTGATTAAGACAACAAGATAAGTTCCAACCAGATAATTAAAATGAACCCACTATTGTTCACTGATTGAAATAGAAACAAAATGTTGTGTTCACCAACCTATCGGGTGAGTTAAACAAAATGAAACTCGCAAAAGTCATATTCTATGAACCAGCTTATATGTACCTCAACTTTCAAGGTACTAAATTATTACGAAAGTAAGTAGTTTTGATCGCTCACCACATCAATTATGGCTTCAGGATCGCCAAGGAAGCATTTCAATTTCCCTTTGGCATATCCAACGGCTAAGCTATCAATCGTCCTGTAATCGCACAAAAGAATCATAGAGATGAAAGATCAAATTCATAACCTATATAGTATATTACTTATTACAAGTAGGGTATTGATCGATTCTGTTTCACCAGCTCGGTCTCGATCAGAACCTGATCACATCACAAAATGTTGCTGCACGGCCGAACGGATGCTAAAGTTAAGAGGGTAGTTCTGTACGGCTACCTGATACCTTCAACCCAGCCGGGGAAGGGTTCTTTGAAAGTACTGGTTACAATGGTCGGACGGATGATGACAAGCGGCAGATTTCCTTTCAAGTGCCCCAAAAGCATCTCTCCCATTGCCTTTGTGAATACATAGGCATTTGGCCATCCGTGCTTCCTTGCTCTGGAGCAAAGGAAACAAGAAAATCAGCACGGACAATGAGTTAGTCTAATGGTTAAGGCCGAAGATTTAGAAATTTGTTTCCCTCCTGGGTTTGAAACATTCAAATTGCTATTAAGTTTTGAGAGTCCGTTTCATTCGAGGCCTTATTCCGATTTTAATTGGACTCTACACTAGTAAACGAAAGGATTAGTCTCTCAAAAATTAGATAATTAAATATGCGCATAAGCAACACAAACCTTGAGTTATTTAAAAATTAAGTGTACTCCAAGTGTCGACGACCTATTTTGTTTTGTTCCGACGCAAGTATGGGAGGCATCGATTGGTAGTTGGTGCTCATTGTGATCCGATATATATGAGAGGTGATCAATTCAATAGGATTAATTGTGCCGATCAATGATGTCAAATTAATGGTTGAGTAATTACGCAGCCGTCTAGCTGATCACCATTGTACGATAGCACTTGTCTTGCTTTCTACGCATGCAACCACACATTCATATGAGACATAGAGCCCGTTCCACTTTTGTTAAAAGCGGGTTTTTGAAAAGGAAGGTAAATTTTAAGTTCAAAAATTATGCGTTTACGCAAATAATTTTTCTACCAATATAGATCTTATTTGATAGATCTCATTGAGATCTTTTAAACGGTATAAAAAAAATTGAAAAATTATTTTTTATTTTCATTATATTTGAATTTGAAATTACTTTCTTTTTGAAAAAGAAGATTTTTAGAAAAAGCAGAACGGAATCATATACATTTAGCTAGTTTTAAACCTTTCATACATGCGCAATAATGTGGTGTAATGGCAACCAAAACCAATACCTAGCTAAATTATAGTGAACAGTACAATTATTTGGTTTAGCTAGTCATCTTTCTTTTTTCAACGAACACTAGGCATTTAACCAATCATCTACTCCCTCCGTCCCCTTTGTGGGTCTTGCCCAAATTTTAAATTTGGGTCTTAAAATGAGTCAAGGTTGGAGATACTCGTAAAACCCTTGCGCATAGTCTATTAGTCTCCGATATAACCATTTAAAACCTCCTTCAAAACTCAAAACAAACAAGTCTTCGAGTGGTCCTTAACATCTTTTTTTTTTTTTTCAACCGTCCTTAACATTTCATTTGATCTAGACCGGCCTTTGTGTATATGGTCCACTCCAATTTAATAGACAATGAAGTCTCACTTACCTCAGACCGACCTCGATCGTCAAGAAATGAAAAACTTGGGTATTAGGAAACAACCGTGCTAATTGCACATATGTTTTTGCTCATATCATGCACAAACATTTTTGTGAAGCCATATCGAGGTTCCACAAAATGATTCGAACCACTCATTTTTTTTAAAATATTTTTTAAAGGGTTTCTGTAAAAAATCAACTCCAACAGATATCGGTAAGGACTTTTTCAGAATTTGTTAGGCAAAACATTTGGAGCTGATTTTTCACAAAATCTCTCCAAAAACTATTTTAAAAAAAAAAGAATGGTTCAGATCATTTTATGGAACCTCGATATGGACCCCCTAAAAATGTATATGCAAAATATGTGAAAAACATCTGTGTGGGAATCATTACTGATTAGGAAACAAATGCCAAATGATGGGGCATCAAGTTTATAGTTTATGTTATAAGAGAAAACAAAAACAAAAACAAAAAAAAAGAAAGAAAAAGCATGGTGACGGAAGACATGGGGTAATTACTTGTCGTCGTTCTTTACAATTGGTTCATAGCAGTTTATGCAAAACTCGACTGCATCCGGAGTTTTCAAGTTAACAACCGGACAATCTTGACGTTTTCTATATATAAATTTGAGAAGTTGAATGTGGCTTTCTTTAACCGTGTGGAAGGAAATAGGAGGAGGGTGCGTTACTAAACCGAGTATCACAGTTTCATAAGAGAGTGACCCATGCATGCATCCATTAGGATAAGAGACAACACAAACAAGTTGAATATGTGTGGTTTGAATTTAAAGATCGCCTTTCAAAAAAAATAAATTTAAAGATCACATATATCTTGTGAATTTGAGCTTCTAGCTAGCTAGCTCTGAGGCTAAAGGGGGAGAAATTCTTCAGTGCCGAGCGGGCACTGTGCCACGTGGTGCTGAGTAGATCTCGGCCATCCAAATATGTTTTAGACGGCCTAGATTTGTTTGGGTAATTTTTAATGTAAAATTACCAAAACACCCCCCTCAAGCCCAAACAGATCTGTGCCGTTCAAAACACGTTTGAATGGCCGAGATCGTGCTCGGCACCACGTGGCACCATGCCCGCCCTGCACTGAAGAATTTCTCCTAAAGGGGTCACCTCTAATTTACTCCTAATAAATTCGTACGGTTTTCTGGTAGAGTTTAATAACCTCACATTTAATTAGGTGGGTTCAAATTCAAACAGTCCATGGATAACACGTACGTGATCACTGGTGTGGTGTGGGGGTGACCAGGGTGGATGCGAACCCCACTCCAGCTTCAAATAAACTTTTCCTTTTTTCTTTTTTCTTTCACTCTAAAATATAATTGGATTAGGTACCCAATTAATGATATTTGGACAAATTTATATTTTACGTAGTTAATGTAAAGATTGTGTATTTAAAACATGAATTAATGATCGAGTCGGAACATAACATTATTAATGTGTCACTGAACTCTCATTTGGACTTAAGTTCTTTTTGTTCTTAATTTCTAACAATATAAAAAGGCCTACAACAAAAGCTAAAATTCTAGAAATACCTCTTCGTGTTGAAGAACACAAGTGAGCTTCACTCCCAAATCTGAATCCTAACTCGGCCATTGTCAATAGAATTCTATTATTGTTTGTTTTTTCCCTTTCTATTTCTTCACACCACCCAGTGTGTAATTTCTTCACGATATTATTTATAAATAAATGTGTTTGTGGTTCTAGACTTTTTTGTTTTTCTTTTCTCCTAAGAATAATTTATTATCAAAGAAACTATTGAGAACCCTCCCCTAATTGATTTGAAAATTCTTTGTAGTTGTATAGGGCTTAAATTAACTAATCTCACATAACTCTCGATCAAAGAAATGTTGCCTAAATATACGGTGCAGCCCTACGTTTTTATTGGCTGCCCAATTATACAGAGTTCCAGCTCCTTCTAGTAGTCTTTAGTACAGGGAGATGACATATTTATCTAGTGCGTACTGCGCCTAATTTTCCCTACAGCATAACCTAGGAGAAATTTTCTAGTGCCGGATGGGTACCACGTGACCATGCCCACGTGGTGCCCGAGCAGCGAAGGATGGAATTAGGAGGGTCTAGTGGCGACAGCTACTACGACAAGAATTTTAGAAAATACAATTATTATATGTAAAAAAAATATTATCTCCAACTTACATAGTTTTGTCACCGCTAGATTTTTTATCTTATTTGTTGCTATATACTAGTCCTAAATTTTCTATTTTTTTAAGAAAGGAAATCCAGAAAAGTATTTCAAAACTAAATTCAATAGGCCAAAGTGAAATAATATAAAGAATGGGGTGTAATCAAGGAAAAAAAAAAAACTCCACACTTTAACCCTAAAACAACTTAACCTTAAAAATTAAACAAGTTAACCTAAATATATACTCGGCATCAGTGGCGGACTTCCGAAACATTAAAAAACCATTTATCATTTTGACGTTTTGTGTGGATTTCTCAAACTTTATCCCCGTTTGACAAAATAAACTAAGTGGCTTATTTTTTTGTTCTTATTCAAATTTTTTTCGTATTTGTTAGTTTGTCGTTAATTTTTTACGAATTATTGTATCGTCATGACGAGAGGAATCTAAAAAGTAAAAAATTATAATCGAAATCAAATTTTTTTGAATAAAAACGAAAATAAGCCAATAAACTAATTTTTTCATCTTTGTTCAAAAAAAATTTGATTTCGATCATAATTTTTTACTTTTTAGATTTCTCTCGTCATAACGATGCAATAATCCCTCAAAAATTAACGACAAACTAACAAATACGAAAAAATTTTGAATAGGGATAAAAAAATAAGCCACTTGACTTATTATTTAGCCGAACGGTGAATTGATGTTAGAGAAATTATTGAATATTTTGAATCCCTTGTTGAGTTTTGTCTTAGCAATAGATGATATTTGCACTATATTGAAAAAATATAACATCATGTACTATAGTTTTTTCGTACTCCACGTGCAAATGACAAACACCATTTACTATAGTTTTTGTTATGTTAATTATTTTAATTTTTTCTAGAGTCGATGACTATTCATATTGTAATGCATCTTTTTATAGTTGATGATCATTAAGGTTGGAAACCGCAGTCCGGTTGGTGGTGGATTTGTTCTTGATGTACAATTATTGATCAGGATCGGATACGATTTTTGGAATCAAACCGCAATAATATAGTTTATCGAGAATTTCCATATGTCCCATCGTGGATGTTGTCTTTGACCGAACTAGGAGGATATTAGTTGATATGCACGTGAACTAACTGGCCTAATAACTCAGACCGTTTTTAAAAAAAAAAAGAAAATTATTTGAAGAAGGTTGGATAATCAAACCTTTGGATGCCGAAGTCTTTCATTTCCACTGTAATCTCTGCATCTGTTGCCTCTTTAGTGTGAAGCTCGCTCAATCTCTCCTCCACAACTTTCTTCTCCGCGTCAATATCTAATCCACCGCCTCCATCCAGTGTCTCACCCATGCGGTAGGGGTTTTCAAGTATGAGCCCCGCCTTCTCCCCGGATACATAAGCTGAAAACATAGAAACCATTTTCAAGCCTAATCAAATAACTAGGGTCAAGAAAAAGGAAATACTCCGTCTGACCCATTTTAAATGTCCCCGTTTATATTTTGGGATATCCGAAATCTTTGTCCCGTTTCTGAAAACAAACAATTATAACATACCAACCTTCTATTGTTACCCTTAAAATGTACTCTTTCGATAGAAACACGTATAATGGTAGAGAATAAATTCTTTATACCGTCGGTGTAAATATTTGTTCTCTTCAAATCAATTACATCGCGTCGCGTTACAAAACAGTGGTCTCAATCAATAGAACATAATGACATGACACAATATAATTAATTTGAAAGAAACAAATGTTTATATCGATGATATAAAGAATTTATTCTCATAATGATAATGGAGTAGTAAAAGACACCAAGAAAACGATAATCAATGGAATTGTCGGGTGGTACGCCCTCTTTGGATCCTATTTTCCCATAGATTTCTACTTCATGTATCAATGCAATCTCAATCACGCATTCACAGCATGTTGAATTTTCGACGCACCCAAGAAAGAATAAGTCTTGAAATATACCTAATTAAAAGGCTTGAAAGAGAGAGGCGGAGGAGCAAAGAACTAGCATACAGAGGTGGCCCAATTCATTGACGGCCTAAGGCGACATCTGAATGCGAGTTGGCCTTGAGTAATCTAAGTGTGACGCCAAACTCATTGATGTTTGACCTAGTATATTATTTTGATTTTTTTTTTGATTTTTTAAGATGTAAAGTTGTTGCTGAAGAAATACTTAGTCTCTAGTGTATACGATTCTAGTATTTTCATAAGATCTAAAATATGAGAGAGATTAATCTTATGGAATGATCAATTGTGACAAAAAGATCTTTTTTAGAAGGCCTTATACCTAAATGAGGTTCTTTTACCGGTTGAAGTAGTTTTTTTGAAGTTGAAATGTACTCGTTCAATAGAAACATATATATATAATGGTAATGGAGTAGCAAAAGACAACAAAAAAATGATAATCGATGGAATTGTCAGTTGGTATGCCCTCTTTGGATCCTATGTTCTCATAAATTTCTACTTCATGTATAAATAAAATCTCAATCACATGACGTTGAATTTCCGACACATCCAAAAAAGAATAAGTCTTGAAATATACCTAATTAAAAGGCTTGAAAGAGAGAGGCAGAGGAGCAAAGAGCTAGCATATAGAGGTGGCCCAATTTCAATGAAGGCCTAAGGCGACATCTGAGTGCGAGTTGGCCTTGAGTAATCTGAGTGTGATGTCAAACTCATTGATGTTTGACCTAGTATATTATTTTGATTTTATTTGAATTCTTTTTGTTTTTATAAGATGTAAAGTTGTTGCTAAAAAAAATACTTAGTCTCTAGTGTACATATACGATTCTGGTATTTTTCTAAAATTTAAAATATGAGAGAGATTAATCTTATGGAATGATCAATTGTGACAAAAAGATCTCTTTTAGAAGGCCTTTTGCCTAAACGAGGTTCTTTTACCAGTTGAAGTAGTTTTTTAGAAGTTAAAATGTACTCTTTCGATAGAAACATATATATAATGGTAATGGAGTAGCAAAAGACACCAAAAAAAAAAAAAAATTGATAATCGATGGAATTGTCAGGTGGTAAGTCCTCTTTGGATTCTATGTTCCCATAGATTTCTACTTCATGTATTAATGCAATCTCAATCACACCATGTTGAATTTCCAACGCACCCAAAAAAGAATAAATTTTGAAATATAACTAAAGGGGTTGAAAGAGGTGGAGGAGCAAAGAGCTAGCATATAGAGGTGGCCCAATTTCATTGAAGGCCTAAGGCGGCATCCTATGAAGCACCGACACCTTTAGAGGTCGAGGTATTGCAATGTCGGACACGGGGATACCTCGGGGACACGCCACGTGGCATGTACCATAATTAAATTTGAATTTTTCATGGGAACACGGCGGGGACACTGCTGGGGACATGGCGGGGACACCGATGGGGACACAGTAGGGGGCCAAACTGTAATTTTTTTAAAAAAATTGGGGGCTAAACTGTAATTTTTTTTAAAATTAGGGATCAAACTGTAATTTTTAAAAAAAATTTGGATGGACCAATTATAATTTTTTTAAATTTTTGGGTGCTAAACAATAATTATTTATTTATTTATATATATATATACACGTGGCGTGTCCCCTGCCGTGTCCGTGTCCCCATTTTTATAGAATTTTCGTGTCTCGGTGTCGGTTTTGGTATCCGTGTCCGTGTTGGTGCATCA
>BPLS01000518.1:18358-56162 GCA_019656275.1 Rhododendron kiyosumense
TAGGCGGCATCTGAATGCAAGCTGGCCTTGAGTAATCTAAGTGTGACGCCAAACTCATTGATGTTTGACCTAGTATATTATTTTGATTTTATTTGAATTATATTTTTTTGTTTTTTAAAGATATAAAGTTGTTACTGAAGAAATACTAGTCTCTAGTGTATACAATTCTAGTATTTTTCATAAAATCTAAATATGAGAGAGATTTATCTTATGGAATAATCATTTGTGAAGAAAAGATCTTTTTTAGGAGGCCTTTTACCTAAGGAAATTGATTTTACCACTCCAAAAATTGATAGTGGGGCTCTAAAACCACGTTGTTTTGTGTATCAATACAGTTCAGTTTTGGAGCCCCTCCATCAATTTTTGGAGTGCAAAATCACAATCATTTACCTAAATTAGGTTCTTTTACTAGTTGAAGTAGTTTTTTTGAAGTGAAATTAAATTTGTAGTATAAATGTGTACACATGCATGAAAGTGATGCCTCCGATCATAATTAATAGACGGCCTACGCAGAAGCCTGAAAAATCCAGTGCAACTGGGTGTAGCTTAATTGAGCATCCGTACAGTACCCAGCGTTGCTGCCAAGCACAGGCAGCAGTGCCAAGCGTCCAATCCGATCATTCATTTCGACAATCGATGGCTTGGATCTTAATCTGAGCAACGGATGATTCAGATTTTTTATCTGCTCGAATTAAATCTGAGCCGTTCGTGCTGAGATGAACTACCGGATCAACCGCTGGACAGCGCTGCGGAGCACCTCACTCTCCTTGTACATTTCCATAGAAGAGGTGAGGGCCCAATCCTTGCCAAAAGCATCAATTGGTTGTTTATTCCCCTGAATCGGGGTTACTAATTTAGTTATTGGTTAATAATGGCATATATTCATATAACTTAGGCTGAGTATAATTGTGGCGTATATTAATCCGTTTGATGTAATTCACATACTACTATTAATCTTCTACAGCTTGTAAAAAAAAGAACATATAGAAAACTAAAATTCAACTGAAGGTAATAAAAGCAACAATGGTGTATCAATCATCACTAAGGAAACTAATAAAAATTATGCAAATAAAATCATCTTAAAAGGTACTAGTCATTAAAATAGTCACAACTGGAGGGACTTTACTAACCTGTGGATACATGGAGGAGCAGCTGTATATTTGCACATTTTTTTGCAAAGTTTATAACATTCATAGCTCCAAATGTATTGAGATGCAACGCAACATCGTATCTACGCAAAAATAGACAAAGCAAAACAAAATCTTTCGTTGGTAAGTATGTTATGAGAACAGATCGATAAAAATCGAAACTGTCGATCAAACCAAAATAAAATAAAATTAAAATATATAGTAGCTCATACCTTTCGTCAAAATTGGTTGTTGCAGCCAAATTCACTACAATGTGAACTTCCTTCCACATCTCTTCCACCAAATTAGGGTCATTCACGCCCAAGTTCTCAAAAGTAATGTCACCAGGGACTAAAGTGACTTTTTCCGAAATAAAGGGATTCAAATTCTCACCCAGTTTCTCTTTCAGCACTCTAAACAAGTCCTTGGCTATGACCTACAACAATTAAACAGTCGCTAATTAAGTTAATTAATTATACTCCAACCACATCACAAATATCTACCATTAAAAGGACTTCAAATTGAGATTACGCAATTTTGATCTCCTACGGCTATTTTTGCTATTTGGTGTATCATAAATTAATTAGTGCTGGCCGTGCGAGGTCCGAGTTGATGGATCAGCAGGAATGCCCCTTGTAATCTAACTCACTATCCTACCGGCATTATACCTAGTTGAAATCCTCTCCATCCAATCTTGTCTGTATTGGCATTTCGATACGTTATCGTCGTTTGATCAGTTGAGAATCTTTTCATCTCGAGGTTCTGACGTCGTGATCTAATAATGGCAGAAATGCATCGGAATGCCGGTGAGAAGTAGAGCTTACGAAAGCACGAATTGGGTTGGAATCTAATTTGGTCGATCCGACCGGCGTGCGTTTCGGTTTAACTATCCAATTAAATGGAAGTTATACCTAAGATGTATGCAGTGATGGATTTTGTTCAAATCGATCTGTGTTGGAAAAACTGGAAAGCTACTAATTAATTATGCTTTTTTTAATTTGGTGGAAGCTCTATACGTAGTTTAATGCTTGATTAATTACCTCATTATGGAACCTTTGGGATGCTGACTTAGCGTCTTCAGCTCTGAGAAGAAGATAGAGCCTCTTTACATTTGGCTGAACTCTAAGTATCTTCTCCACAAAAACTACATCCATAGAAACCATGTGTTACGTTATTTGGCAAAACCATCAGTACACACACACACACACACACACAGAGAGAGACAGATGATACTCTTTGCTATAAAGCCAGTGGCACCAGTGACTAAAATGGCCTTGTTCTCAAGGAACTTGATAATGCTCCCCAACTCCATTGTAAGGAAAAAGGACCAGCAAAAGTGTAAGAGAGAGAGAGAGAGAGAGAGAGAGGAAAAAGAAAAGAATGAGAGAGGTGAAGTAGGACTGAAAACTTTGGAGAGTTTTTGGGGCAATATATTGGGATTGATTTTCATTTTGGTGGTGCTAGAGTACTGTTTATATAAGAGAGAGAGAGAGAGGGGGGTGGAGCGAATGCAAGTTGTTGCTAACACACCCCTTATTTGAGTGTGTATCATATACACTCCTAAAATGTTATGAATTATAGAGAAAATATTACGAATCTTATTACTAGAAAGTTACGAATCATATAAAGGCGATGAGATACACCAAAATGTTATGAATTATAATAAAAATGTTACCAATCGTACTACTGAAATGTTATAAATTCTAGAACAAAAGTTACGAAACACACTAAAATGTTATAAATAAATCATAAAATAGGTGTGATAAGTGCCAAAATATTGGTATTTTGGCCCTCCAAACTACACTCGTTAGTCATTAATATTTGTTACTTGATATTTATTTTGCTTCTATTTTATTTATAGGTTGCTTCAGCTTGTTGTCCAAGATATTGGATAAAAAGAAGAGTAATGAAATTTGGGCTCAAAGTGCAAAATGATTGAATGAAGAATTGTTGATGCATTATTTCATAAAGCCCAAGGGACCCACTATGCGATTACAATGGTAATAATACCCAAATATATGTACTATTGATCCCACTGCCTTCGACAGCGAGTTTTGGAACGAGAAACGGTGTTTCGGAATTGGACACGGACGGAGGCAGCAGGAAATTGTTCTTTGGAACATGGAGATTAAATTCAACATCGTCCGATTCACTTCTTTTGATGGCCAGCTAAATCATCCCTCTAGAGTGTAGATGAAGCTCGAACTCTGATTAATCCTTTTATGTTTTGATTTATGTTTTATTATTCGAATCACGGTTATATGACTTTTAAGAATTTATTTATGATATTACTTATTTCCAGCAAATTTTGTGTATGAAAAATCCTCGGTTTTATGTATGTTCATACAACAGTTTTAATTGTTTTATGATAACTAATTCGATGGATTATACAACGTAAGACACGTCGTGCCGATGAGACGATCCATACTTTAATCTGAGACGGGTCATACTAATAAGACGATTCGTGCTAGGCGGAGCTAGTTCATGCGAATTGGTGATTCATAAATTATTTTTAGGAGGTATCGCTAGGGCTTGCAATCCTACGATATCCGGATTAATTCGAATATATAATCTACAATCGAAACATATTTAGGTTACAAGGTAAAAGAGTGGATTCGAAATCCTAGAACTTTTTCCCATCAACTCTTTTCTACTTTTCTACCGTCTTTAATTTCAGTTCAATAGTTTTAAGAAACTAACAATCAATCAATCTTTTTCTTGGATTAATATAGAAATTAATTGAAATAACTGTAACTCAGCCTTATAATCCATGTGGAGCGATACTCGAAATATTTACCATTGTTCATTTGAGTAATAGTTATTGTTTCGTTTTATTAATTATTTCCGAGTAGTAGTTATTATTTCGTTTTATTAATTATTTTTTATACGGAAACAACACAATCAAGATGCATATAATACACCATTTCGAGGGGTATGTATTGTAATCTTCTCCTTTCTTTGGTTAGATAAGACGTAAGACGGCGGTGTGTTTTTCAGTTTTATCGAGATGATGATTCTTTCCCTATGTTTTATTATTACTCCTAAAAGATAGAGTAAAATCACATGACCCAATTTGCTTTTTCTTCCAAATCTAACCAGTTATCATGACACGTGTCAAAACACTAGCGGTGGTACTTGGAATGGGATGTAGGTAAAGGCAGCTGACCTGTCGGCAGTCCCCTTATGGGGTGCGGAGACTGCTCCGTGAATTCGGCCAATTATCGGTTTGTGCTGCATTTATTTTCATGATTGAAAATGTTTATGTTGTAGAGCTTGTTGAAAACTCTAAGCATGTCAAAAATTATGCTAATTAAACACTGTTTAATACCTAATCGGAATACATTTATGTTTTTGAAAATGGATATGGCCACACTGAATCAAACCCATCAAGCCCAATTTTAATAAAGCAAAAATTCACTCCCATTAGGTATTACCAAGTATCCAATTAGCATGATTTTTGACGTCATTAAAATTTTTTGACGAGCTCTACGACATGAGCGGTTCCGATTATAAAAATTAACTCGATACGAGCTGATAATTAGCCAACTCCATGGTACAGGGGACTACTAACAAGCCAGATTCTTTAGCTAAAGAAGTTTAAAGCTTTCTGATAAAAAAAACGAAACAAAAAGTCTTCCTATGTGAGCGGTTGTGGATCAAGTTGTGTTTGGACCGTTGTATATGGAGGGAAAAAAAAAAGTGATTTTTTAAGAAGGAAAAAAATGAAGAAGTTTAATGCTTGCAAATTGCACTGCTGTACTAAAAAGCTGGCAAGTGCAAGGGAGTGTACTTAAAAGTTCAAAATGATGAGTGCTACACGCCGCCTATACCTGAGATTTTTCTACGAGCGTAATGCTGTGGGTACCGAAAATATGCACATATTATATGGTGTGTGGGGCAGGGCCGGCCCAAGGTATTTTGATGCTCGAGGCTAAATGGTGGAATAGTGTTCTACATAAATTTTTTAATTTAAAAACAATAAACAGAAATACTTTTATATATATAATTTTCATTCATACTATTCAACATGGTAAATATTTCGACATTAATGGTTTGTGTGGTTGTAATAATTTTCAGTGGACTTAGGTTTGAATCACATCAGTTTCAATTTGTGTGATGGGAGAATTTTTTTTTGGCAAAAAGACACTACAAAAAAGTACCCTACTAAGATTTAAATCTAAACATCATATGTGAAATAGCAAACACTTTGGTAGTGTTTGGTTGAGAGTTTAATTTAGTTTAGTTTTGATAGTGAGTAGAGAGAGAAATAGAGTAATTATTAAAAATAGGGGAATGATTGGAGAGAGATAGAGAGAGATGAGAAAGTAATAATTGAAAAAATAGGATAATGATTGGAGAAAGAAGTATGGTAATGATTGGAAACAAAATTAAAATTAAAACTAAAACTAAAATGGCTACCGAACAAAGCCTTTACCATTGAAACATTAATGTTTTGTTTGGATTGGGATTTGAAAAGTGTTTTTGAAAAATAGTAGGGATAATGAGTGAAGAGAGATAGAGAGAGAAAGGTGGAAAGTAGGGGGAATTTTTTAAAAAATTCTTTTTGAATCGCGAAGTGAACAAGGCATAAATGTGTTTGTATTATAGTTGCACACAGAATATATATATATACTTATCTACAAAGGGGTGTCCCATTTTTTGTCCAAAATATGGAGGCTCAAGATGGTGGCCTCTTGGGCCTCCCCATTAGGCCGGCCCAGTGTGGGGGCTCACTTTTGGATTCAACAAGAATAATATATATGAACTGTTTATTAAATTCAAATAAATTTTTTAGCGGACTTTCAAAACATTAGCTCAATAGGTAAGTGTAAGTGGTTGATCCAATCTTTCAAGTTTTCATTCAAAACTATTAAATTCTAGGGTTTTGGATAGACTGGAGGAGCGTGCTGTGCAGTTCTATGTTGCACAGCATGCTGTGCACGGTGAATTGCCATTGCTCCAGTCTCACTTTAATGATCGGAATAGTTCACTTCGAAGAGCTCATTATGTAGAATAAGTGTACCAAAAATCAGCTTGATCGAATATCATTAAGTATTTCATCCGAACATTATTATCTTGAAATTATTAAGTGTACCAAAAAAATAGTGGATTTTATTTAGTGTTTCAGATCCATTCGTTTCAAGATAATAATATTCGGATGAGGCACTTAATGATATCCGACCAAGTTGGTTTTTGGTAAACTTGTTCTTCACGACGAGCTCTACGTAGTGAACGATTTCGATCATCGAAGCGAGACCGGAGCAATGGCAACTCGCCTTGCACAACACGCTCCTCCAGTCCGGTTTTGGATACTTCAATGCTTGTATTCAAGAGTTTGTTTCCTGTTCTTGATGTCTTGGTCTCTATAATTTGATTGTTTAGCTCAATATTTTTTTTATTTTTTTACTCACCAAAAAATGGTAAATTGTTGATCCAATCTTTCAAATTTTCATTCAAAACTATTAAATTCTAGGGTTTTGGATACTTCGGTGTTGAGGACAGAGACGGATCCACTAATGGTCATATGGGGGCCACGGCCCCCGCGTTGTTTCAGGGTTTTTTTTTCAAATAAATAAATAAATTTTAATATGAGTTATTTTTTTATTTGTTAAGAACACCTAGATATTGTGTTTTGTTTGGAGTGTTGTTTAGACATTTAAATACTTTAAGAATGTGTTCGTTTTGGATCCCAGAACTCAATTTCGCTTTGTGCATACGGTCTCTCATAAGTTTTTCTTCCATTATTAATCTCATTTTTCTTTCTCTTCCTCTCCACTCATTACCCAAAAAACCTCCCTCCAAACTTAAGCCAAACAAACTATTAGAATTCCGAAACTTGAAATTTTAAAATTTTGTTGCTCATAGTTCGGCCCCCGCGTTTATGACATCCTGGTTCCGTCCCTGGTTGAGGAGTTTGTTCCATGTTCTTGATGTCTTAGTCTCTATAATTAGATCGTTTGGATGTACTACTATTTAATGGCAATGGCTACGACTTTGAATCCCAAGGAAAAAATAAGTTGTCAAGAACATCCTATAAGAAATTTGAAGACCCAAATATCTGATGGTATTATTATTAGATTCCGAAATGTTATGATACATGAAATAGGAAACATGAAAGTGACGGCTCGGATTCGCTCTGTGTGAATCCAAGCTGTCCATTTTCTTTCATGGAGACTTTCATATTTTCTGAATCCGCTATCGGTTGACTCGTTCCTGTTTGTACTTTGTGATGAAAATTACCCTTCATGTCCACCTATGTGATTAGGTATAACCAGTACTAAACAAGCCTGAATTTCCGTTCGACCGAAAAAAAAAGTACTAAACAAGTTTGAATGCTAATTAAGGCCCCCTAGAGGCCTAGACAAAGCAAATTAATCAAAGTGCATTAATGTTGTTTTTAGGTGTTTCATTTCATCTCATCTCATCCAATGTTCTTCTGTTTCTGTTTTATCTTTTCTGGGCTTTGCCTTGCATTTTGTAATGCTGGGTAGTCCGTCTTCGATGTCCCCTATCATTTTTAATAAAATCTTTTCTTTGTGCCGAGCAAAAAAAAAATGTTGTTTGTCAATCAAGTACTCTCTGTTTTCTTGGTGAATTGGAATCAAAGGCCAATTATTGGGTACTCTCGTGACATTGTCACATGATACTCTCCGAAAATATAAAATCGCCACCACATAATGTGAATGATCTGAATTGTTACCGGAACATTTTGATTTGCAGAATTAATTCAAATTAGAGCATGTGAGCTGGGTGAGTAGTCCATTTTTTGAAAAGTGACAGATGTTAGCTTTTGGGCTTTAAGATGGAGGAACCCACCACCACCAACTTCAGTGTCGCGCATTATAAAAGTAGCCAAAATCGGTAAAATAATTTATTGAAAATGGGTGACATAAAAGGGGGTCCAATTAGGGCATTTGAGTGTGGTTATAGCTCATAAAGACAGCTTAACAATAGTTGAATTTTTGTGTTTTGATGTTTGAACAAATAAAAAAACTTGGAAACTAGGACAATTGAAGTAGCACAAGATCAAACCCCACCTTCAACTTCAAGTTTAAGACGCAAAAGACTCAAGTTTCCCCTCCCAAAGATACAAGTACGCGTATATATCGATTTTGCACTGTGGTTGGCTTAGCAGCCATCTAGCTGCATGAAGTGTTTTCTATGCATGCACGTAGTGCTCTCTACCGGAAATGCAAAAAAAAGAAAGCCACTATGATGGCATCAGTCGCACTAGGTTGGCATTGGTCAGTCTCTATGGGAAGCATTGTCAATTGTGGAACTACCGTGCCCATTGAATATCGGCAAGTAGCTAGAATGTGAGGCTTGACAAGTGACCGTGTGATCAATTTATCACTGGACTCGTATCCTTCATTTAATTGAGACGTGTTTTCTATATCTCTGTGAGTAATAGGTCTTTATAATAACTGCATTAGTTGAACACGGTAGGTTATAATCATCATATCCACAAGGGCGGTCCCATTAATGAGTAAGGGAAGTTAAGTGACCCCACTAAGTTGGAAAATCCACCAGAGGAATACTTAAATTTTCGGACATTTTTTATAATTTTGCCCCATAGGCTTTTGAACTTGTAGGTGCCCCAAAGATAATAGAATTGCCCCATAAGTTCTATACCATTTGGTCCTTGTCCCATAAGTAAAATAATTGCCTTGATTTTTTAGGTATCTCTTCCTCAACAAAAAAGATCGACTCTGGGACAAAAGGATTGACTGTGACTTCTTTTAGGAGAAGTTAAAGTTGAGTACGAAGTTGAACCACACATTTAAGTGGGTTTTATACATTTGGAAGTGGACCTCATATATTTATGTGATTCAAATTTGTGCTCAACCATTTTACAGGGGCATTGATTAATTTCTCTTTTTCTTGTATGTGTTTTTGGAAGAAAATGATTATCATCCTTTCTTTTTTTTTTTATAAAGGCACCCCATTTTTTGTCTTTTAGTGTGAACTTTATGTGTAGTTTTCATTAAAAGACAATAAAAGGAGTGGACATAAAAAAAAAAATATGAGTGTAAAAATCATTACTCATTTGGAATTTTAATTTTAAGGTATAAATCGATATCCTTTTTGTTTTGGGAAATTTTATAGATAGATAATTCACTTAACCACTTTTTGCATGGCATTTCAGTGCATGTAATTTTTGTAAGTATATTGTAAGGCCAAATTTTCAAATGTCTACTATTGTATCAGACTTTCTATTCTAACACAATTCTATTGAAATGGAGTAGTATTATTTTCTTCCAATAATTATTGTTTTACTTTTCCAAGTAGTGGTGGAGAGAGTTGAAGGAGAGAGAAACACAAATAATGAAATAAGAGCTAGAAGTGAAAAGTTTGTTTTCCAAAATAATTTGTTGAAGTGCTTCAGGGAAGCTGGTAATTAAAGGGCTAGTTTTATGTTTTTAATTTAGGTTAAGGATGATGTTTAGGGAATGAGAAGCGGATCCTCTAGGACGTTAATTTTGGAGACCTCTCTGGATTTGCCATTTTTTGGAAAATTTACATAAATGGTCCTCCCCGTTTCATTTGAGTATCATTTTTGTCCTCCAAGTATCAATTATAAACTCTTTTGACCTTCAAGTTTAGTTTTCATACCAAATTTGATCCAATTGATAACTTCTGTCGGCCAAACTAGACGAAAAAAATTAAATTGATGGAAGTTTGGACGTTGTAGTTCGTACCAAGTTGGTTCAATTGACAAACGTTATCAATTAGACCAACTTGGTACGAAAACCAAACTTGAAGGTCAAAAAAGTTGTAATTGATACTTGAAAGACGAAAATGAGATTCAGGTAAAACTAGGAGGACCATTTTTATAAATTTTCCTTTTTTTTTAACACGGAAAAAACATGCTACACAAGTACAAAGATTAAAGGGAAAATGATACAACTGCATCACTACCAAAAACTATCATCCCAACTACGTTGGCATGGAGGCCTTGGACAATCACATGCCATCCAAACACCGAAAGAAGGTTGCCGAGAGACCAACACGACCCTAAGTGAGAGAACGATACATTATAATAAAGAAGTTAAATCTCCAAACAGGTGGAGGGAAAAAGAAAAAAAAACCCAAAAAAGTCCCATTCAAATGAATTCAAAATTAACCCCTTTTGGGCCCCATCACCCTGATCTTGTGACTATAGTTAATTGGCAGCAGCAACCAAGGATAACAAGATCAGTAAAGACCATTCGCATTTAGTACCAATTCACATGGATATAAAGAACAGTAGCATCAGTTATCCGAGTGACCTAGAAGCACAGCAGCAGGTAGCAATATTTAGGGGTAAACGGTAGGGTTTAAGCATTTTTCCAAACCAAACCGAATACTTCGGTTTTGACATTTTACAAGCCAAACCAAATATTAATGGTTCGGATTGACCAGTTTAAAATATTAATAGTTCGGGTTGACCTGTTTATTCAGGTTTTCGGATTGCTCTTCGTGCATTTTTCAACAATAACTTATATCTAATTCCTATAGGACAAAATTGGTAAGAGAAAGGTGGACAAAATTGTTTTTTTTTTTTGGCATAAGAAAGAACTTCATAGATCGATAAAGTCATTACAAAAGTCATAGATAATAAATACAGCCCCAAAGACAAAAGATACATAAACTGAAAGCTAGATAGAGAAGTACAACAAGTATAAAAGATGAGCAACTGCCAAAGCAAAAAAGATCCACTTGAGAAAGCTTATCCGTTGTCAAAAGGATAAGATATGTCAACTTCGCCGAGCAAAAGAAAAAGATATGTCAACTTCGGAGTGAATCCTGGAAGCCGAAGCAAATCTTGCCAAAAGAAAAGCTTGATGAACTTTGTTCCGCGTGCATAACGTTATACTGCAAATGTGGAGATCTTGAGCTAGAAAGCAGAAGTCAAAAAACAGAGAGGCTGCAATTGCCCCGAGGTCCTTTAAACAAGGTGGACAAAATTGTTGAAAAATGCGTTCAAGGGATCCCTTACTTTCCACCGGTTTGGTCCAGTGTCGTTTTCGATCCGGTTTAATGTTCCTGGACAACTCTAAATTCCAAATATAGCAGCAAAATGATACTCCCATGAACATACTTCAAATACTTTAATAGGGCTGCACCTCGTGGAGGATTTTACTAAGAGAAAGGAAAATGAACATTTTCTTCTTAGTTTTTATGCGCAATTTGATCAGTGCAATGGGTGTTTTGATTCAGTAATGATGCAAAAACAAAATAGAATACAGTGGGGAACTGAGTTACTAAAAAATCAAAAACAAAACCAAACCCTAGAAGCCTACATCTAGATGGGAGTTCCAGAAAGGAGGATACCAAATTTACACGACCAAATTAGGCTTAACATGTTACAGGGAACAACATCCACCAACTAGATTACAGTTACCCATGTAAACTGCTAAAGAGAGAAATCAAAACAACTTATGCTATTTCAAGAGTTAGAACTTCTGTTACATACCCCCAGAACTCCTCCAATGTGCCTCAGCTGACAAGAAATACAAGAGAGGTTTAACCAAAATGAAGTTGACTCAACTCAATCTCTCTATGTCAGAAAACCTTCACGGAATGATGCCACACGAGACACAACAGAGTATGAAGCCAGAAAACGTACTTCGCCAAACACATCAGCAACACCATGCATCAGTGTTCTATATCACAAGAAACATTGCTTCCAAAAGCAGAACTCAGGAACCATCCGTTTCTTTCACCTGTGGGGCCGGATCTAATGGCTCTAAAGGTCGGTCCAAATCAACATTGTTTACTAGGGGCGCCGTGGACTCTATTCCATCTTTTTCAGGCATGGCCGAGTCAATTTGATCCACTTTTGATAAGGGGGCTAACTCTGTTTTATCACAAGCTGGCTGCACTGAACCCGTTTGATCTGCTGCTGAAAGGGCAAAAGCCATTTGATCTGTTGTTGGAGGGGTGGAGGCCGTTTGATCTGTTGTGGGCAGCGATTCTATAGGAGGGGTGGAACTTTTGGGGTCGGGAATGACTTCGGTTGTTTCATATTCAGATAGGAGATCCATGAATTCATTAAGAAGACGCTGGACTTTTCTGTTTGATGCCATTGCCGGAAGAATATCTTCCCTTAAAAGTTTGTGCTTCTTCATTCCCTGTGGAAGCCCAGAATATGTGACTTGGCAACCCCCGAAAGAAACCACATAAACCAGAACATAACTCACATACATATAGAGAGAGAGAGAGAGAGAGAGAGAGAGAGCACTTGGAAATTGTCAAATCCAAGAGTAAAAGCAGGTAATACAATCATTAGGATGTCCTACTTTGAAACAATTTTGAAAAACCAACCCAAACTCCAACTCTAATCCATTCAGGAATAAAGCTTAACATGTTGAATTCCACTCGCAGTCACAGCACACTAGGATACCACCGAAGGAGTTATTTTCTGGAGTTCCACCATATAAATCGGAACAACAGTAAGAACTTAAAGATGATTTTGAACCAGAAACAACCAAACGAACCTCAGAGCAAGTGTAGGTATGTGGGATGCAGAAAGAGGGTGAACATCCGAAAGCCATTTTTCTTTAATACCCTCAGTCAAAATGCAATATTGATGCAATCATGCAAGGCCTCTTAAACTCGTACCTCTAAAAGAGATAAAAGTCCACCTTTTAGAAGAGTGGGGGGCTTAATTACCATTGCTAAAAGGTTAAGGGATAGAAAAACAAAATGTTCAAAAGTTTATCAAGAATCAAATACAGCAAGATTTTCTTTTTCACATAAGGCTTAAACTATAAAGCTTCCATAAGAAGTGTGATGACAAAGGAGACAGGGGATGTCCTTGTCTTAAACTCCAAGAATATATAAAGAAGCCCTAATGAACACCATTAACTAGGATAGATGACTTCAATGCGAAAATGCAAAATTTCATCTACTCCACCTCTCACTCCTTTGCCATCCTCCAAAGCAAGCATATCAGAAAATCCCAGCTGCAATGGCTGTAGGCTTTCTCCAAGTCCAACTTGCAAATAACCCCAGGACTGATGTTTGAAGCCTCACATGCATGCACACATAGGCAATCAAATTTGCATCCAAGATTTGTCTACCACCCCTGGACTTGGCAACAATGTTGTCCACTAGGGTAATGTGCCAGAAGTCCTCAAATGACCACACCAATCCTATAAAAAAGCAGCATTCAAGCTCGTCTCAAACCCCCTAAAAAAAAAGAGCTCCTTAAAAAATGGCAATGCATACCCCCTCACAAAGGGTCATTTGATCCGAGATATATAATCCTCTCCTAACTCCAATTATCTAGGCAAGGTATCCTCCCATCCGCCTCCAAGTCCAATCCATGAAAGACCCTCACAAAATTCCTGCTCCCTGCCAAGGGACAACCACTGAGGACTCCTGGGGAATGAATCTTAAAACTCCCTCATTGCACTACTGAGAATTTCACAGTTCCAATGTCTAGTGGGGAACCAACCAAACACTTTTCTCTTCTCCTATCTCCCCTTATGGAACTTGTCTTCTTACTTATTCTTCTCCTCTTCACATCCAGTTTTCCTCTGGCTTTTGTTTTCCATTTTACTAGAACCCAAATGAAACAGATCTATTAGGACATAAATAAATGCACAACAAGAGGAGGAAATGACCCTGCCAACGAGCCCAAAATGCTATGGTGGATTATAAACCATTGATCAAAGTAAACGACAATATTCAACATTATAAACCATTGATCGAAGTAGTTGACAATACTCAACAAATGTTTATAAAAAAATTCTTTTTTTATCCTTGGTAAACAAAATATGAAATCCTTTTAAAAAAAAACGCAATATGAAACACATTGAATGAGCAGCTGTATTTTCTAAATCATGACAAGTTCGTCTGTAATGAAGATTCTTCTTAAGAGATGCTCAGAGTTGCAGTAGCACAAAAATATTGATGACACCAAAGAAGAGGTACATCAAATCTTACCAGCACACAAGAATCCCATTTCAGGTCCTTGGGATCTGAAGATACAGCATCAGCCATCCCAGTTGGAGGTCCAAGAAAGTTCTCACAAACTTCCCGCAAACGGGACTCATCCGCCTCTCTGCAATACGAGAGAACAAATTATTCCAAGTAAGAGAACAACATATAATTAGCAGTTGATATTTCTTACAGCGCTATTGCAAACAAACAGTTCAATTATAGAGAGAATGAAGACAGTAACACCTAACCATACAACTAAGTTAATGTGACAAAGATAAATTCAACACAACAGCAAAGCACTTCAAGTTTCGAGAGTACAAAATTAGATTTCTAAGTCACAGTAATGAAGACTTCACTTGTATACACTAGAAAATGGAAACCCAACCAACCTTGCCAGAAATCGCACGTAGGACAGAAGGCACTGGTGATATTCAGACGGGGACTTCAATGCCAGCGCAGATGCAAGTTGAGATTCCAAATGAGCACGTGTTTGCACACCATCGTCAGTGACTCTGTACCAGAAACACCATGCAGTCAAACTCTTGCAGTAATGAAAATTTTGTCATAATTTGTGTATAGACACTTGATAGGAAGAGATTTCAAAAGGCGTCGAATCAGAACTACAGCAATCACGACAACAGTCTAAATTGAAGAAAATTGTGAGCTTGGTAAAAGCTGATATTTTCCTAAACATAAATACAAATGGAATCAAACTAGTTACATGACAGATTCATACAAAGGGTATTTATAAGACTGGATTATTGAACTTTGCATGAAAACCCAGTTAAACAATGGGAGAGCATTCAATATGAAAGGCACCTGATGAACAGCAATGGAACCATAGAACACCCATTTTCCACAGTCCGCGTGGGGTCTCGATGGTAGATGCTACATCCCATCCTATGGTAGATGCTTCCTAATTGGTGTTGCATTTTATTTTTGCATGAGCAGGTACTGAGACAGTTAAATACCTCTAAGGCCATTGCTTGGTTTCAGGGAGCTATGATCCATTCTTTTTCATGCCGTGAGCAGTTCTCGACAGTGTATATACAGAAGGAGATGATAAGGAATGTATAATCTTAAGCTAAAATGCTAAAGCCAGTGATGTTCGGTTTTTTGCTTTAACAAGGTCACAAAATGGATCCTCAGCATCCAATTGATGGATAGATATTTGGGGCCAACTCTTAGTAGTAGGATCCTTTCAAAATGGGTGCACTCCCATGACTGGAGCTCGAATCAGCGCTCCCAAGATGGGAGCTTGACGAGAGCTCGCTCTAACTAAGAAGGGAGCTTATTGGGCTGTTAAGGCAGTTATACTCTTACTTTGAAGGGAG
Source organism: Rhododendron kiyosumense (assembly GCA_019656275.1). Classification (NCBI taxonomy): domain Eukaryota; kingdom Viridiplantae; phylum Streptophyta; class Magnoliopsida; order Ericales; family Ericaceae; genus Rhododendron; species Rhododendron kiyosumense. The sequence continues at coordinate 33,750 of BPLS01000518.1, forward strand.
TTACGCCATTGTGGAACTAAGAATATGAAAATTATATCAGTCAAGAAGTTTTGCAAATTGTTAATTGTGAAAATTCTAAATAAGTATATTTTCCTGCAACGGTCAAGTATTTATAGATATTTTATATACGTATTTATACAGAATCTCTATACGCTCACCTAGAAGCTCCTAAGGTCCCTCCCAACCTTAGGAGCTTCTAGGTGCCTCCTTTCCCTCGCACCCGCTCTTGTGCTACTAAGGGCCAACTCCAGAGAATATTTGAATCATACATGCCCCCCTACAGACACACACCCCACCCACCTGCATGTTTTAGTGGCATTTCTTCCACACACAACAAAAACCAAAAACAATGGCATAGTACTTTGTTGAGGCTACTACACAATTTAAGAGAAGGAAAAAAAAAATCACAATGCATACAAACCTGCTCCAACCTGGCTTCCTGGCCAAGAACTTCCTAACATCCACCTGTAAAGCAGCAACCTCACCACTCTGAATAGAGCCCAAGTTCCATGAACTTGCAAAATTCGATGCAGGGAAGCAATCATCCGCAACCCTAAGCCAACACATGAGGCTCATATCAAAAAGGAAGGCATGACGTGTGGCTAGAACAACAAGAGGAAAACCAGACTTTGATAGCTTTGCAGATATGATTTTGATTGTGCCTGGAAACATGTCAACAAGAAAAACGCCATTCAACATTCACATAAAAGGTATACCAGTAACGAAATAAAACAAAGTTCAAAACCAACATCTGTTACATTTTGATAAGGTCCATGCAAAAGAATCAAAGCTAACACTTTCTCAAATAGGGGGGTGGGGCGGACAAGCATGTTAATTTCCTTTCTGATATGCAAAGAAAAAAAGGACTTGAGAAGATGGAAAATCTAGACTAACTAGAAATGAGAGGCGGAAGCAATCATTTATCCATCTATCTTCAACGTCTTCAGAACCAGAACAGGGGGAGAAGAAAGGGAGAGTGATGTAACTAACTTCAATGTCTCACGTGGAAGAGACCAAAGAAAGGCACAGCTAAAAGAACAGGAATCAGGAAAAAGTGAGAAACAAGAGAGCCCAAAGCTCCTTCACATTTTTCTTGGACAAACTTTATTCCTCTGAATGGAGGATATTCCCGTTCTGTACATGTATGCCAATCATGGCCTTACAAAACACCCTCAAAAAAGAAGAAACATCTGGGTTGTTACGAAAGCTCTTCCTTGAACATTTTAAACAATCTAGTCAGTGATGTCTAATTGTCACAACAGCTCATCTCACAATCTTTGTTGATCTCATGGAATCCATAACAATTTGAACTGTATGGTGTATTTTGGGGATCTTCAAGTACAAGAAGCAGCAACACATCATTACGAACCATACCCTTAGTATTAAGTTACCTGCATCTTTGGCAGTTGATCTTGGATCTGCAGTAACCAGTGAAGCCAATGAATCATGAAGGAGACATTTCATGTTGAACAGATCCCATACATACAAGGATCCCTTCCTCGTGACAAGAAACAACTTCCAACTCTCATCACAATCAATGAATACCGCTGCAGATCCCATCATCATGGTCGGCATGGCACGTCTCCCACATTTTGTGTATACCTTTGGAAGGACAAATACGTATACATGGTCGATATATCACAAAGGAAAACACAACTAGAACAAAGAATGCTTTCAATCCCCAAATAACTTGTCTTAGTACACATATATGCATGCTTTTATGTATTGGCGGACATATGTACCCTCTATGATCTTAAATTCCATCTAGTTTCAAACATCAGCATAGGATCACTGCAAAATGTGTGCAGTGAGAGCCTTTACTGTTGATTAAGATTAAAATAATTGTTTTAAATATGACACGTGATTGCAGAATCAAAATCAAGTTCAAAAAACAGTATTTTAGCAGCGTGATAAATTGCATGTCCATTGAACCGGCTACCAACTCAATAGCTTCACAACATGTCAGTAGGTAGAGGAGGGAGAGCTACATTGGTGATGGTGGTGCAGTGGTGGCGCCCCCGGAGAAAGCCGAGGTAGTAGATGGTTCTAGAGGAGAACCACCTGGAAATTCAAATATGTGAATACTGAATATGAATGGTAGGCAAAAGACAGCATCCAACTACTGCAATGCCTTCTGAGACAGAAAGGCTAATTCTTGGACATTGGAGCAGTAAGGGTGGGATTCAGATGGATCAAGAGAGGAGCAGTAAGCGTGGGATTCAGATGGATCAAGAGAGGAGCAGGTGCATTGTAGACTGGGAAGTGCCAAAGAACGAGAGAGCAACTTTTAACAACTTCATCAGCAACAAACCACTAATAGCCTAACGAGCACGACCGTGACATATATAACTCAACTGAGATAGCACGTCAATAAAAAGATAATGTCATTAGCTGTATTAAACTTGTTGCTTGCTTTAAAACACACTCCTATCAGCAATAAACCACTAATAGCCTAACGAACACGACCGTGACATATATAACTCTACTAAGCTAGTACGTCAATAAAAAGATAATGTCATGAGCTGTATTAAACTTGTTGCTTGCTTTTTAAAACACACTCCTATAAGATAAGAAGGGAAATAGAAAAGAAAAGAAAAGATTATGATTTGCTAAACAAATGTACAGAATCACTACATCAGTCAGTAAAAATATTCAGTTTGAACTCTTATGCAGGAATACATTGGCAACAATTGGGCTACATTTTCTTGAGAATTATAGACTCATAAATTAGAAATTTTCTCAGCAACTCTGTGTGCTCCACAAAGTTTCCTTATCTTTCTCCCTGATTCCTCAAAGTCTAATACTTGATTAGTGATGAAATGCTCTCCTTACAGTTTTTACATTCTTTCCTCCACGCTTTGCAATATAAAGTCTCGATTACTTGGAAAAAACACATAATTTGGCTCCACCAGATTCAAGAACTTCTTTATGGTTGAATATATATTTATCTGAAACCAGAGGATAGAAAAAAGGATGCAAATGATTTTTCAAAAAAAAACCAAACAAAAACATCAAAAAGAAACAAAACACAAAACCTACAAGAACAACAAAAAGAGAAAATTACTGATCATATAGTCCACATTGAGCAATGGAATTGTATTCGGGGAGGAAATAATTTGGTAGCCTTTCAAAACTTCAAACATTAAAGATCAGGAACTCCATGCTAACCTGAAGGCATCCATCCTCACACCCAACAGCCCAGAAGTTGGCATTACCAGCCAAAACAGTGACATTGCCAGATACCCTATCAGACCAAAGAGTATCTGCCCCTCTTGTACAAGCAATTTCCGTTTCTCTCATAGTAAATGTGTTTCCCACTCCAACAATATCATTCACAGCATGTTCGCGAGGACGAGCTTCCAAACAAACTGGCTCGGCATCTTTCCCTTCTTTCTTGTCAAAAACCCTAATTGAAAGCTTCCCAGAAGCAGAAGCTTCCACAATTCCTTTCTGTTCAACACAAACACTTCCATCCTTACCATCTGATGCCGGAACCTTCTCTATTACCAGACTCTCACTGACAGTAGCCCTAGCTGTGACACCCGAACGCTCTTTCAGATCAGAGTTTCCACCTACTGTTCTCCTCATAGAACCCTCTCTAATGCCACTGTCACTAAGAACCAATCCGTTATCATCCTTTCTGTTATTCACCCCCTTCGTAGGGAAATCAAGTGCTTGAGACTCAGCAGACACTCCAACTGCCTCAGGGATTATCCTCTTTCTCCCATCAGGGCGCCTATATTCTCTTTGCTTTACAGGACTTGGCTTTTGAACAGTGTTTGTCACTTTGTTTAATCCATCCCCATCCTTCTTCCCATCATCAACGCGAGATTCAGGAGTCTTTGTGGAAACCACCAAATGATTAGAAGATTTTATGGCTGTCGAGTTTTGTGAAACATCTGGGATGGCTTTTTTGCTTGTGGCTTGTTTAGCAGAGGCTGCTTCAAGCAACAACTGTGCTGGTGTTTCAGCTAAGTTTGCCTGTCGGCCTCTGACATCACCATATCGATTTCTTTTCAGTTCATCCAACTCGGTATCACTTAGCTTCTGGCCAAGTTCTTTCTCCTCAAAATGGAAAGTAGCCACTGTCCCATCCAAGGAACAAGCAAATAGTGAGTACCCATCAGGACTCCTGTTTTGAAAAATGAAGACAAGCAGAACTGGGATTAGAGGGAAAAATCTTAAACCGAAACAAACAAAAGGAAAAAAGGAACAAGGAGGTGGGCAAAAGAAAGAATATATCACTACTATAAAGCCAACACCTTGAAGCTGGCTGACGTTACTTTTAGTTCCTAAAGCACCATGAGGGCAAACATAATAATCCTATGTCAACTTAGTTTGAATTTTAATGTCCAAAAAACAATGTTACCTATACCTATACCTGTAACTTCCTCTATACACACGAATAGTAACCGCATTGAAAATAGAAAGCAAGCCAATAGTAGGGTAGGAATATATTTTTGTTCTTCTTCCAATTCTCAGTTCAAACACCAACGTAGACATACACAAAGGTGAACAACTTACACTTCGAGGTGAACTGCATCTTTCTATGGCTTCAATTTCTAATTTCGTAGTTGAATATTGGTTGGGTTGTAATATGATATTTATCTTTGTATTGGTTCCGTTTCTGAATTGATTTCTTTCAGTGTCCTCTTTCTTTCTTTGTTGGATTCTCCAAATTAGGTGCATTGACAGTGAAGAAAGGGAATTGATTTATCCATCATCTAAATACGCAGCCTCAGATTTATGGGGAATTTCCCTTGCCCCGATAGTGTCAACATCAAACAGAAGAACTGAACAAGTATTTCAGGTGTGCAGTGAATGGTAGTAGAGATTAGAAAGATGCCAACCAAAATGATTGACGGTATGTAATGAAGAAAACATTTTGACTGAGAAGAAACAAACCAGGATAAATCCACAACACTTTGGGTGAAGAAATGCTTGGCCACAAAGAGAGGGCGAGGACTTGCAGTTGTCCATACTGTTATTGTGCGGTCTTGACTACCAATAGCAATAATATTATATGCCTGTGAGTCTTTGTCTCCTGCCTTAGAAGCCCCATTAGCCCATCCAGTAGCTGCTGCTTTGACATCCTGAGCATTCGATAAACTCCCTCTGAACATCGAATGATTGAACTTTACAACGATAATAGGCGCATTGTGTCCTAAAAAATCAAAAGTAGCAGCCCATTCCCCTCGTTCTAAAACAGGTGCAGAGTGCCTCGGCTTCTGGAAACCATGAGTCGTAGTTATAAAATGGCCACAAGGTGACCATCCAAGCCTCCTAAAGAACGTAGAACCAAGCTGGAAAAGAAAACTGATCAGGCTATAGAAAGCAAAAGGACCAAGAATTTTTTTACTTTCTTACCTTTCTACCCCCAAAAAAAGAGTAAAAAAAAAATCAAAAAAGTCAAGTCCAGAGTCACGTACTGATTTTGCCCAGTGGCCATCTGTCCTGTGAGCAAGGCTCCAGTCACTTGTTCGCCAGATAATAACAGTCTTATCATCAGACTGACTTGCTACAAAGGAACCAATGGGATCCCAAGTAACCCCCTTAACCAGACTAGAGTGACCTCTGAGAACAGCAGTGCAGATGCCACTGCTCATGTTCCAGATGTGGACAGTATTGTCCAGACTTCCACTTGCCAATATTGAGTCATCTGGAGACCAATTAAGATCCACCTACTTTAAGCATGGAAAAACAATATGCTTGTCATATAGTACACTATAATACAAGTGGAAACCAAGTTGAAAACAAGGTTGTTATTGAATGACACATAAAAAAATTTGAAGTCCCTTCGTCATGCATTCCCTTTTGTGTACCATGTAAGGAGCAGATGCATAGTCTTGAAAGAAACCATTAGAGCAACTCCAACCAAACTACGAATTGTCAAAACGAAGAATGGAGTTGTTCCAACCATGCTCCAGTTGCATTCTCAAAATAAACCACCAACTTTGACACGCCAATACACCATTAATGAAGATATTTATGACACCTTACAATGAGACCAGAACGGTATATTTAGGTAATATTATGCAAAATAAAATTTAAGTTTTCAAGGAGTTTCAAACAGAGAAGAGTTGATTTTTGAAAAATAGAGATAAAAATGAACAAGTGTGATTGGACTTTGTCTGAATAGTGATATCCTTCAAAATCAGTCGAATAAAATATCATGTTTCAAGTCTTTAAAATGAAGACTGGGGGGCGGAAATGCTCTCACAAGAGAAAAGATAATTTGGTATGGGCCAGTACAAGTCATACATGATTTAAATTCCATGGAAACATTAGATTGGTCGCCAAAACACAAATTTCAAACCAGATTTAGAACGAAGTCAATAAGTTTAGTGGATGAGTAATCTTATTACCACGTCTGCCGTGTGTCCTCTTAAAGTCATTGCAACCTTCCAGTTCTCAATGTCAGGGGGCTCTCCGCTACCAAATTCAGTGGTTCCCGAACCAGGCTTCCTCTCATGAATGAGAATCACCTGGTCATCCGACCCAGAGGCAAGATACCGACCATGCTTAGCCCACCTAACACAATTAACAGACCCGAAATGGTCGCGAAGGGTTGCAAGAAGTTTTTGTGTTGACTCATTAGCTTCCAAATCCCGGCCAACAGATTTTGTGTTCCATATACGGACCTGCAGTAGAAATCCAAGAACATTACATAATATAAGAGACAGAAAACAAAAGACTACATGTCCCGATCCATTAGGCTTCCACAATGACATGATTAATTAAGTCACTACAATTAATCTAAGAACTTCGGTTGTGACCTGGTCCCACATGTATGAAGTGTCAAACCGAAACCTGTAAGTTTGCCTAGGTATAAGTAATAAAATAGGGCTACTAGCCTACTCCACAATTCACAATGCTAGAATTCCTGGTAGAAAAAAAGCAGTAAGATCCACATACCATTTGGTATCCAAAATCAGAGGAGTTAATGTCTTTAATGGGGATGGAACTAGTGGGTGAATATTAAGGTACTAATAACAAAGATATTCTGCGACAGTCCACGTGAAGTTAATTAGTGTTCTACAGTCCCTTAAAGTAATGTTTCTTTTATAATAAATTTAACAGAAAATTAAGGTTTGAAGCACAGACAATAAGGTAAGAGCTCCACTAAGCACTAGATATCAGTTAAAGCTCTCAACAGTGAGTGAGTCAGCCCCTATGCCTCACACGGGGGCTGAGTGATTGTCCCAGCTTAAACCCCCTTATTTAGGTTTCGATGATAGCGTATTCATCCAGCCGTCATTAGTGAAATTTCGAATCTTGAATCGTATTCCCATTAAGTTTTTGTAGAGTTTTTAAGCAGCATAGAAACCCAATGAACTCCTTTGGTGGGAAACAATATTGACTATCAAGCACGTATACCCATGTCAAATGTCAATGCAAACAATAGCATTCAATTACAATTGAAGACTGTACAACAAAACGAGGGAAATTCTACTCGTCATTGGTGGAGGGCACTGCGCGTGAATATTGGGGTACTAATAACAAAGATATTCTGCGAAAGTCGACATGAAATTAATTAGTGTTCTACAGCCCCTTAAAGCATTGTTCCTTTTATACTAAATTTAACAGCAAATTTGGGTTTGAAGCACAGACAATTAGGTAAGAGCTCCACTAAACACTAGATATCAGTTCAAGCTCTCAACCATGAGTGAGTCGGCTCCTATGTCTCACACGGGGCCCGAGTGATTCTCCCAGCTTAAACCGGTTTCAATGATAGCGTATTCATCAAGCCGTCGTTAGTGAAATTTTGAATCTTGAATCGTATTCCCATTAAGTACTTGTAGAGTTTTTGAGCGGCATAGAAACCCAAGGAACTCCTTTGGTGGGAAACAATATTGACTATCATGCACATATGTCCATGTCAATGGAAACGATAATATTCAATTACAATTGAAGACCGTACAACAAAACAAGGGAAATTCTACTCGTCATTGGTGGAGTGCACTGTGCAGCTGCTAAAAAATTTCACTTGGGGTATCAATTCTTGACCACGAAACAACTCATAATTCAAACAAACTAAGGCCCTATAGTAGGACAAAAGGTAAAGAAGCACCAACCTTGTGATCACCACCACCAGTTGCGAACCTAAGCCAACCAGGTTGAATATCAATGGAGAAAATCTGCATACCCTCATGCCTAACCCAACTTGGCTTCTCTGCAATCATTTTAACTTTTTGTTTCCGACACCCAACACAGACTTAAAACACTTCGAATCTCTAAAAACCCACTAAAAGGATCTGCAAATTAGAACCTCTGGAACCCCATAAACGCCATATGTGGTCATTAGGAGAAAAAACCCAGATGGGTAAAGAACTAAAGAAACCCTAATTCTGAGGCTTAGCGTAAAAACCCTTCTTGATTTAGGCTATGAGAAAGCACTGGGGAGTGGTGGGTTGGGCCTGGATAGTGGATACTGACCAAGAATATTTAAGCAACTTTCTTTTCCAAAAGGTCAAATCACTGACAGAATTAGAAGATGTTTAGATGCGAAAGACTGAAAAAGGAAAAATAAAGAAGAAGGAAAAGAAGAAGAACCCAGTTGTTGAATCCATAGGTACTACTACTAACCAACAGAGGGAGATTAGGGTTAGCCGGAAAGTGACTCGGAGAGCTATGTACTTTAGGGCAGCACTCGCACTACAAACATGTGTGGGGCTTAAAAATGTTTAGAGCTTGTAGTATCACGTACTCCTTTTCCAACAGTAGGAGGAGTATTAATTTTGGGAAAAAATTTATTTACCGAGACCAATTTTAGCTGTTTAAAAATATTTTAGATGATCCAGATTAAAAATAGACTATTAACGGTAAGAGATATTTATTACCGATCAAAGATTTAAAACATGACTCAATCGTTGATTACCGAAACGAATGAATGAGATTGCACATTTTCCGTAAACTTATTCACGAATAAGTTTCTCTCCCTAATTTTTTGGAAATTATATTTTATAGTATCTGTTTTCCAAAATAATGCATGACGTGGGGTAGGTTTTTGGTATTTAGTGACAAGAAAACTATGGGAGGAATTACAAGAGAAATTCCTACCATCTTCCTTGGACTTTAATTTTGCCTTACAAACTCCCCTCATGAGGTACTTAAGGAAAAGTTGGAAATATATATATATATATATACACACACACATTTGTGATGATGTCATTAGCTTGTTGATCTATTTTCTCGTTTATTTGTTACGTCAACACTTCACAAATCTTGGGCCCAATAGTGTCGTGTATTGGTTAGGAATTTGACGAATAGACTACCATTGAAACTCTTTGCAGTAATTTAATAAAAGGCTAATTTGATACATAAATAAAGTATTAAAAAAATACTCTTCAAAATGATAAATTAAAGAAAACTAATTAAACAAATAAAAATGACTGGTGGGCCGAAATAGTTGCCACAAGTGACTGGTTTACATGTCACGCGACCGATTAGATTTTAAAAGTTCATTAGTGTAAGTAAATTGAATTTCGACTCCAGATGATAAAAGCTTATTGCTTGCTCTTAGGTACCATCAATGATATATATTCCTCATTTTTACAGTATATTGTGTTATACATTCATGTGCAAATCAAAATCAAGTGTATAAATTCCATCGGATTGCGTGGTGTAGACGGGTACCGGTACATTGTATGTCGGTGCCCCGAAACCAGTTTAGAGGTGTCAAATGTGTCGGGCCGGCACAAGCACGGCACAATCACGACATGTGTAAGAGTGGCACAATTGGGCTGTTAATTTAGAACATGGGCACGACACGAGTAGAAATTCAAAGGTTTAAATAATTAATTACTACAAAAGTAGATAGACACTATGTACGGTCTTTGTGCTTAAGGTTTAAGAATTACAAATGATTGATAATTGAGTAGGTACTACCCTAGTTAGGATATACTCAAATTATAGTGATGCAACTCTTACATATATATTTACATTATTGTATTGCAAAATTACAATTCCCAATAAAATATTTGTATTTCTTTTTAATTTTATTGTTCTAGTTTAGTTACTATTTGATATACTGTTTTTCATCCATTATATAAACATTTCAATTCTTAAAAAAAAAAAAGTATTAGTCGTCACAATGCCCAATTTAAAAAAGTTCAATTGGCGGCACGGGCACAACACATCACGACACGGAGTTAGGCGTGCCCATAGGCCAGGCCGGTTGGGCATATTATAAAATGGGTCGGCCTAGCACGACACAACTAATAAATAGGTCGGACTAGACACGACATGAGGTACGTTTGACACAGAACTAAACAGGCTGGGCCAGCATGGCACGCTCATTTGACACCCCTAGAAACCACTGAATAATTGCTCCAACCATTGATTAATTGTAATGAATGGTGGGAGCAATTCATAATAGATTGGGTACATAATAATTTTTTGAATCTTAAATTAAATAAATGAAATAGAGAAACATTTATTTATTTCACTTATTCGACAAGTTCTTACAAAACCTATTTATATACGACATAATTCGAATTTTATCATAGAAAAGATTCTCTTACGAAACCTGTATATAAGCGACATAATTCGAATTTTATCATAGAAAAGATTCTCTTCAAGTGGACAGCCTGATTAAAAAAAAAAAGTGTCATAATGTCCAACATCCAAACAGGCCGCCAACATGGCAACCAACAGGTGTAGGTAACCCGACCCGCCCAATACCCAGATAACGGTATTTTAAACTTCCAATCCCAATCAGTTTGTTTTCAAAAACACAGTATGGTTCTTGGACCTGTTAGAAAAATCTCTCTTGCTGAAATCTACCGAACTGTAAAGTCTTTCCAACAAACCCAAATCTCATTTCACTCCAAAACTTTCAATCAATCTCAAGCTGCTGCCCTCAAACCTGAAACTCTTTCCTTAGGCACGAGTTTTTCCCAATCACACCACCTGTTCGATGAAATACCCCAGAGAATCCTTTCTGACAACAACCACTTGCTCTTCGAGTACTCCCGCAGTAATCTTAATGTTGACGCGCTGAATCTCTTCGTTCGGAACCATAGTTCAGGTTTTCCATTTGATGGGTCTAGCCTTTCTTGTATTTTAAAGGTTTGTGGTTGCCTATTTGATCAGAATGTTGGTAGACAAGTACATTGCCGTTGTATTAAATCCGGGTTCATTGAGGATGTTAGTGTTGGCACTTCTCTGGCTGACCTGTATATGAAAACCGCAAATGTTGTTGATGGGGAGAAGATTTTTAATGAGATGCCGGAGAAGAATGTGGTGTCCTGGACATCGTTGCTTTCAGGTTATTCACAGAACGGATTGGTTGATGAGGCAATAGAAACGTTCTTCCATATGCAAGCAGAGGGAATCAAGCCTAATCCGTTAACCTTTGCAACTGTCCTTGGAGCTTTGGCAGATGATGGTGCAGTCGAGAAGGGAATTCAAGTCCATTGTGTGGTTATAAAAAATGGGTTTGAAGCAACTACGTTTGTGAGTAATTCGTTGATTAATATGTATTCAAAGTCAGGGATGGTCCGAGATGCCAGAGCTGTGTTTGATAGCACAGAGAACAGGGATGCAGTTTCCTGGAATGGCATGATTGCAGGTTTTGTGTCAAATGGTCTTGACATGGAAGCTCTTCAAGTGTTCTATCAGATGAGACTTGCAGGTGTAAAGCTAACACAAATGATTTTTGGTACAATTCTTAAGTTATGTGCTACCCTCAAAGAACTGGGATTTGCAAGACAGCTCCATTCTCGGGTTGTAAAGGATGGGTTTGATAGTGGTCTCACTACTAGGACAGCACTTATGGTTGTCTATAGCAAGTCCAGTGAAATGGATGATGCATTGAGATTGTTCTATACAATGTGTGGGGTTTGGACTGTGGTGTCATGGACAGCTATGATAAGTGGCTACTTGCAAAATGGTGGAGTGGAGCAAGCTGTAAATCTTTTCTGCCAAATGAGGAGAGAGGGTGTTAGGCCAAATCACTTCACTTATTCAACTGCCCTTACTGCTCACCCGACCGCTTCTCTCTTCCAGATACATGCACAAGTGATCAAAACAAATTATGACAAATCACCTTCAGTAGGCACTGCACTTTTGGATGCTTACATTAAGATAGGTCAAACCAGTGAAGCTGCAAAAGTTTTTGTACTAGTAGAAGAGAAGGACATCGTGGCATGGTCTGCAATGCTAGGAGGGTATGCCCAAATAGGAGACACCGAGGGAGCTGTTAAAGTTTTCCTCCAGTTGGCAAAGGATGGTGTCAGGCCAAATGAGTTTACCTTCTGTAGTGTCGTGAATGCATGCGCTAGTCCTATTGCTGCAGTGGAGCAGGGGAAACAATTTCATGCAAGCTCAATTAAATCAGGATATAACAACACTTTATGCGTAAGTAGTGCTCTTGTTACCATGTATGCCAAGAGAGGAAACATTGTGAGTGCAAATGAAGTTTTCAAAAGGCAACGCGAGAGAGACTTAGTTTCATGGAACTCGATGATATCAGGATATGCACAACATGGCTATGGGAAGAAGGCTCTTAAGGTGTTTGAGGAAATGCGATTCAGAAAAATGGAAATGGATGGTGTAACCTTCATTGGTGTGATTTCTGCGTGCACTCATGCGGGACTAGTTGTAGAAGGTGAAAGATACTTCAACATGATGGTCAAAGATCATTTCATCAATCCTACCATGGAGCACTACTCTTGTATGGTTGATCTCTATAGTCGAGCTGGAATGCTTGGAAAAGCCATGGATCTCATAAACACGATGCCGTTCCCTGCTGGTGCAACTATTTGGCGTACTCTTTTGGCAGCTTGCCGTGTTCACCTAAATGTAGATTTAGGGAAACTAGCTGCAGAAAACCTGATTTCACTGCAGCCACAAGACTCAGCTGCATACGTCCTGTTATCAAACATGTATGCAGCAGCAGGAAATTGGAAAGAAAGAGCCAAAGTGAGGAAATTAATGGATGACAGGAAAGTGAAAAAAGAAGCTGGGTACAGTTGGATTGAGGTGAAGAACAAGACCTATTCATTCTTGGCCGGTGATCATTCACATCCCTTATCAGATCAGATATATTTAAAACTTGAAGAGTTAGGTATCCGATTGAAGGATGCAGGATACCTTCCGGATACCCATTATGTGTTGCATGATGTTGAAGAGGAGCACAAAGAAGCTATACTTTCTCAACACAGTGAGAGGCTGGCCATTGCATTTGGACTGATTGCCACGCCTTCTGGTACTCCAATCCAGATTGTGAAGAATCTTCGAGTCTGTGGTGACTGTCACACAGTTATCAAGTTGATATCATTGATCGAGGTTAGAGAGATTATTGTTCGTGATTCAAACAGATTTCATCATTTTAAAGGAGGTTTATGCTCTTGTGGTGATTATTGGTGACTTATGAATGGATCCGTTATGAAAGGTTGTAAAGAGAACCTTGCTATTGCAAAGGATCCACTTGGCTTTGTGAGGTGAAAAAACTATTTGTATGACAGTCGACAGAGGAGGACATTCCACAGAATAGAATAGTAGAGATCCAGTTAGAAGACACCCAGGCCATGGCTGAAAGAGGGTGCAGTAACCAACATTCTGAACCCAGAGATTAGGACCTTGTTGCTGTAGTGTTGTCAACACAACGAGGATGAAAGATTGTAAAACGTTTATCTTGGGGGGGGAGAAGGATTGGAAAATCAGCAACGAGTCCTTTCAGAAACATCTTCTCATAATAAAAATGAAATCCTCACAGCTTGTATTGTTGCTGTGAGCCTCAGCAAAATATAGTGAGCCTTATGAAGTTTGGGTTCACTTCTCCCTATGTTGCTGTTGAGTTTACACATTTGTGGAGAGATATGTTAAGTTTCTCTTTATGCATTCAAAAGTCGCCATCTCACCATGGTAACATTCTTGTTAACTAACTAATGAGGGTCATGAAGTGAAGGAATATTCTTGCAGAGGTATTTATGCAGCTTGGACACACTAAGGTGCCGGAATAATAACAATAGGATAGAGTGGCTCTTCCATGCAGATGGATTTTAGGTATATCCCATAATGAAGCACCACCTAAAGTGGATCAGGAATCTAAAGTTGTTGAATCACTTGTGTTATGGTCTTCTACATCCTAGGGTTCCGTCATTTGTGTTTTCTTTATGTAGCATTCAGACTGAACGACTTTGTGATATTACATCATGTTTGCATGCATCAAATATTTTTGTTTTTAAGTGTATTATACCAATTGGCTTTTCTAGAATCATTAAAGGGCATTTTAATTAGATTTTTTCGGCAATTTGATAGACAATTCTCAGTCAATGAATTCTTGGTTGAAACTAATTTGGCATACACAACCTCATTATTCCATGTACTAGTGGTAAAATAAACTACTTTGACAGACAAGTATATTCTAAAGTGCATTTTTGCTGCAACTGGTCTAAATTCTGAAGACTTAACTGGTCTGTTCTTTTGTTTTGTGGAAACTTCTCATTCAAGAGTCTTGCTCCTGACACAGCAAGTCTGTGCACAGATTGCGTCGTGGGGCCCACTAAGGGTCCCATACAAATAATCCGATCCGTTAAGTATGTTAAAAACATTTTTTCAAGGGCTTCCACGAAAAATTAGCTCAATCCAATACGTACAAGTGCTTGATCTATTCATCTAACTTTTCATTTAAGTTTTTTAGAGAATGAAAAGTTAAACGATTAGATCAAATACTTATAGGTATCGGATTGAGCTAATTTTACAAGAGAGCTTTTGAAAAAATGTTTTAAACATAATAAACGATTCGGATCACTTATTTGGGATCTATAGTAGGCCTCACATAGCAATCTGTGCACAGATTTGCTGTGTCCACAGACTTTCTGTTAGTCCATTGTGATGGTCAAAATGCTCATGGAGAATTTGTAAACAAGAAACCAAGGAAAGAAACCTGAGAGATGGACATCTACACTATGTAACCAATATTTGTCGCCATTTCATTCCGTAACAAATCCCTTCAAAAACCCTTGATCCGAACTCAGCCAAATTGGTTTTTCCAAAGCCAGTTGAACATCCCACAGGCTATTAGCGACAACGAAAACATAACTTCAATTTACGTGGTTTAATTTCCTTATTTCTTTTCCTTGTGTTTTTACAATGACCCAGGGCAAATCAGAGCAAAGTTAAGCCAATGCAAGAGGACACCACCCAATGTCAACCTGTACTGGTTTGGGCTTTCTCTTGCGGTTAGCATTGAACCTCAAAGGATTCATGGCCGCATCTTTATCAGGAATTGTATCCCCTGGAATCACTTTGACGATGTAGTAGGAACTCTGTCAGTGTTTAGATTTTGGATTCATGGAGCAATTTAGGAAGGAGAAATGAAAAGAAAAGAATAGAAGAAGAGATCACCAATTAACATTGCAATTTTCATTCGTTTCATTTTCCTCAAATCACTGTAAATCCACGATTCAAGCATAGCCCGAATGGAAAAGATAAACTAGAAAGCAATCCACAATTATCACCTGGAATGAGAACCTCTACCAAATATAATGTTGAAACAGTTTTTTTTTGGTCAAATAAAAACTGAAAGCAAAAGCCAAAAAACTGATGACCAGCAAAGTTGGAAAGGCTTGTTAAAGCATCAAATAGACAGGCCCGACCAACACAGGCAAGTAACATTTCATAATCAACATTTTTGGACAACATTCTGAGACATACACAGAAGAAAAAGCCACAAGTTTCTGTCATCTTTCCAACTGCAGAGGCTTTTGATAGATCGATACATTTCGATCCAATACAGCTGCAACAAATACAATACAAATGACAGCAATGGTGTAAATAGGCAGGCAAGCAATCACCAAATGTACAACCATTATATTCATCAGCCTTCCTCTCCAAACTCTTTCGTGAATCTCTCATGCACGTCGAGGTCAGTTTTGCTCACAGTCGGCCTCTGTCTTGCCAGGACCTTGTCAAAATCCGCTTTCGTGATGGGAGGCGGAAGTATCTGCACAAATATTACTCAGTTAGTAATAATGAACTTTTCTTTTGGCCGCAGATGCCATGACAAGCATCTAACGTCCTTTACTTAAATGAACACCTACCTATTTTTCCATTGTTGAGGGAGAAGAGGGGAAATTAAAATCATATGAGATGAGATGAGATGAGAAGCAAAATTCCTTCCTTTTCTTCTATTTGACTAATTACAAGAGAAGTGGAGTTGTTCTGGGGGCGAAAATCTTCCTATTTTTGGCTTAATTACTGTTCATAAGCAATGTGTCTTAAGGTCGTTTCATTTCACTTCTTTTCCTTTGCCACTACCAATCATCCACTAGTGTTAGCAGCAACTCTCAATGAGTCGTACTAAGTTTATAAGGTAAAATCTTAAATAGAGAGTAAAGAAATCTCAGAAGCTCCTATTGCCCCAACAAAAAACAAAAGCAAAAAAAACAAAGCAAAATATCAGCAGGGAGGACAGCACAAAAATCCATTTGCAGTTTTAGCAAAAGCATCTAGGACTAGGAGTACCTTTGAAGCAAGTCCTTTTGCATCAAGGTCCTGCATAGTTGTCTGCACAGCGCCAGGTTGCTTTGGTCCACATGGCATCAACTGATCATCAGGAGTCTTTACGAAATACATGGCATCTTGGGTTTTTCGGACAGGTTCAAAGAGGACATCCTTAACCTGGAAAAAGCAAAAACAAAAATAAACATGTACCCACATGCAAGGGAGAGATTCTAAGGCAAATCCAAATATTCCTTCAGATAAAAGAAATTCCAACTCATGAAATAGACCCTGCAGGGCCTGCACTTACACACACAGCAATATCTGAACCAGAAAAACCTTCTGTTTTACGAGCCAGACTTTCAAAGTCACTTTCGGTCAAATTGTGAGGGGTATCACCTAAATGCACCTGCACAGGCAAAACACTTCAGAATTCTATTGCCAAAACTCTTGTATTTTGTCTAATGAAAGGAGATGAGAAACAAGTTCGCTACTTTGAACATATGTTGCCGTGCCTTCAAATCTGGAAGGGGAATATATATGCGCTTGTCGAACCGCCGCCGAATGGCCTGTAGTAATTGTCTCTTAGCCAAACCATCACTAGGATAACCTAGCTATCGCAGAAAAAACACTAAACAATAATTCTACAGGGCTGTCTAACCTGATCCAGAGCATAGGGAGTATTTGTCGCAGCTAGAACGAGAACTTTGTCATCATTGTGTCCGACACCCTAAAACGTTGGTTGATTAGCCCAAAAAAGAAAAAGATACAAGAACCGCCAGACTCACAGAAACAAAGGCATCCTACGGATGAAAGAAATGGCTTGTATCGCTGTCAAGATGAAATGAGAAGAGAAACAAGGCGTACATTATCTTGCAAGTAACAAGACATCGTGCAAAATACTGAAATGCAGATTTTAGAAGTTGTCATTTCTTCTAGTCAATAAAATGAGGGATGTTTACATACCCAAGTCCAAGCAAGCCTTCAGCCAAAGACGTCGTGGCATATAAATTGGCTGATCTTTTGCAAAAATATACATGTATATCTTAGACAGGTATATGTGTGTGTGTGTGTATCTATAATATACATGTGTATGTAGAGAGAGAGAGAGAGAGAGAGAGAGAGAGCGCGCTCTTTCTCCACGTAGTACTAGTGATTCAATACTCAATAGTTTGTTTTAAAACAAGGTGCACATTACCTAGCAAGTACCAAGACTTCGTGCTAACAACTGAAATATATGAGTTGTCATTCCTTCTAGCTGAGCAAGCCTTTAGCCAAAAAAGTGGCAGCATATAAATTGGCGATTCGCCAATAGACATACGTATGCTGCTGTGCACATATATTTATATATGAGAGAGAGACAGCTCTTCCAAACTTCTTAATAGAATATATGTACATGTGTGTGTATCTATATATATATATATATATATATATATAGAGAGAGAGAGAGAGAGAGAGAGAGAGAGATCTTTCAGACTTTCACCATGAAGTACTAGTGATTCAAGAGTGAGTTTGTTTTACATCAAGGGGACCGTATTAATAGATCTCATAGAACCCTAAAGCCCCACAAAACAGCCCACATAAATCCTCCATTTTGCTCCTGAATCACTAATCAGTATTCCCTAGTTCTCTCAAAAGCAAACCCTCTTGGTAGTATAAGTCGTTCATTTTTGAGGTACCTCAATGACGTGTTTGGTAAACCGTAAACCACATACATGATGGGGAGTAATGGGACAAAGGGAGGTTTACAATCCAATCCAAGTTTGCCAGGCATAGACAAGTCTCTGAAAATGGCATGGCATCCATTGTTTTCCATTGGACAAGGTACACAAAATCAAGCTGTATGCTATTCGAGATCACCCTTTTTGTTGACAGATGCATAAATACCCAGCTAGCCTTCAATGTGCAAAACAAGCACAAAAAAAGCACTGACTCAGAAAAGTGCAAGACTATATGCTTCTATTTTATGATAAGGTGTAAATAACAGTGTCTTATCCTTCCAGGTGAATTTCACAAAGTGGTGCTACCGGAAAAAATACCTAAATTGGCATGCAATGTGGTCAAAAAGGGCATAAATTTCAGCAATTTAACAGAACTGTCAGAACACATTATTTGACAGACAAACTGGGAAAGAAGGATTTATGTAGGCTTGTATCTGACCCCAATTTATTAGGACACAAAGCTTAGCATGGTTTGGTTCAATTAGGGTTACCATCTAAAATACGTACATCTTAGATGGAAAGAAAGATTAACTTGCAAGGAAGTGGACATATTTTAAGTTGTAAAATTGAAAAACTTATTTTTCACAGCTTCACACTCCCGTGAAAAAAACCTGCATCTGCACTAGAACTTCTGTTTTGATTCGTCTGGAAGCTTCACTCTCATTGCCTTCTCCACGCGTACCACATAAGGAATCTATTTCATCGATGAAGATGATAGAAGGTGCACTGTCACGAGCCATTTGGAAAAGATTTGAAACTAACTTTTCACTTTCACCCATCCACTTTGAAACCAAGTCTGAAGAAGATATACTGCACAAAAACGGCAGTTCAACTAGCTGGCCTGAGTTCATGAACATGGAATAGAAAATACAAACAGAAATACAGACCACAAGGGGCAATGTACAAGACAGACAGATTGATTGAAGTACGGACAAAATATTTGTATCTCTATAATCTTCCAGCAAAGCTGAATGCTCTAGAGTAAATGCCATGACTTTGGACTGATCCCATGTCCGATTAACCAACCAAATTTGCACTGCTATCACATACAGATAGATTGAACAACCTCCACCCTCTTCATCAAACAATGAAACTCTCATTCCAACTTAACCTCCACCCTCTTCATCAAACAATGAAACTCTCATTCAAACTTCTTTTTTACGACTTTCCGAGGATCCTCTTTTAAGGTTGAAATAGTTGATATATAGAAATGTCCTCGACGAGTAGATACTTCTTAAGTTTGCATCAATCTTGGCGCAATCTTAATGCAACTCCGCGCCAGATTTATTTTCATCTAATCTACGTACATGGCAGTTCAAGGTGTTGGGTAGAGCATGTATCTTGAGCATTGGATTCATCTAATGATTGAGATCAAGGACGCCAGGGCCAGGGACACAGCTAAATTTCATGTTTCTTAAATACATCTCACATTCATATAGGTTGACATGGTGTTTACAACCAATACAGGGATTATGCTCAGAATGAGAGACGGATGCACACTTTCATGGTTAAGGCTCCGTTCAAGAACACCTTCTTAAAAAATAAGTACTTATTTCACATTTTCAAACTCAAAAATAATGTAAACAAAAAATTATTTTTTTATTTTTTTTTCACCGTATAAAAGATCTCGATAAGATCTATCAAACAAGATCCATATTGCTAGAAAAATTATTTGCGTAAACACATTATTTTTGAGATTGAAATTGCCTTCTTAAAAAATAAGTACTTATTATTAGTTCCGGAACGGAGCCTACTCTCTAAGGCCCGGTTCTTCCTAATTTTTTGTTCGTCTTTTCTGAATTTTTGTTAGATTCCCCGCTTATTTTTTGGATTAATAATTCATCTCCAAGAAAGGAGTCTAAATAGTGAAAAATCATGACCAAAAGCAAAAAAAAAAAAAGTTCACTAAATACGAAAAAGTTTGAAACCACTGTCTTTATGTCTTTAGTGTCGTCTTTTATGAACTTCTTTCCAACTTCGGCCCATATTTTCATACTTGTTTTATTCCTCTTGTCGAGATGAATGATGACAAGCTAAATAACAAATTAAAAAAATTAAATAATACCGAAAAAACCCACAGCAATTATGTAGGAAGAATGGGGCATAATACTCAACATTCTTGTTGAGTGCATGTCCAACTATGTTGGATATTCCCAAACATAACTCTGTCAAATGTCCGGCACAAGAACTTCACAAAAGAGTCCCATGCAAACAGCTCTATAGTACAGAGAAGACTAATCAAGCACTTTCCCCAACCCAAATCACTCCTCTTAAGTAAACAAGGTTTACAACTCAAGATGACCTGCTAGAATTTAATTATTTAAATCCTAAGAAACTCTTTCAAAAGCACAGATCTTCTATAATTACCTGAAAAAAGTAGAGTCAGCTTCGGTGGCAACAGCCTTGGCCAAGTATGATTTCCCTGTTCCAGGTGGACCATACAGAAGAAAAGCCCGCCATGGCCTCCTCTTGCCTAAAAGAGAGCAAGAAAAAAGTAATATTGTAAGATTCGATCACAACAGACAAAGCAACAATGGATTTGAAATAATAACATGATTAAACAAGCAAAAGACAGAACCAATATAATAAAAGTCCATTTGCTCAGTCCCCTCCGCCCTACATGATTCAAACATTGACGTTGTGCCATGGAATAACAAAATAACTATTCAAGTCGGAAGTCTCAGGAGTATCAAACCTTCAATGAGGCCCTACAGCCTTTTCAAAGAAGACGTGGCATGAGTGAGGACTAAAACATACGATGTGAACTGCTAACCAAGAGTCCAACCGCCAAATATAACAAAGTCTAAGGAAAGAATGACTAAACAAATATAAATAAGTGGTTGGCCTTAGACACCCCAACGGCTTCCGTTCAATCTCCAAAGAAAGGAACTCAATCTCGTCTCTCTTCAACTTTTCCTTAAAAAAGATATACCTAGGTTTTAGAATATATCAACATTTACTTGGACTTAAAACGTAAGAAATCTTGAAAATCAACTACTAACATTATCATACGCCTGAAAATGCCCATAGAATAAACCCCCATACCTGGGATTGCAAGTTCCCTATACCCACATTACTGCTAATACGAAGTAAATCTAGATCCTAGATCTTACCAAAAACTTCCAAACTATTAAATAAGTATCAAACAAAAGAGAATTTTGAATAGCCATAAGACGCACAACTAAAGCCCCCTAAATCCAACCATAAGCACTTTCATCTGGAGATTCTGAACCAAAAGGGCTTCTTAGCTGTCGTGACTAAAAGCCTCTATTTCAGGCATTCTAACAAAGTAACATGTTTAAGCCATTCCTTACATGTGTGAATTAATCCACTATCTTCTAAGTATAAGGTTCAGCTTGACAGGAAAAGAATCCCCGAATAATATACTAGCATCTGCACATGAGCAAGACTTCAACGGCTACTATGAATTTGGGCAAAGGCAAGGATGCCATCAAATACACACGACACCTCAAAATAAAACTCATAACAACCAACGAAGGGCAACGTTTTTTTTTCCTCTTTGTTCTGTTTGTAGGTCGAAGTCTAAAAGCCAGAAGACAAATCTCACTGACACCACAAAAAACACTGAATACCACTGGAAGGAGAAGTTCAGCAAACACTAGAGCTATGAGGGAATATTCGACTTCATTGACACTTCTAATTGGCAGACATTTTATTGAAGAGAGCATTATTCACACGGTCCAACAGTCCGTTAGTCCTTAACCCAATCTAGGAGTCACAACTATGCATTTAACATGAGTGTTGTTAAGTTACGTCACCATCTATGAAGCACGGATACTTCGAAACTAGTCATGTACAGCTATCAGATACTTCCCGGATACGGATATGCGCCCGATACGCCCCAATACGTATCGGATACGGCAAATAAGTATCCTGTAATTAAATTAAATGTTGTTATTTTCAGATGCGTTTTGGATACGCGAGCGATATGCGCGGGATACGTCCAGATACGTTTTAGGATACGGCTGTGAAGCAAAGTCCCACATCACCTGGGTACCAAAGTAATATGAAGTATATAAGTGTAAGCTAGCTTTTGGGGTTGAGTTTTACCCAAGATCATGTGACATAGTATCAGAGCCAGAAGTCTAAAAGCCAGAAGACAAGATCTCACTGACACCACAAAAAAAACTGAATACCACTGGAAGGAGAAGTTCAGCAAACACTAGAGCTATGAGGGAATATTCGACTTCATTGACACTTCTAATTGGCAGACATTTTATTG
>BPLS01000518.1:56172-79311 GCA_019656275.1 Rhododendron kiyosumense
GAGAGAGCATTATTCACACGGTTCAACAGTCCGTTAGTCCTTAACCCAATTTGGGAGTCACAACTCACAACTATGCATTTAACATGAGTATTGTTAAGTTATGTCACCATCTATGAAGCACGGATACTTCGAAACTATTCATTTTTATTGGAGAGAGCATTATTCACACGGTCCAACAGTCTAGTCCTTAACCCAATGTGGGAGTCACAACTATGCATTTAACATGAGTGTTGTTAAGTTACGTCACCATCTATGAAGCACGGATACTTCGAAACTAGTCATGTACAGGTATCGGATGCTTCCCGGATACGGATACGCCCCGATACGTATCGGATACGGCAAATAAGTATCCTATAATTAAATTAAATATTTTTATTTTCAGATACGTTTTGGATACGCAAGTGATATGCGCGGGATACGTCTAGATACGTTTTAGGATACGGCTGTGAAGCGAAGTCCCACATCGCCTGGGTACCAAAGCAATATGAAGTATATAAGCGTAAGCTAGACTTTGGGGTTGACTTCTACCCAAGATCGTGTGACTAGGGCTGTCCATCAAACCGATCCGCCCGACCACCAGACCCGACCCGAAAATAGACACAACGGACGGTTCTGATCATCCATTCGGGTCGGGGTCGGGTTGATTTCGTCGGGTTTCACATTTAGTCGGTCGGGTGTCGGATGCACCAGATAACTTCTCGGGTGACCCGACCCGACCGACGATATTTGTATAAAAGCAAAAAATCCCTATTTTCTTTCATTCTATCACCGACCTTTTCTAATTCTTCTCCACCTCCACTACTTTTTCTTCGGTCTCACTGTAACAATCCACACCCAGTCACCCACAGTCCAACCCCTCTAATCGATCGACGGATCGAGACTATCGAGTCACCATACGATCACCCAAGAAGGCAAGAACTCTAATCTAGGTCTCCGTGACTCTGAACCTCCGTCTACAGTGGTATGTCTCTCTCGTTCTCTCTCTCTTTCAAGAACTAAATGATCTTTCTTAGATCAAGATCCACTCATGGTACCATCTCTCTCGCTCTCTCTCTCTCTCTCTGTCTGAAATAGGAACAAGAAAATGGGGGCAATGGACAATGGTGGCTGCCCCAAATTACAGCAACAGCAGCCACGAAGAAAGGGGATGCGAGAGGTTGCTTTCTGGAAAACAAGGGAGTAGTTGCCTGATTCTTGCTTCTTCTTCTTCTTCTTTTTTTTTTTTTTTTATGTATGGCTGCTGATTGGGTTCGCTGAAAATGTTGATCTGGTGATGGTTGAGGATGTTGCAGTTGCACAATTCTTCTCTCTCTCTCTCTCTGTATGGGTGCAGCAGTGTTTCTGATAGTTGAATCTGGATGACTGGATCTTCGGGTGACCAAACCCGACCGAACCCGACCCGAACTCATTAACACTCGGTTCGGTTGGAATCCGACTAGTGTTTCGGTCGGGCTCGGGTGGCAATTAACTAATCCGACAAATGTCGGGTCGGGTCGGACCCGACCCGAACCCGAACAAATCCGACCGATAGACAGCCCTACGTGTGACATGGTATCCAAGCTAGGTCTTGGGTGGCCTCACCTCTCGTGGGAAAGTCTCTGTCGCCCGAGTCAATTGCGCTCAGCTCCCGGTCTTCTAGTTTATCACCTCGACATGCATCCGGACTGCATGTGAGGGGGAGTGTTAGACATGTCCCATATCGTTTATCTAAATCACCCAAGTTTGGTTAATATATTCTAGAGGTTACTCCACCTATTGCCAATTGGTTTTAGGTTGGAACCTATGAAGCAAAGTCCCACATCGCCTGGGTACCAAAGTAATATGAAGTATATAAGCATGAGGGCTCCCTCACTTCAAAAGCTAGCTTTTGAGGTTGAGTTCTACCCAAGATCGTGTAACAACATCGGGTAAAATTTTTTTTTTTTACAGATTTAAGTCTAAAAAGTAGATACTTTAAGGGGGAAAGTGTAATAGGACTTAGAAACTTTAAGGGGGAAAGTGTATAGAAACCCTAATATATGCTATCGGATTGGAGAGTTGATTAAAGGCAGGACCAGTCGACGACTCGACACCTACAAAGTCCAAACCTAGATCGATTCCTTCTGCGAGGTACTCTTTCTCTCTCTCGATTGATCGTACTCTCTCTTCCTCCCCCTCTCTCGATTGGTCTGGAATTGATACTTGCTGAATGTGTTTATTTGTTCATTTTTAGGATGGGCAGTTCTTGAACTGGAAGTTTAGGTTCCATGGGCGGTAGTAGTAATCACACAAATGAAGAAGAAGCTCCTCTTTGGGGACTTTAACCTCTCGTTTTGGACTTTTGGCATGTATTGGATGCTGGATGCTTTGTATTAGTTTTTGTTAGGTTTTTTTTGTTTGGAATGACTGTCATTTGTTTTGGACATGTGCTTAATGCTTGGAATTGGCAAATGAACTACTTTTGACTTCTTATGCATGGAAGGATATGAATAATTATAATCATATATAAGTTGCACAGCCGTATCCCCGATGTATCCGTATCCTAGTTTTTCAGGTTTTGCCGTATTGCCGAATCCGTATCGTGTCGTATCCATATCCCGTATCTATGTCTGTGCTTCATTGGTCACCATTGAAGAGAGTCGGCCAATAAAGATGGAAATGACCCTTCAAATTTGAGAAAATTAAAATTATTCTTTGTTTCCATTTTTACCTAATACACGCATATTTATACGATGCACCATGTAGTAAAATAGGGGAAGATTTGCCTGGATTGCAGATCCCAAAATAGGAGATAGAAACCACAAAAAGTCCCAGTAAATTTGGGTTGTATTGCAAGCAATTCTACCTCTACAAATTCAGCTCATGTTGAGGGCAACACAATAACTGCCGTCTAAGCTCCTATTCTTAAGAGGTTCGAGCAGAAGAAAGTATGGTGGAGAGTGGAGCTCTACCTTTCCAAGGGTGATAAGCCCTCCCTAATTGCTATGGCAGAAAGCTGCGAATTACTAAGAATTTGTTATGCAGTATGACATTCTTGGTAGTGTTTTTGCCTATGCCACAGCCCGCATTAGATTTTTCATCTGCTTCAATAGCGAAGCTGAGATCTTATGCAAGTTTGATGGGCAGTCTTTTCTGTGGTCCATTTAGACAGAAAGGATTAGATGTAGTGTTGACAAGGTGGAGTTGCCAATTGAGAAAATTCACACTCAACTCTCTACCATTTGGATCACAGATTGTGTATTTGTTTATTGTCCAAGGAAAACCTAGAGGAAGCTATATGGCTTAGCTCCCCTTCCTGTGTGCAATTTTTTTCTGAAAATAGCCTTCTTGTACACGTGGCTTGCACCCTTTCAGTGATTTTCATGGTATTTTATCTATCGAGCATATAAACAAATGCCTAAAGATGCAAATTCATAACCCTGATGCACAACATACTCTGATGTCAAGGTGATTTACTCAACAAGCCAAGACAAATGAAAGAAGCACAAGCAAAGAACAATAACAATCGTCTACCGCAAATATACGGGTCTCTGTACAACAAAAGTGCCAAAAATACAAGTAAAGAGGACAAGTAATACAAAAATCCATGTCTCGCACGACTATCCTTAAATAACCAAGCGATTGTCCTGTGAAGAAAACAAAATCCTAACATACGAACATCCACGCTACTTATAAAAGAAACTTTCAAAAAACAAACGCATGTATCATCAATTTTGAACATGGACTGTAGTTTGTATGAATTGGCCATCATTTAACAAGAACTGAGTTTAGACCATACACACTCTCGTGTAACTGAAAATTGGTCTCATTCCTATCAAATATGAAAAACCCTAATTTTACGCTTTTGAGTCTTTTCCCTTCTTCCAGTCACTTCAATTAACTCTAAACTAAATTACCTTACACAATCAAAGAACAGCAAATCACATAGCAATGATCAATCAAGTTGGACTCATTTGCAATCATGTGCCATAATTTTATCTATTCCCCTTTTCAGTCATTTCAATTAACTCCAAACCAAATTACCATACACAAAAGAACAACGAATTACTTAAAGAACAAACACAAAGCAATGAGCAATCAACTTAATTACCACTAACAACCACGATTCAAAGCAATTCCAATCAAACCCATAACCAAAAGGCAAAAAAATCCCATGTAACAAACTACTAACCAACAAAAAACTGGGGGAATTTAACCGGCAATATAACCGCCTCCTGCAGCGCCTGCTTAGCACTCTCCAGCCCCGCCACGTCATTCCACTTCACATTCGGCTTCTCCCTTACAATCGCCGAGTTCAGCCCCGACCTCAGCTTCGACTGCTCCGGATCCTCCCCGTCCCCTCCTCCTCCCTCCCCACCGCCGTCCTTCCCCTTGGTCTTCGGCCGCGTGGCCACCGCCGCGTCCCCGCCGTTGGGCCCCGGGCCAGCCCCGCCGTCGTCCAGCACCGCCCTGATCTCCTCCGCCCGGCGCAGGTACTCGGTGAACTTCTGCGTGATGGCCTCCTTGATCTTGGGGTTCTTCTCGTACTTGAGGTGGGTCTTGAAGTACTCGAGCGCGTTCATGTACAGCGGGAAGGCCTTGGCGTAGTTCCCGGCGTTGTCTTCCAGAACCGCCTGCTTCACGTACTCGATCGCTTGCTCTTTGAAATTACTGTACATCTTCGCTCACATATAGATATATAGATAATACGAGTATATGCGTAATTAATTACGTGTCAGTGGATACCTAACAAGGAATCGGATTGAGGTTTGGGAGATCGATGAGGGTTTTTGATAGTTGCGAAACCCTAGAAATTGAGGGAGATGGAAGAACGGGGAGCGATCGATGAGAGGAGGGATTTGTTGTTGGATTTCATCGTCAAGATTTTGTGTTGAATTGGATTTGTGTCAATTGGTTTTGGGAGAAGAAGACGCGTAGGAAGACGTTGGTGGCCTGGGTGTGAATTAGGAAAAATCGGAGGACTCGGAGGAAAAGAGGAAACCGTAATCGGTGAAATGCTTTGCTTTGCTTGGGGGAGGAACTGATTAGGAAGAAGTTTCCTCCAAACGATTTTTTCCTTTTCAGCAAGCGGTGTTGGGTAAGTCACGCGCGCATCAACTAATTTTATTTCGGTCCGGTTGAAAGTGGGTCATTTGTGCTGAAATTAAGAAATTCATTATTTTCTTGTGGCCTGATCTGAAAAATTGAACATTGGTCAAGTGAATGGGGAGCATTCTCTTTGAATGATTTTCATTGTATCTTTTCCCCTTCAATAATTAACCATGAATGAAAACGCGAACACCTTTTCTCTAACAACCGTGTTAAGAATACGAGAGATTTCATAAGTCTATATATTTACCTAATAGTTTTATAAAATCACAAATTCACACAACCTAAATTCTATGATACTCTATGAAAGTGTCTAAAATTCTATAATAGAAAAGTGCACCCTAAAACCCTATAAAAGTGTCAAAACCCTAGGGCAACCTACACTAGGGTAATCTACCCTACCATAGGATACCTTATCTTATAATAAAAAAGTATACCCTAAAATCTTATGAAATTGTCTAAACCTTGGGGTACCCTAAAATGGACTTGAGACCTTACAAAATTAATATGTTGACTTATGAGCTTATAAAATTTACATAATGAACCTAAGGCTAATTTTTCTATAAAAATATTAACGTTCATGTACCGGATTTTGTCCTATCCGAATTGTTATTGTTTTGCTAATTGGGTACTAGAGTGAGTTCACGCTATATTTTGCTTGACTTCATATTTATACCAAAAATACCACGTTTTTCCATAAAAAAGATGGGAATTGATTTCTACACTCCCTTTTTTAATAACCACACTCCATTTTTTGGATTTTAGTGTTGAAAATATATGTATCTCTTTTGCTAAAAGACAAAAAAGAGAGTGTAGAAATCAATTCCCAAAAATCATAAAAATACTACTATTATTTAGTCTGCATAGTGTCTTAAATAGTGGGTATTTTTGGACTAAATACCGAAAATACCGTTTGGTTAATAGCTTGAGCTCATTTTTAGAATTTTGAAAATCATGTGATGTCTTGCACTCTATTTGGAACTTGGGGAATGAAGTGGAAAAGAAAAGAAAAAAATTAAGAAAAAAATAGAGGGAAAATTGAAGGAAGAGTTTTATTTTATTTTTTTGAAATTTTCCCCTCTCTTTCTTTGAGAACCGAAGGAGGAGAAAATTTTAAAATTTTCCCTTCTCTTTCACTTCTTTCCCCCCTTCTCTTTCACTTCTTTCCCATGTTCCAAACAGAGCTTTCCATTTCTTACATGCTTATGTGAGATACTACCATACTAGATTGTCTCCATTTTTACTCTGTAGATTTCCCTCCTGTTTATAAAGAGCGAGTTGGGTTTTCAGATTTGGTACGGCAATATTACCAAAACACCCTTCACGTTTTAGTACGGCAATTTTACCGTAGAGACCCCGCTAAACTTTGTTTATACCTTCCTCTTCGATCCCCCCACTCTCTCTCCTCAGTCCGCGGGTGTTATCGGTTGTAACTCCCATTTTCTTCCCCAAATTCATAATAAGTGAAGACCTCTCATTCTCTCTAGCAATCGAAGATCCGGAAGAACCACGAAGAAACTCTTCGTTGTGAACAATCCATCCCGATCTGTTGCGCACTGTAGCACGAACACCACCGGGCCACAACTACACAACCGGGCACGACTCGCACCGTATGCAATCGCTCCCATTCTTCTGGTCATTTCCGGCTTGATTCTGCTTGCAAGACGTGCAGGTCAGTCCGCTTACTACACTCTGAGACACCAATTTCATGATGGAAACTCCAATTCCCTTGTTTTTTGGCTTCTATTTATTTGCATGTACCATTCATATATATTCTTCAAAGAAGGAAAAGTCTAGAGAAAAGGAAGCCTGCATTTCTATGTTGGCTACGTTTTGCTTCAATTGACTTGTTCAGTTTGATGATGAAGACTCCAATTTCCTTCGCTTCAATAAATTAGGGGTTTGGCTCAGTTTTCGTTCCTATTTTTAGGTTAAATGAAAAAGGTAGTCCAGCTAATGATGTTTCTGTTACGTTTACATACTTTGCTCTTTCTTTTGATATTTTCCAAAACTGTGTTCCATTATAAGGAACTACAGGAGGTTTCTACATCTGATTTAGTAATATGTAGTGATGGGTACCAGGTGTTTGTTCTATTGCCTCAATGAGTATGCCAATATGTTGGAAGTATTGAAGTCAATATGATCAGGTAACATAGAAATTAGAGTACATGACATTGCATTTCCCACAGTGAATTTAATGAAATTAGGAATTGAAAAGTTGTGGCCTCGAGTGATTACTTAAATCCACTTCCATCTCTTACATTTCTACATTAGTTGGGCAACGTGGTCAGCATGAGTGCAAGCAGAATGGATAGTGGCAAAATCTGCTTTCGGTTTGGCGAGAGAAACTAATGAATTGAAAAATGAGGCCGTTAAATGGTTTATGCTGTTAAATATAAAAATAGTGAATTGACTGCACGCGAGGAGCACAATTTAGGCCCATTAAATGAACTTAGGCAAAAGAATATATCTACAAGACATGAAGAGAATCAGAAATTCGAATATATCTGTGAACGTTATAGATCCCTAATTTTGTAAGCCCTCTTTTTTTTTTTTTGCTGGTAAACCATCGCTGTGGACTCTCAATTTCTTTATCCAGCACTAGAATGCTTTAATTGACTTTCTATTTCTCCCTCCGTTCCTTTTAAAGTGTTAGTTCTGCTTGCCATTTTCAATAACCTATATTTCTCAATGTACATTGAGAAATATGCAATATGGATTTTGTTTAATAGATCTCAATTATTTCTATAAGCCAATGAATTTAAAAACATAATACATAATATACATCGAGATATATAAGTCATTGAAAATGGCAAGCCGAACAGTTGTGGAAACTTTAAAAAGGGACCGATGGAGTAGTTAATTCCCCACTCTTGTGTGTTCGTGCATGATACCGCAAAATAACTTTGACACCACTTTAAAGAATTCAATTTTTAACTTTCTGTGAGACATCGTCAACCACTTGCATGACACTTCTAACAATGCCACAGGTGCCAAATGAATGCCTGGACCACTGCCTCTCTCATTATGCTAGAAAATCCCCCACAGAAGGATGTTGTGGGCCCCACCAAGCTTGTCAGAGGCGGTGGTTTATGCAATGGTTCATATCTTAGCGTTAGCATAAAAAAAACCTGTGTAACTGCTTGAATTAGGCGCTAAGAGCTGTTATTTGCTGAAATTGAGATACAGATGCAGATATTTCATGCTTGAATGCAGAAATCAAGAGTATAAATGCAGACATTGATATTTAAAGTTGGATTTTGTGTTATAAGTGGTAGAAACAATAAAATTAGGAACCTTAGCTTGACTATTGTGTTACCGTGGGCGAACAATCATCTAGCCTTTTGGTTTAGTTAAGTGGTAGAAATTAGGGGATTGTATCATGCCATAGCGTTTCTGTTAGGGTGTCGGTGCAAAATAGGGTCAGGCCATGGTTATGAATTCTGATATATGTTTTCTATGGCGAGTCTTTTTTTTCCTGATCTTTCCTTTGTTTCTTTTGTTGTTTGTCCTTAAATCCTTTGCTTTACATATTTGATGAGTTTCCCATAAGAACTTTATCGTCTTTGTGTTTTGGGTTTATGTTTTCAAAAAAAAAAAAATTGAATTTATTACATGTTGTGTGTCTTAGTCTGTTTTGAGGCAAAATGGATGACATGACTTTAGTGCAAAGTTGTCATTTTGCTCTCACATGTGTATGAGTGCGGGCACATACAGGCAGTCAAACACATGCACTTAGCAACAACACTTCACTTGTGTTTTGGGTTCTTAAAACACCAATAGCACTTCGTGTGGTTGCTTTCATGTGTACCGAATCTTGAGTTATATTTGCAATAATACTTGGTTTAAATTAATACTTTCATCTAAATTTTGTGGAATTGTCTGAATCCTCATAGTTCCCTTCATATGACATCTGAAAAGTTTCATTGTTAATAGAGCAGCAAATTTGTTGGTACTCATCAGGGTGTGAGCTTAATCAAATTGAGAGTTGAATGGTGATGGATGTGCCCTTGAAAAGTCAATTATGAAGTTTCGATACACCAGAATTGTGAAAGATGATGACAATGTAAATCGGAAAGTTCAAGGTGAGCTTTGCCATAATCACTATGTCTACTTTTGGTTCATCAAATCATTTTCCTATAATGTGTGAACTTAAACATTGGCTTAATTTTGGCTTAATCAATTTTGGGTTTGATTAGATTAAGGCATAAGCCCGGGGTTGCTACTTATGATTAACTTTTTTTTTTCCTGCTCCACTCAAATTTGTTTTAGGTTGATACACTGCTACTCAAAACATCGATCACTGATTGATGCTGAAAAACTCTCCGAGGTAGGCATGTCATAATGAGAGGAATTCTTCTTTATTGTACCATTTTGGTGTCACTCTTGTAGTCAGTAGTATAGGCAACATCTCATTCATTTAAAGTTTGTTTGTCCCATTATTCTATGTAATACTAATTACAAAGTTAGTGCAATTAATATTAACGACCATGGGATGATCCAAAACTGTGCAAAATTTAATCTTGGTTGTGTTGCAATTCATTGTTGTCTTCATGGCTTGGTATGCTTGTACAGTAGACTGGGCCTAAACTGCGCGCCCAGTCATTTCACTAGTAAAGCTTGATGTATATATCAACCACCAAATCGCCCATGTTTTGGAGGATTTTGCTTTGAACAAAACAATTGGCTTGAAAGCATTTTACAAAGATTTCTTTGGGTTGTCAAGGTTTACCAATTTAGAGACAAAAAAATAAAAGCGATCACAAAGAATTTGAATAATTTACTTTATAGTATACTTTATGTATGAGGTTTAAAATAGCTTAATTTATAGTGGTTAGATATCTTTTTCTTTATCCCCTTCTTTCTTGGAGCAGAAATATTAGTGAAAATTATTTTAATATGCTGTAGCGATTAAATTTTTGAAATGTTTATAGAGATAGACTAGTTGCTGTGTTTGAATGAGTTTTTGAGAAATTTTTTGAGAGTAATGATTGGAAGTAGGGGTAATGAGTAGAGAGAGAAATGAAAATAATGATTGAAGATATGAGTAATGAATAGAGAGTAATGATTGAAAGTAGGGATAACGAGTGTTTTTTAGGTTGAATTTTTTCTTTTCAAATCTTGATCCAAACAAGGCAACTGTAGCACTTATTTGATTTTCTTCACATGACTCCCAAATTACCCTTATAAAAACAAGGAAAAAAACCCCAAAACATTTAGGGACATCATTGTAACCATCAACCATTTTTCAGTAGCTAATTGCTGCGAAACCAATATTAAGGGACGTCAGTGTAAATAAACTATTTCACAGTTGCCTAAACTTCCCTGTTACAGGCAGCGGCGGAAAAGGGCAGAGGAAAATGGGAAAGCAAGGTAAGAAACAACGACACCATAACCAACATAAGACTTCTCGTAGAGGAGGAGGAGGAGCCTTCTTCAACTCCGAAGAAGACGAGAATGACCAATACCCACCTTCCTCTTCTACTTTAAAGCTCACTATTTCTGATGAAGAGAAACAATCTGAAGAAGAAGAAGAAGAAGAAGAAGAAGAAGAAGAAGAGGCAGAGGGACCAAGTGAAGACCAAAATGATCAGAACCCATCAACGGGTGATAATGTACCATCGAAGTTTTCACTATATCAACAGTCTGTTCAGGTGACCCATTTGTTTTGTGTGTTTTTTGTTTAGAGGGTTA
Source organism: Rhododendron kiyosumense (assembly GCA_019656275.1). Classification (NCBI taxonomy): domain Eukaryota; kingdom Viridiplantae; phylum Streptophyta; class Magnoliopsida; order Ericales; family Ericaceae; genus Rhododendron; species Rhododendron kiyosumense. The sequence goes on from BPLS01000518.1 coordinate 66,934, forward strand.
AGGTGTTCGGGCTAGCTTTCGCGCACCACAACTAATCCCCTCCCTTCACAACCCGACCCCAATAATCGAACCCTGGTCAATTGTGTGGGAAGCAAACCCACCAACCAGCCAGCCTACTTGATGTAGATCACGTGGAGGCCCAATTCCATGATCAGCTGAACTGAACCAAGCCCCGGAAGCCCGAACGGTGTTTAATTTCAGATTACCCAATTTGGTAAAATTCTGACAAGCTTGGAAAAGGCCCAAACTTGGTGGGCTGGCTTATTTTCGTGCTCCGGTCAATACTCATTAACCCTAAGTTAATGATTGGTGGTGCTTTTCGGCCTAATTCCTTCGTTTAGGCCTTCGATTGTGTTATTTTGCCGTTTTAGGAAATATTTGTTTCGTTAATAACACTTAGACCGTAATTCCTTTTTAAGTTGATTCTTTTTGAGAAAGTCTTGTTTTTCTTTCCCGTTTTCAGTTTTAGGAAAAGCCCCAAATTCTGGGACTTTTTATTTTCTAAGTTTATTTTTAGGATTTCTAGGGTTTCGGCCTATATAAGGGTTTGTAACCTAGAGTTTATGCAGCTTTTTATCAATAATATTGTAGGGATTCTCTCTTTTTTTCTTGTGCGCAAGATTTGCTCGTTGCGATGAGTTGTTTATCTTGTTTGGACTAGTATGCTAACTAGTCTCTCGTGAATTCCACTACTATTTGTCTACTTGTCTACTATTTTTACCCAAATCTTGCAATATCTGGTGTTTATGCACTGTTTTTGGTTAGATAATCTTTAGCTGTTTGCAGATTCAAGTGCATGAATGAATATGTGTAGAAGGGTCATTAGTTACATATTTGGAAATTTGAAAATTGGGTTCAAAAATTGGAGTGAAGATTCGAGTAGAACTCGTTTTGCGTAGGTTTGAGTAAGGAGTGGAGGAAGATTTAACCCATTTCTTTCTTAAATTGGACTTTAAGGGGAGGTTTGAGTAAGGGTTGGAGATGCTGTTATGTGAGCATGAATTGTGATGGTGCATTTTTCTGTTCTTGGTTTTTTGATCGTTGTTCTTGTTTGCAGTCCCCAAAAGGAGACATAAGTTATCTGCAGAAGTTCTTTCTGATGTATGTGGGTGGGAGGCTACCGCTTCATCTCCAGGAGGATTTCTGCGGCACTGCTCTACTTAGGTGGGGGTTATAAAGCACCTTTTGATTCTTTTCTCTAATATTTTCCGTGTCTGGTTTGATATTGCGGTAGTGTGTTCATCTGGTTAGTTTGTCAAATCATGGGTTTTCCAAATGATTCACGTGGTTAATGTTATGGAGTGAGAGAAAACTGAAGCAAAACATATTGAAATACATGGAAGGCTGTGTTTGAATCTTAGAATTATGGAGGGAGGTGGGAACTGGGAAGGGAAAGATCGGAAGATACTAAGGTCGAGAAGCTGAATAAATTTCACTCGTTTCCGTATGACCTACATTTCCCTCATCAATCCCTCCACAAATCGCTTATCAAAAAAAAAATCCCTCCACAAATCCATGATCCAAGGACAGCCTGAATGTTGTTATTTTGGTGCTTTATGATGGGTTTTGGTTTGGTTTGTTGTCAGCTTTTCTGTTGAATCTGTTGGTTGATTGAAGATTAGCTGTCATCGTTTCTCTTGAATCTGTTGCTTAACACATATTGTGCATGTCAAATGATCACGGCAAGCCTTTCACTATATTGTAACATACAAAAGTGACTCCCAGCATATGGTTAGAGTCTGCCAACGGGGCATATGGTTAAAAGTTGGAAATCATGAATTCGAAACTTAAGGACTGGATCAATTGTGGAAATACTACTTCAGTAACTTCATTTCTGCCAAGCTCAAATTATGGGTGTTTTGCCACTCTAGCTTTTCCAAAAGTGGAGGTACAGCTTATGGTTGTAGAGTCTTCTTATGCAGCTCTAGCATGCAATCTCAGTCAATTTAAGATGCTTATACTTGTCGTATGTGCTTGACACTTGACAGTACAGAATGGCTCCACACTGATTCCAGGAGGACTGCTGTAGGAATAGATTTGGACCATGAGGCACTTAATTGGTGCATGGAAAACAACCTTAACAAAACTGGGGCTGATGGGTATTCAAGAATATATCTGTTCCACGGCAATGTCTTGAATCCTCTTGAGGGTAGATTAGTCAAGTTTGAGAACCAATACCTCCTGGAAAAAGTGACACTGAGTGACGTTGTAGATGATGGTTCAGAGACTACTGTACTGGATTCTGCTGCACAAGAAAACCCTGGTGGTTTTACTGATGGTAGGTTAATGAAAGATTTTCCTTTGCCGGCAAGGGATATCATTTGCGCTTTTAACTACAGTTGTTGCTGTCTCCATAGTCGTGTGGAGCTGGTTTCATATTTCAATCATTCACATAATGCCTTGTCTAGAAAAGGTGGTATATTTGTGATGGATTTATATGGTGGCACGTCTTCTGAGTGTGAGCTTAGGCTGCAGAGGAAGTTTCCTAATTTCACGGTAAGCTCTTACTATTCTTGCTATTACTGTGTACGAGCCTGTGATTTACCAATGAGACTACTTCTCAAAAAAGATTTACCAATGTAACTGATGCTAAATTGAACTATCATTTATCAACATATTATTATTATGGAGGACACAAATATTTCATTGATTTGATTCGTTATGTAGTAAAGTTATACCACTGTCTTCTTGTTGATCTGAAATGGACAGCATCTTTCTCACCAATTACAAAGACAGAAATAACATGGTCTAAAGTTTATACATCTGTTCCTGGATATTATACTTGTTACAATTACCAGTGTAGATTTATTTTCTTTGGCAATCTTGGTGTTTGGATAGTATTGTTGCAAGGAGTAATGTGTTTGTGTCTCCTCGGTCCTCCCTCGTAAGTCCAGAACAATCGAATTCAATAACCAATTTACTCGCTGTCTTCAAATGCCTACATCTTTTTATTCCTAGCTCTGGATTTGAATTGGTTCCAAAAGGATTGAATCTTACTTTGTTACACTTTCAATGTCTTTTAGTATGTTTGGGAACAAGCTGGATTTGACATAGTTCAACGCAAGACAAGAATTAGCCTCCATTTTCATCTCCAAAAGCAGCAGAAAAAGCTTCGCCACGCATTTTCATATAGCTGGAGGCTGTAAGTTTGTTGCCTCTCTCATCAAGATGTATTCTCTATCTCTATAACAGCATTTTCCTTTGGGTTTTGGTTATTGAAGCAGATGGTGACTTATCATTATATCCAAAAGCATTACAACTTGTTGCTTGTGCTCTCAGGTGGTCGTTGCCAGAGATCAAAGACTGCTTGGAAGAGGCGGGATTCCGTTCTGTTCATTTTTGGATTAGACAGATGCCAGACGCCGGAGAAATTAGAAGCATAAAGGGATTCGGTTCGGGACGAGATGTAAAGTATGAAGAGGTCTCAAGTTTTGAGCAACAAGATTCTTGGAATGCATATGTAGTTGGTGTTGCATAGTAATGGATCATTAACAATGACTTTTGTAGACTTGTCTGTTTGAGCTGACTTGTTGCTGGAGACTTTGAGAACTTGAAACAAATTTTCCAGCACCTAACAAAGCAGGAAATGTTATTCGCTCTACTCCTGGAGTTTGAACTTGTGTCAAAAGCTAGATATATCTTCCTAGTGAGGGGAAATTTTCCCAAATTCGAAGTTGAAATGGGTACCTGAATTGAATTTGGGCAATGAAAAAAGCTGGTTATCTTGCACAATTGCCCATATCTTTTCATTAAATTACAAGATCCAATTCTCAGGAAGAGTTAGAACACCCACTTAGAGTGGTTGTTTCATTACTCTCCTTTCTAAGAGAGAGGTCCTGAGTTCGAATTTTTATGGAGGAGGTGCTTGACATCCTTTTGTCAGACAAAAAAAGGTGGAAATTATGTACTGTTACTTCTACAGGTCATTTTATCAGTTCTTTATGCGATTTATCCAATATTCTTATTAGTTGTACGAAGGCTTAAAGTTGTTGATACTAGAGAGCTACAACCAATGAGAAGTTGGTTAAGTGGTGGAAATTTAGAATCCCAAGATCCACGTTCGACCCCTCATCACTCCACGTTTGAGATTTTTCTTCCGTCCCGTCATACGTATGGTGAGATTCCTTACAAATGGTGTTGTGGTGTGATGGGACGATACTTACCATTTGGCAAGAAAATACAAATTTCGTCACCAAATCATAGACTAATGAAATTTTATACTTTGAAAAAATTCATATATCTAATGTTGTATATATCATTTATGTATAGATTAAGTTGAAAATTCTTGATAATATATAAAATTCCTGCAAATTCATTTGTGGTACCAAAAAAAAGATAGTAGAGAACCACAAACAAAAATTTATCCACCAATTACTTCATGTTATGTTTCTCTTTTTTTCTTGTGAAAGAATAAGAAATTCGTTGATTGTTTGGTTCTCTTCTCAGAAATAATCTCTCCAAAATTTTTGACTGTTTCGTCATCCGTGTTTTTTCCTCTTTAGTGATTTTTTGTCAAAATTTTTACTTATTTTATACTTTTTGAATGTACATAGCGTACCTCTATTCAAAAAATAAAAGAGTGTTTGTTAAAATGTTAAAAAAATTTATTGAAGACGAAAAAATACGCGAACTTATAAAACTTTTTTATCTCAAAAATAAATCTCAAAACTGCAACAAGTTACTGTGTATATCTAATACAATTGAAAAAAGACCTATTGTAGACGAGTAAGATAAATAACACATCCAAACCTAATGAAGAAACAACAAGAATAAATTGATTGGACGGTCAGATATAGGAGACTCGCATGCAAGTTATCGATGCATTATTACCGAGGCTTCCTACAAAAACTGACCATACAACCAAGTGACTCTTTTTTGGACGGAACCGAGATTTCATATTCAGGGAGGCCATAATAGCAACAACAAAATTTTGAATTTCAAGGTTGCAGAGTATAAAAATGTTAATTGAAATAATACCTAATACTAAATACATTATCTTGGTGCTTTTAACAGAGCATAAACAATTAAAAACTGAAAAAGGTAAAAGTTTCTCAATACGTTTCCTCAACTATGTATCAAAATGGAATGTGGCGCTCTATTAGATCTTGTAAGTCATGGAATGCTCCACACTAAATTTCGATTTAAGAAAGAGGTTTGGTTTTTGTTTGTCTTAGAGGAGAGAATTGAATTGTGGTCCCAAATGAGGGAGAAAAACGTGTGAGTGTAAAAGGCATTGTTGCAATTTATTGTTCTGCAAATAAAACATTTCTGTATGGCATTATATGGGGTCCGGACATGATAAGTGGAAGTATATATGTAAATGAAGTACTAGAAAATGGTTAACTTTTCCCAAATTGACCAACTTCTCATTCCGTCTTGCATTTCCGGTGGAGAGCATTATATGCAGAAAAACACCTCATGCAACTAGATGGCAGAGAAATCACGTACAATATAGAAATCAATAAAAAAAAAAAAATGGAGAATGAATTGCAGTTGTGGTTATTGAAACAAAAACTATTAAAAAGCAAACAAATCACTATCCAACTAAACTCCTACGGTCCTACCTACTCTCCCCCTTCCCAAAACAACCACCATCGAACCCCAGCAAGCAACCAAGCAACCAAACCACTCATCCAAAAAATTGAACCCCAGCAATCCAACGCCAAACAACACAACAAGCGCCGATCCGAACTCCAAACATATCACAGATGCTCCAGAATTGAACCGGACTTGTTGGAACCCAAGCGGTGGTGGAGTCAGGATTTTAACTCTAAGGGGGCCGACTTAGTAGACATATATGTTTTATCGGAACGTATACTTATTATGGAGTATATCATAAGGTTTTTGCTTTCTAATTTATTACATTTGTATATTGAAATGATTCTGTAGGCTATATCAACTATCACATGCTTATTTTTTATTTATGAAAGTAATTGAGAGAAATGTGAATATAAAATAACCAATTTTTTATCAAATCGAACCAAAATTATTAAGATTTTAAGTAGTTATATGTGGGGGTGTGAAAATCCGACCTTGACGTGCTCCAATGATTTAACCCGTAGCATAGCTCCTTTTTGACTCCATCGTCAGAACAGTACGTCGTACCTGCAAACCGGAGGGGGGTTCCTCCGGGTAGAGCCTCCGACGAGCTAGTTAGTACCTGGGGAAGATAAATTGAAATGTAAAGCAGAAAATATGAGCCTTTTGTATAAGAGAGGAGTGTTGTGTACCTTAGGTGAAGGGGAGAGCCTTGCTTATATAGAGAAAAGTGAGTGAAACTTAAGGACTAAGTAAAGGCTATTAGTAGAAAGTTTCTATAAATGGAAAGTTAGGAGACTTAGGGAGTAAGCTAAGTAAAAAGTGCAAAGGAAGCTTCTAGAACCTTCTAAAAGGTCACAACTTGCCGCGTCCACGTACCAAGCAATGGCAGTACGTTTCGAGCAATAGCGAGCGACCGTATATTTTACCGAACGATAAAGATGTCCGTTGAGTTGGTGAAGTACTCCGAGCAATATAAAGAACCTTCGAGCGATACAAAGAGCTGCCGAGCGATAATAAGAGCTGCCGAGCGATAATAAGAACCGTAGAACAATAATAAGAACCTCCAAACGATAATAAGAACCGCCGAGCGATAATAAGAACCGCCGAGCGTACTTTAAGACAAATGTTCGGCCAATACTTGTGGGATAATACTTTACTTGTTTGAAATCGTTCGGTTGTATTGATGTGGTTTTGGCACAATAATAAATAAAAGTCCCAAAAATAGGAACAAAGATAACACCTTACAGTTCTTCCGAGATATGATGGTACCCCCTTTGAACCTTATGAACTGAGGGAAATTTCGGCCCCCTACAATAGCCCCTCAACTTCTTCTTTATCGTTTAGATGAAGGAGGAGTTGAACCCAGGTGTGGCCGAATGACCGAAGTGAATTCCTTGCAAGATACAAATAGATCATAGTAACCCAATAACCCAAGACGGGGTGATGTGGCCGAGCCCCAGAATGCTAATAGAAGTCCTGTCCTCGGCCAGATTCGGCTAGAATGAGAGAACTCCATGGCCAGACTCGGCCGAAGTGAGAGAGAGCTCCAAGGCCAGATTCGGCCGAATTAAGAGAAAGTCCCACGACTAGATTCGGCCGGATTGAGAGGAAGCCCCACGGTCAGATTCAGCCGGATTGTCCAAAGGTAATGAAATCCGAACGTGATAATAATACGAAATTTCAAACGCTCTTGAAACCTGAATTTTTATGAGATGATGCATATGAAATGATAAGTATGAAATGATGAGTATGAAATGAACCAAGAGTGAACAACTGAGGATATACACTGCTCGGTATTCCCAAGAATTGAACACTCGAGCAAAAAATGCCAAAGGTATGCATCGGGTTTTGTGCCCAGCAAACAAGATAGTGACCGAAAGAGTATCCGAGATGGTAACAAATCCAAGCTGTCTTCGTCTTCTTCGTCGCCCGAACGCCGGAGGCCTACAACCCGTAGGGAGGGTTTAGTCCAGTCGTGAGAATCCTTCGACCCGCAGGGAAGGCTCAAACGAACGTAGGAGACCTACGAACTAGAGGGAGGGCTTAGTCCGAACGTGTAGATTCTTCATAGACCTTGGTGCGGCTGCATGACTCTTCACCTCAGACCCGCAGGGAAAGCTCAAATGCACATAGGAAGGCCTTCAATTAGGAGGGACGGGCTGAGGTTGGAGCGTTGAGTCTTCGTTGCTCGATGGATTTGGGCCATCTTCAACTTGTGAACCTCTACTTCGGACTGGAAGAGTCGGTGGTGGAAAGTGGGACCATCTGGAAGTGAGACTAGGAGTGAGCCCCAGTGTTCAGTGGAAGAGTTCGCCACCGAGAGTGTTTGCCTCACCGAATGACGGAGTTGCATAGAAAGGCAGAAGCGTCCGCCGTTGGGAGTGAATGCCTCACCGAACGACGGAGTTGCATAGAAAGGCAGAAGCGTCCGTCGTCGGGAGTGAATGCCTCACCGAACGACGGAGTTGCATAGAAAGGCAGAAGCGTCTGTCGTCGGGAGTGAATGCCTCACCGAACGACGGAGTTGCATAGAAAGGCAGATGCGTCCGTCGTCGGGAGTGAATGCCTCACTGAATGACGGAGTTGCATAGAAAGAGCTCGCCATTTTTCAAGTCTAAAAGTGTTTGAGACGTCCGAACGAGTAGATTTCCGAAGGCTACGAGGATTTCGCCCGAATGATTTAGATTGCCAAGGGCTACGAAGATTTCGCCCGAACGATTAGATTGCCAAGGGCTACGAGGATTTCGCCCGAACGATTTAGATTGCCAAGGGCTACGAGGATTTCGCCCGAACGATTAGATTGCCAAGGGCTACGAGGATTTCGCCCGAACGATTTAGATTGCCATGGTAAACTTTAGGGAAGCAAAATGAAAACATAAGTTGAGCACTTATCCGAACAGTTGGGCAAAATGTCACATAGTTGTAGAATATAAATCGAAATTTAAAGAGTCTATCACTTTAACTTGCTATTTACAAAAATGAAAAGGATAAAAAACCTGTTCCAGGAAAGAGAAGAACGGAGGATCCTAGATGAGAAACCCAAAAGCAAATAGTGAAGGAAGTATTGCCGCCATATGATCAGAACTTGAGACGCTCGAAGTCAGATCAGGATGAGCCCACCAATATATGCCATGTTTCATTCCCCAGCAGAGTCGCCAATTGTGGGGGTGTGAAAATCCGACCTTGACGTGCTCCAATGATTTAACCCGTAGCATAGCTCCTTTTTGACTCCATCGTCAGAACAGTACGTCGTACCTGCAAACCGGAGGGGGGTTCCTCCGGGTAGAGCCTCCGACGAGCTAGTTAGTACCTGGGGAAGATAAATTGAAATGTAAAGCAGAAAATATGAGCCTTTTGTATAAGAGAGGAGTGTTGTGTACCTTAGGTGAAGGGGAGAGCCTTGCTTATATAGAGAAAAGTGAGTGAAACATAAGGACTAAGTAAAGGCTACTAGTAGAAAGTTTCTATAAATGGAAAGTTAGGAGATTTAGGGAGTAAGCTAAGTAAAAAGTGCAAAGGAAGCTTCTAGAACCTTCTAAAAGGTCACAACTTGCCGCGTCCACGTACCAAGCAATGGCAGTACGTTTCGAGCAATAGCGAGCGACCGTATATTTTACCGAACGATAAAGATGTCCGTTGAGTTGGTGAAGTACTCCGAGCAATATAAAGAACCTTCGAGCGATACAAAGAGCTGCCGAGCGATAATAAGAGCTGCCGAGCGATAATAAGAACCGTAGAACAATAATAAGAACCTCCAAACGATAATAAGACCCGCCGAGCGATAATAAGAACCGCCGAGCGTACTTTAAGACAAATGTTCGGCCAATACTTGTGGGATAATACTTTACTTGTTTGAAATCGTTCGGTTGTATTGATGTGGTTTTGGCACAATAATAAATAAAAGTCCCAAAAATAGGAACAAAGATAACACCTTACAGTTCTTCCGAGATATGATGGTACCCCCTTTGAACCTTATGAACTGAGGGAAATTTCGGCCCCCTACATTATACATGAATAATATTCAAAATTAAGTATATACAAAATAAAATTTTTAAAATTTGGATGCTTAGGGAGCCGGGGGGGGGTGGACGGGAACCCACTTTGAGGAATAACTAATATAATGGATTTTCTTTCGTCTGGTTATTCTTTTACCCTTCCTTAGTCTATTAATAACAAAACAAATTTTTTTCAATGTATAAAATCAAAATTCCAATGACGTTGGCTACTCTAACGTTCCTGACCACAATTTTTTCCTTTTTTCAAAGTATAGGTAAAATGCCTAGAAAAAAGGAATCCCTTAGAGGTTCTAACCATGGAGCACGCAAATCCCAAAAACGCATAGTTTTGCCTCCAAAAATGGGGGTTGGCTCCTATCCGGCCAGTATTCAAAGGTCCATTTATGTCCAGTAAGCGACTAGGATTAGCCCTACGAAATTCAAAGATGCACATCGTGCCATGTAAAGTTTCACAATTTTGCTCTTAGAAAGGAACGGAGAATGTTAACGGAGGTCATGGCAGACTAACTCTGCAAAATTCCAAACCCCAAAATAGAGACCCCAAAAATGCACATACGGGACCACTTTTGGATCCCACATGAATAATCTTGTTTGTTAATTTTAGAACGAGGGACTATTAAATTGGGATGGAGGGAGTAATTTTTTAAGTTGACCTGTAAAAAATCAGTTGAATTAAACATGTGTAAGTGGTTGATCTATTTTTTCTCAACTTTTCATTCATAATTCAGGATCACTACGTGAATTAAACATGTGTAGGTGGTTGAATTAAACATGTGTAAGTGGTTAACGGAGGTCATGTGTAAAGATTTTCTTCGTTGTTTTCTCTCAATACGTACGAGAACAAGGTATAATTTTTACATCGTATTTTGTAGGGCGGCAAATGGGCGGGTCGATCAATTGTGTGGAACTCCAAGGTAGTTGTCACACAACGCGATGTATATTTAGTGTGTGCCAAATGGTGTAACCATAGTTTTATTGATTTTGAATTATTCTTTTTTTTTTAAACAAAAAAGAATTTATTCGTTAGGCCTTCATAATTAGGAGATAATTAAATGGCGTCATGTACGTGTATGATAATTCGTTGTCTCCTCCTCACTCGACCGAAGAAGTAGAAAAGCCAAAATCCAGATTTCCATTTTCCGTAATTAAAGAACTCTTCGTTATGCTTGTATTACGGGCTCTGGGTCTTTAGTTTGAGTTCATATTGAGCCCATTTTCAACCCACCTAAATCCATATAAATATGGGTTGATATGGGTTCAACCCATATAAACCCATTATATAATATGGGTAGGTTGAATTGGATTATAAGTGGGCGAATTTGGGAGGGTTACAAAATATAGATTGAGATTGCCACCTCTAACTGAAACCCCAATTTTCTTTTGGACCGCTTAATTTTTCCCAAGTTGTGGATTTCATGGGATACATACAAAATACTTAAGGGCTCTTCCTTAAAATGTGACATCCTTAAACAACACTTGCCTGTATGGGAATTGCCTCATAAAATAGCTCGATTGCAATGCAGTAGTTAATTGCTGATGAAACATCCATTTAGTCATTTGTATAATCGTTGAGGACCAATAAAATGCAGGTATGAATGAAAATCAGGTTGCATCACCATATATTCCCAAAGCAAAAGACTTCTATTTAAAAATTAAAAATTACAATGAACAATCGGTGGAGAGTCTAGCTAGAGATATTGACATACTAATTGACCTTATTTTTATATTTTACTATCATTATGACATATCACCCCTCTATAACATCGACATGTAATATATTTTGATATGAAACTTGAAAGAAAATATTTTCGATTTGCTTTATTACATACTAATTGACCTTTGATATATTAATTTAACATAGGATGAGTTCTTGTATAGTACTCTAAAAGCTTATGATCCATCTCCCAAGCGTTTTTGTGATTTAGAAATACTTAACTTAAAATCTTTTGATTGGAATGTCTGGAGCAATTTACTTACGCCTGCCTCGACAAATCTCGAAACCCTTTTTACATAAGATATTTTAATCATTCTATTACTTTCTCCGAACGTGAATCCTGTAACTTATTGGAATAATTCTGTCGTGACTCTGAGAGATGGCATTTTAGAAATGATGTTGTTTAATGAGAATAATACCTTCATTGCAAATTAGAATTATCTCGGCCGGGGTTTCTTATTTTTCCCATTGGGATAGCCACATAATAATTTACAGTAACCAAATGAGCTATCCTCTCCAATAGCAGCTAGCTAGCTCGCTCTAGCAGATTATCAGCCTCAGAGCATCTCCAATAGGCTCAAGCCAATTCTAGGCAAAGAGACTATCTAAAAGGCCAAAATGGTAATTTAGCAAGCCTCTGCAAGTATGAACCTCCTAGCAGCCCAAGCAATTGGGCTATTCAAATCCCAAATACCATTTTTTAAATTCCTGAACCCTAGCCTCTTGAAATCAGAAAAGAGGATGCCGGAGCAGTGTGCCGCTGAAATTGAACGTAAACAACCCACAAATCAAGCCATAATCATCAATAATCAATCACTCCATCGCCCAATAATCGATTGAAAACGAAAGAACTAGATCCTGAAATTCAATCAGAAACTTAACAAAAAAGCTCTAATTTAGAAAATAACAATAATTTACCAGCTTGAAATCTCCTGAAACTCCATCGCCCTCAAATTTGAAATCCCCTGAAACTCTATCAAAGTTGCCGTTTAAATCGATATTGCTGGAAACGAATCGCCGTCGCTGTTGAAGTCGCTTGAAACTTTGTACAAACCAAGGCAGAGAGAGAGAGAGCGCCAACGAGGGCTACAGTAGCTTGCCTGCTGT
>BPLS01000518.1:79321-91428 GCA_019656275.1 Rhododendron kiyosumense
AACGAGTTACTGTAGCAGATGGCATTTCGCCAAGGTCGGAGACGAGACTGTTGCGCGCTTATTTTTGATATTTCGCTCGTCTAAAGAGACAAAAAGGACAAAGAAACGACCCTATTGGAAATGCTCTCACGACTCGCCATGACGCTTATGAGATTTGTGTTTGGCCATGCCTTGAAGTCAGGATTTGAATGACAAGTAATCCAATACAAATGTAAATTATTTTTCCTTCCGAGTTACTTATAACAAACGGGGACGGATCTGCTAATACCAATTTTGACACCAACTTTGACCACCTTTTTTTAAGGGTCTCAGCAGATCGGATCCGTTCAATGTGTTTAAAACACGTTTTTAAGAGCTCACGGAAAAATTCAACTCAGTCAGATAATGGTAAGGGCTTGATTAGTTTATTTAGTTGATTCCTATCAAAATTGACAAGGTAAAATTGAATGAGCCGATCAAGGCCTTATATCAATTAAAATGAGTTGATTTTTATGAAAGCTCTTTCGAACATGTTTTAAACATATTGAACGGCTCTGATCATCTGCTGGGACTCTAAAAACAAAAGGTGTCAAAATTGGTGTTAGCAGATCCGATCAGCCTCCCAAACAAACACAAGAAACTAAAGAAAGTGTTTGGTTAAGGGGAATGAAGTCAATTAAATTGGAATGATGGTTCATTGAAATCCTTCACCCCGATGTTTAGTTTGTTAATAACAAAACTGGAGTACATCAGTCAGACATTCACCAATTTAGAAAACAAAAAGACTTAATGACAATTTCCTCCTTTCAAAAACCATTATTAACAAACCAGACACTATCTAAGAGCTTTTTTTTTTTGATCGGCCATTATCTAAGAGTTACGCTGTCGTAATCAAACAGTAAAAACAAGGCAATTATAAGGAAAATAATTTGATTGGGCGCTTAATCTCTCTCTTTCAAGACTTCGAAGATATTGTGCAGTTCTTACGTACAAATGCAGTTTACTCCATATAGTTGAACTCAATTGCAGCTTCCGATCGATAGCATACAACAGTCCAAAGCTACAGGCTAATTAAATTTGAACTGAGTAAATTACAATTAAGCTAGTACTCCAATAAAGTAGTCAAAGGCGTTGGAGGGTGTAATATTGCTTCAAAAACACAAAAGCTAAAACGGGCTTCCAGCCTTACAGGCAGAGGGACAAAATATATACTATATATATAGTAATAATTAAAAGAAAAGGTAGTCCAACTGTAACTCTAGTTTTCTACTAATCCGTATGTAGTATTTTCTTGACGAGAATAACTTATTTATGAAAGTGCTTAATCTCGATAGTTACTTTTGGACGATTCAGATTAAAAATAAGAAAAACTTAGTCAAAAATTCCTTCATATTTAAATTTTTTAAGTTTAAGGATAAACACTTTTTGCAATAAAATATAAGGACAAATGTGCTCTGTGAAAGTGTCTAAAACTCTAGAATATCCTATGAAAGTGCCTAAAAACCCTACGGTACCTTATGAAAGTGCCTAAAACCCCATGGTACCCTATATATAAAAGTGCCTAAAACCCTAAGGTACCGTATATATGAAAGTGCTTAAATTACTAAAGCCCTATAATAAGAAAGTACACCCTAAAATCCTATAAAGAAAGTGCCTAAAGATGTTTTGACCTTATGGCTAAAAAACTCAAAAAACAGATGAAGGAGGTTTGGGTTTTAGGAAATTAAATCATCATGGCATCTCTTATGGCTTTTTTGTGGTCTGGGTGTGATCTAAATCATAAATGTGCTTGAGTGAAGTAGAGTCAGGTTTATTCTCCAAAAGATGAAGGAGGTTTGGGTTTTAGGAAATTAAGAGAAGGTAATGTTGCTGCTATGCTCAAGCTATTATGGGCCCTTAGTAGAAAGGCTGATTCTCTGTGGGTGAAATGGGTTCATACGTATGTCATAAAAGAGCATAATCTATGGACTATGCGGCTACCTTATGATGTCTCTTGGACTATCAGGAAGATCTTCCAGCTCAGGGAGGTTTGTCAACCATTAATTCGATTTCAAATTGGGAATGGGGCTTCCAGTTTCTTATGGCTTGACAATTGGCACTCATTGGGGCCCTTGTATAAAAGGTTTGGGGAGAATGTGTGCTCTAACATTGGAAGATCGTTACATGCAAGCTAAGGTTTCCACAATTATTAAAGACGGGGGGTGGGTTGGGCCAAGACCAAGGAATAGATATATTCAAGAAATCAATATCAGCACCCCTTCTTGTTTTACTACTAATATTCTAAATGAGGATGGGGTGGTATGGCTTCCTTCTCGTAATGGTTTTTACTATTTAAGATCTACTTGGGAGGCAATTAGAGTATCAAATGGTCGGCTAGACTGGTGTAGCATTGCCATTGTGTGGTTTCCTAAAAATGTTCCTTGATGGGCATTCATTTTATGGATGGCCATGTAAGGGAAACTTGCTTCAAAGGACAGACTACTGAAATGAAGTGTGGTGGATAATGCCACTTGTGTTCTGTGTAGAAATGCGGCTCTTGAATCTCATAATCATTTATTTTTCAATCGCACACTTTCTAGAGCTGTCTGGAAGGAGATATTGCGAAGAAACCATGTTCACAGAGGCCCACTTATGTGGGAAGATGAAAAGAAATGGTTCTTGCTGCATTCTAAGGGGAAGACAAATAGGAAATCTATACTCAAATTATCATTGGCTACTACTGTTTAAGAAGTTTGGTGTGAGCGGAATATGAGGATCTTTCAGCAAAAGATGATGGAGGTTGATCTGTTGGACTCCAAGATTTGTAACAACATCAGAGATGCCATGATGGCTTGGCAAAATATTACTGCCGCGTAGGAGAACAAGGTCTTGTTCAGGGCTTGGGAAGTTCCTTTCCCTTGGTTGAGTTCTACAGTAGAAGCTTAATTTTCGATTAGTTCTTTTCTTTAGTTGATAGGTGCCTGGTTGTATAGTTTTTCTTTTCTTCTTGGTGGCTCCTTTAAGGGAGTTGGCTGAGATGGTTTTGTGTCCTGTTTGGACCATGATATTTTTCTTGTTTGGGGCTTTTATAGAAGAGTACATTTACCCAAAAAAAAAACTCAAAAAGTTGAAGGATCTTTACTGAAAATTATTTTATTGACGTCATTTCTTTAAATGAAAACTATTTTACTGTCCTTATGGCTAACCATCCCTAAAAAGAATCTCTTTAATTTCTACTAGTGGTTTAAATTCGGATCGTCCAAAACACTTTTAGACAACTAAAATTGAGCTCTGTAATAACTTATTCAGGGCTCCTCCGCCAATAATATTCTCAAGAAAAGTACTCCAACTGTAACCGTAGTTTTTTACTCCAGTACAGTATTTTATTGAAATAGACAGTTTATAGGGTAGAGCACCAGTTGACCCAAAAACCTGCAGTTGAAATTTGGGTTCACTGGGGTAGGGTATTCTCGTGCGATCGGCACCAGTATATATATTATATATGAATGTAAACTACTAGGTGTAGCATCTTGAAAATTGTTTTTTACACCCCACTTTTTTATATACCCACCCTAAAACCTGCCTCTAGTGCTTTAAATTAAAGCTTGCATAATTTTCAAAACAAGTAAATATTAAAGTCCTTTCATAAAAGAGGCGTAAAAATCATTTCCGTTCTATCTTGAACTGCTGTATTGCAAGTGGCGTGTTAGTTAAGAGGTAGATATCCTACGCTCTCATGCATTTGATAGAGATTCAAATCTCACGAATACCTTGTTTCACTTAGAAAAAGAAATGCTAATTATTTTTTGAATTAAATGTAATGTATTATAAAAATATGTCTTGTCTCATAAAATAGAAAATAAGTATTTAAAAAATAAGAATTTTAACGAAACGGAACCTAACTACAATCAACAATGCTAATTTTGACCGAGAAAAAAAAACCCTAGTTTATGTGAACGAGTGGCGATCAAATTCCCCATTTTAAAGTACTAATATTAGAAGTAGTATCTTATTCCAAAATTTGTACCGGTATGTGCCTCGTTTGAATGAAGCGCAGCACCCGAAATGGCCAAAAGTTCAAAATCAAGTTAAAGACAAAAAAAATATTCATATTTGTAACAAGCTTTCCTTCTAAAATACCTTCTTAAAAAATAAGTACTTATTTTATATTTTTAAACTAAAAAATAATGTAAATAAAAAATAATTTATTTATTTTACCATATAAAAGATCTCGATAAGATCTATCAAATAAGATCCATATTGCTAAGAAAATTATTTACGTAAATATATTATTTTTGAACTTAAAATTGCCTTCTTAAAAAATAAGTACTTATTTTCAAGTTTGGAACAGGGCCTAGTAGGTCCGGTCCAGACTAGTTCACTTTGCGAATTTATTCAGTTGTCCAGGAACACCGTTACCTCTCTTCTTCTCTCTCTTGACTCTCTAACCTCCTTCCAATCTCGTTGTTTCAAAGGCTTGTCCTCTCTTCTGCCCGCGATAAGTGACATAAGTCCAACCTCATATCTCACTCCCCCATATAAGTAAGAATGTATAGACAATGCAGCTTGATCTGGGACACCGTCAATATTCATGATTTTATTTCGTCAATCTATCTCCCATTTGTCCCCTAGATCTGCACTAGCTGGCATTAAACCTCGGTTTACGAATTCCGACAAACCAAGAACATCGTATATATGCGTTATAACAGTGACAACTTCTGGGTATTAATCCCCGTCAAGCTAATGAAGAACGATCAAACTTCTTCTCTTGTAACAATACCTGTAATTATATCCACAGCAACGCCGTCTGTTTGCCCCATGTCGCGATGTAAGTCTATTATTCCTTGCATCGTATGTGTTGCTGCGTCTTGAAATCCTAATTGCTACGGTATGTTCGGCTGCATCACAAGGAGGAACGACTGTGAGGAATAGCCATTTTTTTCAACAATCGATCGTTTCGGTTTGGTTCATTCTTTGACTGCTCTAACTGCGCAGTTCTAGCCATCAGTCATAGAAAACTCATTTCAAAAAAAAAAAAATTATCGAACACTCAGCTCTAATGAAGGGGAGAGTGAAGCCTTTGTTTGGTATGTCGCTGCTGGTTGTGGTGGCGGTCACTCTGAGCTGCCGGGTCATGTTTCGCAGCAGATTTATCTCGTTCCAGCCCCAAAACGATGGCGGCATATTAGGAAGTATGTCTACAGCGGAGTTGAAAGAGACGCTGCTGAAATACGCGGCGGTTGACTTGGCGGAAGAGCAGTGGAAGCAGGAAGTCGAGCAGCAGCTGGAAGGGAATTTCTATAACCCGGGGCGGAAAAGGACGTTTCTGTCCCCCGGCAGGTACGTAGTTCGGGATCTGCAATCCAAGTCGTACAAGGGCATTCCGGTAAACATCCAGTCGCCCGAGTTTTACCCGCTGTGGGTGGAGTTCAGGAAAAACTTGCACGGTTGGTGGCAGAACATGCGGTTCGAGCCGGACATCATGTCGGATTTGGTCAATCTAGTAAAAGCTCCGATCGATCGGAACGACTCTCAAGCGAGTACGGAGAGACGGTATTCGTCCTGTGCCGTAGTGGGTAGCAGCGGGATTCTGCTGCAGAGCGAAAACGGCGACCTGATTGACAGCCACGAGATGGTGATCCGGTTGAACAACGCCCGGACCAGCGGCTTCGAGCGCCATGTGGGTTCGAAGACGACGCTCTCGTTTCTCAACAGCCACATGCTGCACTTGTGCGCTGCAAAAGAAGGTTGTTTCTGCCATCAATACGGCGAAAATGTTCCCATTGTTGAGTACATTTGCCAGCCCATACATTTCCTGGACTACACCCAGTGCAAATCATCTCACAAAACCCCTCTCGTGGTCACCGATGCGCGGTTCGACCTGCTGTGCGCCCGGATCGTCAAGTACTACTCGTTGAGGCGGTTTGCGGAGAGGGCGAATACGAAGTCGTTAAATCAGTGGCTGGCCGATTGGCGATCGGCCAAGGACGGGTATTACTTCCACTACTCTTCGGGGATGCAGGCTGTTATGCTTGCGGTGGGTATCTGTGACAAGGTTAGCGTCTTTGGGTTCGGGAAATCGAACTCGGCTAGGCACCATTACGATACGAATCAAAAGGCCGAGTTGCGCTGCCATGATTACGAAGCAGAGTACGATCTTTACAACGATTTGGTCCATCGGCCGGAGGCGATACCGTTTGTCTCGGACAAGTTCAAGTTCCCTTCTGTGGCAATCTATCAATGACGTTTCACACGTTGAAGCCATTTAGATTCTGTGGCAATTTGTTGATTTCGTTGTCTAGTTTAAAAACGATGAAAGAGCAGATGATGTGTAGAAGATATATGTATGTATACTTAGTTTCGGCTATCATTTTTCTTTCTCTAAATCTTGATGAGCCCTCTAGACTCGCAAGTAAATGATACAAAAATTGAATTCGGATTATAGAGCCTTCTTTTGGACTGCTTTGCTTTGTTTGGATTGATGTTTGAATTTTTTTTTGAAAAATACTAAAGATAATAAGTGGAGAGAGATAGAGAAAGGAATGTTAAAAGTAGGGAGAATTTAGGGGGAATTTTTTGGAAAATTCTTTTTGAAAAGAAAAAGAGAACAAGGCATTTTATCCAAACTTTGTGATGTTTGTATATATGTCAAGTGAATAATCAAAAACCCCAAGCATTATTACAGTTAGTTGGTAGATTTGCTATCCACATAATTGATTAGGTTCGAATCTTGAGGTTAGGCCAAAAAAAAAAAAAAGTTTTTCTTGAATTCTCTAATTTCAGCGTGAATGACCAGCATTTGAAAAACAAGTGAATAATAAAAAGGTAGGGTGGTGCTTGATGTCATTCTCATCAACATATAGGCTGTGTTGAAGTGGACATCAAATCTGAAAACGAAAAAAAGAAGAGTTATTAGATCACAAGAGATTAGTCGGTGCTCTTGGGATAATGACACGGAGTGTCCCAATTCCTCTTTCAGCTACACATTTGTCTATGGGACAATGAATACTGCTATGTTTGATTTGGTTTTTGAAATTTTTTTTGAAAAATAATAGGGATAATAAGTGAAGAGAGATAAAAAGAGAAATATTGAAAGTAGGAAGAATTCAGTGGGTATTTTTTGAAAAATTCTTTTTCAATTGTAAAAAGAAAAAAGTATAATTTTTTTCTTAGATGAGTTAGATCATAGGTAAATTAATGGGTTCTTACTTCTAAAATGCCAACTTTCCCTCCCTCCCAAAAGAAAATGGGCATGGTCAAATCAAATGACTCAAATGTTGGTACTTCCTTAAACAACACCTGCCTCTAGTGGAATTGGATCATACAGTATCACAGATTCCAATGCACAGTTATTGCTGATGAAATTTAGATTCGGTTGCAATAAAAAAAATTAGTACATTTTATCAATTAAATAAATTGTTGGGGAACAATAAAATGTTGGAGTATATCATCATATCAACATCATGTTGCGGGTGTGTTGTCCATTTTTTGCTTCCTCGATGTACGTTTTGTCAAGTTTCTAATAAAAAGATTTTGCCGATAAAAAAAAATTCATCATATCCCCACAAGCCAAAAAACTTCAGAGGTGTAAGGTGTTTTCTTATACTCACTCCGTTCCAATTTAATTGTCACTTTTGAGAGTTCGTGCCACTTTTCAATTGATTATATCTTGTAGTTTATAATGTTTTAGGTGATGTTGAAAATATTATATTATAGAACAAATCGATATCTTTCAGACAAGATCCATATTGGATATAAAATTTATTACCAATTTAAAGATATAACTAGTTTTTTTATCCAATTAGAATAGAACTGGAACAAGTAAATTGGGACGGAGGTAGTACTAGCTAGCTGTTTAGGAGTGACAGATCAGGAAAATGAATTATACCATAGTTAAATATCACAAGATAAAGTAACAGTTTGAGAATCAACTCTCTGTAAGAGTATTTTGAGTTCTCATTTTGCATTCTAAAAGACTAATGTACCCCTACCCTAATATTCATCTACCGATGGATTACACATTATACACATATACTCTAAGAAAGGACAACATGGTAAGCAAACATGCATCTGATAATCCATAGCTTGAGAATGGCAAAGCTAACTTGAGAAAATGACAGACCATTTGGGTTCTTTTTTGAGACCTCGTGCCAGTCAAGAACAGAGATTGCTTTTGGTTTGTGATTTGAGTTATATTTTTGGATAATAAGTGGAGAGAGATAGAGTGAAAAATGAGAGTAATGATTGAAATGTTAGAGAGAAAAATTGAGAATTTTTTTTGAGTAGAATAGTGAAGTGGACAAGGTACGAAATCAAAGGAAAGTAAACATGGGTTCTCTTTTTTCCAAGAAATCAAAGTGATCAAATCCCTTAATAGCAAAGCTTGAAAAACACCGAGATATAGAACAAGGCTCGTCGATCGTCGGCGGTGGCCGCGATGATTTCTCATGTAATCCTCGATTCAAAATGAAATGTTTCAGTATAGTTCTATAGCTAGGTGCATATTGTTCGTGCAAAAATCATGTTGGTTTGACAAAGGTAAAAACTTGTCGAATCGTATTAATCTATAGAGCAACGGGTGGTTAAGCTCTGACTATTAATGGGTCTTAAGACAGATTAGTCATTTGAAAGATATATGTACCTTTGATATTTTGCATTGATGACGTAAGTACACATAAACACCCACAAGATAAATAGTTTGGATCATCGAATGGTACTATATTGAGCATCGTTTTGCATTGCACGAGAGATCACATAAAAAATTGTCACATGAAATTAATGATCTTGATTTGCGGTGTATATGGTGGAGAACAAATTTTTTTTTTTTGAAACGGCAAAAACATTTTATTAATGGGGGGAAGGGGAAGGAAATTCCAGCAAAACATTGGAATATCTAGCCAATTGGAAACATAGCCCAAACCCTCCTAGTGGGCCAAAATCCAATACTCCCATGGGTCAAAAACCCAAATAATACAATCAAAGCACATAAACAAATGGCCTAAAGTGTTCAAAATAAACAATGAAGCCTAACCCAAAAGAAAACCCAAAACCTAACCCTAGACAATTGAGAAACTTCGATCATAGTCGTAGATCACCATCATCCACGAGAGATCACACCCACCACCACCGTGTAGCCGCCACCAACCACCACTGGGTACCGGCGAAGCAACACAGACCCAACAGCAAAGCCGTGACCGGTACCAACGGCGGACCACATTACATTGTAAAGGAAGAGACCCAAGTGGCAAAGGGGAGAGAGTCAGAAACAAAAGAGTGGTGGAGAACATTTTGATGCTCCTTTTGTTGAATCTGAAGAAGAGAAGGTTTGTTTTGAGCCTATAATTGGTTAGTAAATGCTGAACTTTGCTATGAATGTTTTAGTGGGCGAAATTGTGTGTTTGATTGTGGTTATAGCAAAATTGATATTCTTTCGAGTTATGGTTGTTTGTTCTTTACCTACTTTGTTTGGATTTAGAAAATTATTCGATTGGTTGGTTTGAAGGTCCAACCTTAGTGGATATCATTCTTTGCTTCGATCTTTTTGGTGTAAATTCTTATTATGTTGTCATCGTTATTCAAGAATTAAATTTCATTCTTATGAAAAAGAAGAAAATGAAACATAGGTTTCAATATTTTTCGTTTCATCTTCTGATTTTGCAGCTCTACTAGATTCATCCATTAGTAGGTTGCTTCTTTAAATATAAAACTTTCACGTATCTCCACTCCGTAAATTTTTTGTCTCGTATTTTTTTTGGTATTATTTTATTTTGTAATCTTTTGTTTAGTTTTCTAACGTAATCTTCGGGACCAATCATTTGTTGCGACAGGAGGAGTAAAGAAGAGTAGGAGTATAAAATTAAAGATGGACCAAATTAAGTTGAAAAAAGTGTGTATAAGACAACAAACATACCAGCTATTTCATTTTTTTCGTCTTTATTAAACTCTTTTTGCTTTTGATCCTACTTTTTTACTTTTTAGACTTCTCTCGTCGAGATAAATAGTTAGTAAAAAAAAAAAAACATAAATCTAACAAAAATTCAGAACTACCAAAGCAAAAATACCGAAAGTTTAGGAAGAATGGGGATTACTACTAATTCACAGTAATGTATCTTGATCTTCCCATGCATCGGAATTTTCTCCGCATTTGCAACACATATATTAAAAAAAATAGTAATTTGCAAATGAATAGACATTAGTCCTAAATCTAAAAGAACATAGATAGTACGTATCTATAGGCACTTATTTAGCCTCTATATTTTTTTCGTTCCGCTAAGATTCTTATTTTTTAAGTACTTATTTTTCGTTTTATGATGTCATTTTTTCATAATACATCACCTTTAATTTAAAAAATAAGTATTTATTTTAGTTTGTGGAACGAGGCTTGTCTAATTTATAATTGAAAAGCATATAGTAGTATATAGACTTGGAGGAAGCTATGGTACACAGTAACACAGGGTATACCGTATGTCTAAATTATGACAATTTGTGATTTACATTATGCCGATTTTTGGTTTTCTAATGCATATTTATGATTCTAGTTATGACTTGTACTTTAAAATTTACCTGTTGAACAGGTCATTAGCAGGTTACTTATAATTAAAAAATATTGTTGTTATGTAACCATAATTATTCGTACCGGAATCCATAATACTTGTACTCTAACCAAATATATGCGTACAATATCAAAAATTAAATAATGCTACCCACAAATGTTATAATAACACCGTAAATGGGCATTATCTTACCACAATGAGTCGTACCAAAAAAAATTGACTCGTATGATATTCCATAACAAAATAAAAATATGTCGTACCAGAATCAATAATTGTTATACTCAAGCCAAAAATATTTGTAAAATGCGACACATTCTATAAAATAACCACAATTTTTATGACAACACCTAAAATTGTCATTTTCTCAACACAACGTGTTGTAACAAAAGAAAACATATTTAAATACCACAAATTATACAACAAATCACAATTGTTATGATAATATCATAAATTTACGTTTTTTTTACCACAATGTGTCATGCCAAAGGAAATTAATTAAAATATTCCATAATAACACATGTCTAAAATACCACAAATTCAGTAATACAACCAAATTTGTTATGACAATACCATAAATTGACGTTTTCATACCCACAACGTGTCGTATAAAAAAATTCAATCGGAATGTTCAATTAACGATAATTATAATCAGCAAAATACCATACCACAATTTCAGTAATATAACCAAATTTGTTATGACAACACCAAAAATTGACTTTTTCATATCTACAACGTGTCGTATAAAAAAATTTAATCGAAATGTTCAGTTAACGATAGTTATAATAAAAAAATATCATACCACAAATTTAGTAATATAACCAAATTTGTTATGACAACACTATAAATAGGCGTTTCCAATCGGAATGTTCAGTAAACTATAGCTAAAATAAGCAAAATACCATACCACTAATTATTTTCAATTCCCGCCACATTATTTTTTCAAATTTTAAAATTTCCACCATATTATCTTAATTTTTGATTCCCTCCACACTATTTTTTCAAATTCTTATTTGTCCCTACACAATACCTCAATAATTTAAACTAAAAATGAAATTCTCGCTCAAAATTTTCGTCCAAGAAATTCACCAAAAAAGAAGTACTATACCCAAATTTTCTAATACAACTACAATTTCCTCTCAAAATATTAGTCTAAATTAAATTCTTTCTCTCCAAAATTTAATTCAAAAAATCAAAATTCATTCAATTTTTCATGGAAAAATGAGAGGTCACTAAAACAAATAATTTTCCAACTGTCTCAAGATACGGATATTCAGAGTGGTGCACTTAACAATTGGCACTATATATTTGACAGGTGGATCAATGCCAAACCTTCACCCTATGCATACAAATTCAAATTTAATGGTGGTCCTTGGAACTAGGTCGTGGAAGTACAATATAAATAATTTTGTAAATTTATTGTCATTGTACTTTCTTTTAAAAAAAATTATTATAGTCGACATATTGATTTACACCAATGACATAGGCTAAAATATGATCTGCGTGCCGATGATGGAGCTTTCTAAACTTGATTGAGGCAAAAAGTTACATGGGTGAGTTAATCAACAAACATAAAATACTCAACGGATTTAATTGTCG
>BPLS01000518.1:106428-133364 GCA_019656275.1 Rhododendron kiyosumense
TTGTTCAACTGTCGATAATCGATACACATACGCATGGAACCATCCTTTTTCTTGACAAATAAGACCGGTGCCCCCCATGGCAATATACTAGGCTGAATGAAAACCCGTTCTAGCAATTCTTTCAATTGCACTTTCAACTCAAGCAACTCTGCTGGCGCCATACAATATGGAGTAATAGATATCGGATTAGTACCCGGCAATAATTCAATTGTGAACTCAACCTCACAGTCTGGCACGATACCTGGCAATTCATCCGGAAACACATCCGCAAATTCATTAACAATTGGTATCTCCTCTAGTGTAGGTACTTTCTTTTCGATGTCAACCACATAAGCAATATACCAGCAATATACCCCTTATAGCCCTTACTCAACAAAGATTTTGCTTTAAGTGCCGAAATAATACAAGTAGAACCCCCTACTGAATCACCAGAAAATTTCACCTCATTGCTATTTGGGAAGTGAAATATAACTTCCTTACTAAAGCAATCCATGACGGCATGATACCCCGATAAGAAATCCATACCCAAGATCACTTCAAAGTCAGTCATATCTAATGGTAACAAATCTACCAATAACCTCTTTCCCCCAACCACAAACTCACAACTCGCGTAACACACATTAACAAGTACTACCTCACCCATCGGTGTAGAAATAGCTAAAGCAATATTTAAAAGTTTAGCAAGCTTGTCTAAATGTTTAATGAAAGCATTAGATACAAAAGAATGCATAGACCCAGGGTCTAGCAACACACGTGCATAAGTACTGGAAACAACCAAAGTACCTGTCACTACCCCTTGCGAAGCCTGTGCCCCTTGACGTGTGATTGCAAACACTTTACCTGGTGCTGTAGAACTACCGGCTCCTCCACCTCTACCTCCTTGCACACTACCCACAGAAAATGTCGCCGGCATTGGTGCCTGAGGACATTGCATCGACATGTGTCCAAACTCACCACAAGTATAGCACTTGACCCTCTTAAGCGTACTTGGACAATCCCTCTTCAAATGATCCATAGACCCACAACCGAAACATTGACGAGACATTGTCGTAGCACCACTCATGTCTGCTCGTTAGTTTCTTGTCCTAACTTCCCTTTCCACCACCCCATGGAACCCCCATGTGATTTCCCAAAATCTTGAGTTATAGTAACCTGAAATCTTTGACCCCCACCTTTGCTAGTACCTCCCCTCTAGACTTACCAAATGCCGCTCCTTCTGTCTTGCTTTTCTTGTATGACTCTCGGTTATCATTATAGTCCTGAATATCCTTCCTTACCCTCCTAGCCATTTCCACCAACCGAGCATATTCTTCTTGTTCATAAGTAGTCAACCTTGTAGCTACCTTTAATGAAAGCCCTTTTCGGAATCGCTGACATCTTTTCTTTTTCGTATTCACCAAGTTTGGAGCATATTTTGACAATTTTGCAAACCTAGTTTCATACTCTGGAACAGTCATACTGTCATGCTTCAATTCAATAAATGTTGCTTCTTGGTCCAACTCCCAACTCTTCGGAAAGTAATGATCGTTGAACCCTTTAACAAAGCGCTCCCACGTCACCACTCGCGGTACCGCCGGTATAATTCCTGGCAGAGGGGCAGTCCATTGCCTCTCAAATGACTCCCACCAATCTCAAGCATTACCTTTCAAGCTAAAAGTCGCCAATGTCACCTTCTGCACGTTAGTCACTCCCATTGCCTTCAACACCCGCTCCACAGATTTAAGCCATTCCTCAGCATCACTGGGGTCAATTGACCCCTCAAATGGTGAACAGCTTTTTAAACCTTTCAAGTAAACCAGTGCCCGTTCCACGAGTCATTGCCTCTGTAGTCTGCCATTGCATAAGAGCTGCTTGTTGTTCTGCAAGTAAAGGTGCAATTGCAAGAAGTTTATCGGCATCCCCCACAACCGGCTACTGTGAAGGAACTTGAGATTGCCCAACCTCATCATGATCACCAGACGCAGCGTCCTTAGCATGAACCGTATGCTCCGAAGCCATTTCTCAATATCTGTTCTACAAACTTTAACAACCAATAGCAAATGCAATTTTGGAGATATAACTCACCCGTTAGTCAATGCTACCCCTATACAACAAACACAAAACTCCTATGGTCCACTACCAAAACCCCCAATCGACTCTCAACACAGAGACTAGAAAGTACTAGCTCTAATACCAAGCTGTCACGCCCTGCACCGGAACGACACCCAAAGTGGGCCCAAACCGACACGACCACATGGCATTCCACACCAAATAACAACAACTAAATGACAAATCATACACGAAACAGAGTAAAACCCCAGCGGAAGACTTAACATTGTTATAAACAAGGTGTCAACAAACCTTACGAACTTACATAGAACAAAAGTTGCTGCCTCTTATCCCAACACAAGTAATTAAACACTAACGGAGTTTCCCACATACTTAAAAACTTGAAGTCATAAAGTATTTGACAACATTAGTCACAAAATGAGTTTAGCAAAAATCAGAGTTTGACCCATTGACAACCAACTCGACCAAAACCACCAACACTTAATACTATCCAAGTGTCCCCAAAATGCAGACTGGTAGTGGACCAATTCTACGACCACCTGTGACCTGACAATCCAAAAAGGAAAATCAGAGTGTGTGAGATATAGAATACATTCAATAAAATACTACAATACTGGAAGGAACATCTCACTCAGGGGCGGAACTATTGTTGGGCAAAGGGGGTCCTTTGACCCTACTGAATGAAAAGTTTATGTGGAGAGGAATGTAATTTTGGGGTATTTATATAAATTTGCCCCCTAGAATATGTACCCAAACATTTTGCCCTTATACACCAACCAAATTACACGTGTTGCCATTTTCACTTTCACTTTTTCCAGCCACTTTTTCCTCTCTCTCTCTCACTTTCCCCTTTTCCTGGTTTTCCAGCCACTTTTCCCCTCTCTCTCCCTCCGAAAAAAATGCAGAATGAAGAACTCACAGTCTGAAGGAATTTTTTTTTGAAACCCTCGATCTTGATCACCACCGTTGAGGAGCTGGAGCTTTTTTTAGAGTCATCACTCCTCAGACCCGTTTGCAGGTGAGTAGCTTAGTCTTAGATTCCAATTTTCTTTTGTACAAAGTGGATTTTAGGATTTGAACCACAAATACTCAATCTCTCCAAATACTTTTTTTCTCTACATGGATAATGGATATGGGGATGAAAATCAGTATTTCTGGCTGTTTTTTGGAACTCACTCTTTATGGTTACGGAACAAAAATGTGGGCGAGGCCCAAGGAAAAGGAAAGCATTTTATATATACTAGTGAATGTGAATCTGTGAATGTTTTGTGGGCCTGATTTTCTCAGGAAAGCATTTTGTGGCTGTCTTTGTGGATCTTTTTTTTTTGGTTGTAGATTGGGGAACCGGGACCACAGACCACAGTCTCAAGCTTTGAGAAAAGCAAGTCAAAGGTAAAAGCTAACCCATGGCCCTAGATATACAGAAAATAATACTATTGATTGTGACTTTTTTAGGGAACAATACTATATTACTATTGACTGTTGAAAACTTAGGTTTTTATTGATAGAAATTTGTTAACAGTTTCTTTTTTTATTTCTATAGATATGGAGAGGTATTTTAAACGAAAAAATCCCTTTGAATCATCAACTACTACAATTAACAATGAGCCATCGAAGCAAAGTCGTAAAGAAAGTGACTTACCGGAGCTTCAAGCCGATCCTGGGCTTCGACCTTGAATTATGGATTATGATCCAAACATTCGAGAACAAGTTCGGAGGGCCTGCTTACTAAAGGGCCTTTGCCAACCTCGTAACCACCAATTTCCGCAAAGGAACTTTTCGGGATTCTTGAGAAGATTCAACTCTAAATGGTTTGATCAATATGGTAGTTGGTTGGAGTATAGCATATCAAAAGATGCTGCATTTTGCCTTTATTGCTATCTTTTCAAAATTGAAATAGGAGATCAAGGAGGTGGTGACTGCTTTGTGAGTGAGGGATATACATATTGGAAGAAGAAGCGTAGATTGAAAACTCATGAAGGAAGTATTAATGGTGCCCACAGACAAACTCAACGAAAATGTCAAGATTTATTGAATCAAAAGCAGCGTATTGAAACTATTTTCTCCAAGCTATTTGATGATGCCAAGAGAGACTACAAGGTACGATTGACAGCATCAATTGATTGTGCTCGATTTCTCTTGAGACAAGGGCTTTCATTTCGTGGGCGTGATGAATCCGAACTATCAAACAACCAAGGAAATTTTCTTGAGCTTTTGAAGTTTCTTTGTGTGCAAAATGAGAATGTTAGAGCTGTTTCACTTAAAAATGCTCCTGAAAATCTTAAACTCACATCTCTGAAGATTCAAAAGGACATTTGCAATGCAGTTGCTATGGAAACTACCAATGCTATAATGGAAGAACTTGGTGATGAGTTCTTCTCTATTCTCCTTGATGACTCTAGGGATGTTTCAACGAAGGAGCAAATGGCGGTTGCTTTGAGATATGTTGATAAGAGGGGATGTGTGGTAGAGCGCTTTATGGGTATTAAACATGTTACTAGTACTAGTGCTCTTTCTCTAAAGAATGCAATTGAAGACTTATTTTCAACTCACAACTTAAGCATTTCTAGATTGCGCGGACAAGGTTACGACGGGGCTAGCAATATGCAAGGGGAGTTCAATGGACTAAAGTCACTTATTTTACGGGAGAATGAATGTGTATATTATGTTCATTGTTTTGCTCACCAACTTCAATTAGTTCTTGTGGCCTTAGCAAAAAATCATGTCCATATTGCCGACTTATTTGCTTTGGTTTCTAACATTGTTAATGTTGCTGGAGCCTCATGCAAACGTCGTGATGTTCTTCGGGAGAACCAAGTTGCCCAAATTATTAAAGCCCTTAGTCTCGGAGATATTGCAAGTGGCAAAGGCCTTAATCAAGAAACCACTCTTAATCGTGCTAGTGATACACGTTGGGGATCACATTATGGCACCTTACTTAGCGTGGTTACCATATTCGACTCTGTGATTGATGTGCTTGATGTTGTAGTAGAGGATGCATCTTCCTCGGATAAAAAATTAGAAGCCTTCCGTTTATTGAAGGGAATGCAATCTTTTGACTTTGTATTCAATCTACATTTGATGAAATCTGTCTTAGGAATTACCAATGACTTGTCGCAAGCATTACAAAGAAAAGACCAAGACATTGTAAATGCCATGACACAAGTTCAAGTATCCAAGCAAAGACTCCAATCAATGAGGGATAGTGGATGGAGTAGTTTGATGGATGAAGTTTCTGTGTTTTGTAGAGGCAATACTATTGATGTTCCTAGCATCGAAAGCCTCTATGTTGCTCAAGGAAGATCAAGGCGTAGAGCTCACGAAAAGACAATTTCTCATCACTATCATTTCGAAGTTATGAACACAGTTATCGATAGGCAACTCCAAGAGCTAGACAATCGTTTTAATGAGGTGAGCACCGAGTTGCTTCTTTGTGTTGCATGCCTAAATCCATCCAACTCGTTTGCAAGTTTTGACAAGCAAAGGTTGAACCCCTTTGCTGAATTTTATCCTAAAGACTTCTCGTGTATTGAACTTTTGGCAATTTTGGACCAACTTGAGAATTTCATCATTGATGTGCGCTCTAGTTTCGAGTTTTCAAATTTAAAAGGAATTGGTGATCTTGCTCAAAAGCTGGTCGAGACCTGAAGAGATATAGGGTATCCATTGGTATACAAATTGTTGAAGTTGGCCTTAGTTTAACCTGTTTCGACTGCTACAGTAGAGAGGGCTTTTTCTGCTATGAAGATTGTGAAGAGTCGACTTCGTAACCGGATAGGTGATCAATGGATGCATGATAGTTTGATTGTCTATATTGAGAGAGAGATTTTTGATAGCATTTCGAATGAAGCTATCATGAATCGATTCCAGAATATGACAAATCGACGTGGTCAATTGTACGTGAAATGATATGTAATGGACGGCTATGCTTTTTTGCTTATATATTAGAAGTCGGTATCTCTTTTTGGTTATTGTTCTATTGTTTTTGTTATCTTTCGGGTCATTGTGTACAAGTGCAAAATTATATGTGTTGTATATGCTTAACGGCTTGACCCTAGTGTAATGAAATTTTGGTTCCGCCACTAATCTCACTTGAATGTAGTTCACACAAATTCAACTTACGTACTCAAAAAGACAACACACATATAATCACAACATATGCGGTGGCACGTTTGCCATAATCCCATATACCCCAGGAATGGTATCCCACGCACCATGCTCCCAACTACCGTTAATTAGGCGGCATGGCTTATGACATGATGTGCCTCACACACAAACCTTCGGCGGTATAATCAACATCCAACAAACATGCATAACACTAGCTAAATCCCAATAGAATGATACACAACCACCACCATGTAATACTTTATTGAACATAACCATATCAAACACACTCACTTTTGTGTCGACCGAAGTATGCCAAATTAAAGTTTCGGCACCTCCCGAATGACCGGCTCTTTACCTCGAATAATTTCGTGAAGAATAGACTAGGGTTTTTCCCCTCTTCTTTCTCTTCTCCTTCTTTCTGCCACCTCTCTCTCTCTACACATTCAAGAGATAAATATGGGGAAAACTATCTCCCCCACGATATTTGTAACCATATAAAAAGATTATCGTGTGCAAGCGAGACCTATTATTAACTTATGTTCCAATCACAAATCACCCACAAGACCTCGCAAGTTCTATTGTTTACGGTTTTTAACCCCCAAAACATATAGTTCAATTAAAAGTAATTGAAATACCGAAATATCCGAGGCGGGTATTACAGTGAAAATAAAAACCAAAAAGTGAAAATAAAAAGGTTACCAAACACTCCCTAAACTTTATGCGATTGAAAACGAAGGAAACAATGTTGGTTGGTATTAATTTTATCAACATGGTAGATAGTAAATAACCATATGCTATGGTGCATATATGCATCTTCTACTTTATGTCGTTTCATTGGGGAGTAATATTTACTTTGGTAGATAAACATTTTTTCTATCTTGTTCATTCTATCTATATCAACGTTGTGTTTGGAACGTGAGCAAAGTCGGAGAAGAAAATGATATTGTTCACAATATTAGAATTTTGTATTTTCTCTCCCAACCAAACAATAGAAAAGAAAGATTATATTTTAAATTTTCCTTACCTTTCTTAATTTTCTTTTCTTTTCCACAAGTTTCAAACAAATCCTAAGTAACCCTAAGTTTCTTTGTTAGCGTTTTGAAAACTTTGATGGGACGGTGTTATGAGATTAAATTCTACACGGAGGGACCGTGTAGAATGGTTTGTGCGGCAAACCAATGAAAATACTTGACACGTCACCTATTTGAAACTTAAACTCTTTCCTTGCTCGTGTTCTCTCTATATACTCGGACACTGTAGAACAAATACTTTATTGTGAGAGCCTAGAGATGGGGTTCTCTCTTCCTCTAACCCTATCTCTCTCTTCCTTTCTCTCAACCCTAGCCACCACAACTCCTTGATCTTCTCCCTTCCCCTTCTCCTCATGGGTTCCATACCCGTATGCGGCAGTGGGAGGGCGAGGCCATGGTACTACCGACTCTTTTTCTTTATTTTTATTTTTTTTCCCTTCTGTCTCTCCAGATCTACAACTTGTTATTTGATTTGTGAGAGTTTTGTCTCTTGTTCAATGAGAGTTATTAGTTTCATTTTTGGACGAATTTTGTCTACAGATCAGGTTCTCTCAATCGAGATTGTTTTACAACGATATCTGTGCTTCAGCGTTCTTTCCCTATACGATATCTTTGGCGAGGCAACTCGTGGCAGCTTGGCAGATTTGTAATTCTTAAAAGTTCATTATTGTGTTCATGCTTGGGTAGAGTGCATTTGATCGTCTGGGTA
Organism: Rhododendron kiyosumense; assembly: GCA_019656275.1. Classification (NCBI taxonomy): domain Eukaryota; kingdom Viridiplantae; phylum Streptophyta; class Magnoliopsida; order Ericales; family Ericaceae; genus Rhododendron; species Rhododendron kiyosumense. The sequence goes on from BPLS01000518.1 coordinate 114,325, forward strand.
CTTAGTGTCTTTTATCCTTAATTTTGCACTTTTTCTCGTTTGAGACTTCTAATTATATGTTAGACAGTTTAAAAGTGTCGCTATTACGTCAGATCATGTCTGGATTAGGATGAAAGACATAAATTGCCTTGTGATTTACTTGTTTTCTATTTGTTAGATGATTATTTGGTTTTGTCGATATTCTTTGAAATGATCTCCGTTTTGTAAGTGTCGCTGGGCGTTTATCAATACAATCTTCTCACTTTTGACCCAAAAAAAAGAAGAAGAGAGAGCCTAGAGACAAAATTAATTATGATCCTCTAGAATAAAATGATCAAAAAAATAAAAGATTTTTGCATCTATTCAAACAAATTGAAAATTGGAGCACTTAAATTTATTTACTATATTTTTTAATATATAAACAATCTCAAAAAAATAAAGTGCTACAATTTCAATTTGTTTAAATCGGTGCAAAAATCTTATTTTTCTAATCATATTATTTTAAAGGGTCATAATTAATTTTGTCTGTTTAATTATGAGAGTCCTACAGACAAAAAATAATTATGATCCTTTAGATTGAAATGATCAAAAAATTAATATTCTCGTACCGGTTTAATTTTCAATCCGTTTGAATCAGTGCGGAAATTTTATTTTTCTGATCATTTTAGCATGGGGGAGAAGAGACGATTTCAATTTTGAGTTGGGTTTTTTTTAGTGGGCTCAGTTGTCACCTCAGCTAATCTGGCTGGGGTGTGGTGTAAAATGATGGGCGCGGCTATTCGCAATCCTTTATTTTCTCCCATAGCCCACCATATTTCGGTAAGTGGTTGTTGAAAATCATAAATAACATTTTGGTAAATAGCTGTTCAAAATAATATTATATTTCGGTAACTACATGTCGAAAATATATTCAACTTTCGGTAAACAACTGCCAAACATGCATTTTCGGTAAATAGTTGTTGAAAAAAATATCATATTTCGGTAACTGGATGCTAAAAATGTATCTCAATTTCGGTAACTAACTGTCGAGTAAAATTGAAAATTTTTAACGGATTATGGGAGAAAATCAAGGGCTACAAATACACGCGCCCAAAATGATTTGCCTGTAGCATTTCCGAAAAATATGGATTAATTTCAAGAATATCCCCTTAACTATCACATTTTTTTAACATCACACCCTCAACTAAAAAACCAATCAACAACACCCTCTTAACTATCATTTCTAATCAACTTCACCCCTTCTGTCCAAATCTGTTAACATTTGTTAACATTTTGGATGAAAAATGAATAAATTGGATGGAAAGTAAAATTTTAACCCCAAAATGCCCTTCACTCTCTCTCTCTCTCTCTCTCCAAAAATGGAGTTCCAAGACAAATAAACTAGACCCAGATTCTCTTCCAATCTCGCTCCACCCCACCGCCACCAATCATCTCTCCACAAATCCTCCCTCCTCATCTCCCCCTCTCTCTCCACCGGACAAGAAAACCCCCACTCGCAAGTCCAGAACCTGCAAATCGGACGTGTTAGCCAAGGTCAGAGGATACGCATGCCAGCCATCTGCGCCGCCCGAATCTTCTAGCTCACCAGAGAGCTAGACCACAAATCGAACGGCGAGACCATCCAGTGGCTCCTACAGCAGGTTGAGCCATCGACTATCGCCACCAACGGAACCGGGACCATTCCGGCGTCAGCGCTAACAGCAGCCGGCGGCTTTGTTTCAGCTAGGCTGCAACAGAGGATTGATGAGTTGGGTGGTGGGCTTCAGCAGAGGATTGTTTCGAACGGCAAGAATTTTAAAAAATACAATTATTATATGTGAAATTTTTTTTATCCCCAACTTATACAATCTTGCCACTGCTAGATTTTTTTTTCTTATTTTATTTTATATACTAGTCATAAATCTTTTTTTTTAAGAAAAAAACCCAAAAAAGTATTTTAAAACTAAATTCAATGGGACAAAGGAAAATAATATAAATGATGATGTGTAATTAAGAAAAAAAAAACTTCACATTCTAACTCTAAAACTACTTAACTTAAAAAATTAAGGAAATTTAATTATAATATCAGTCCTCAAATTTATAATGCCACTCCCAAAAAGGAGTGTGATTATCAATTTGAAAAATCCATATAAGAATCTAAGATGTGACATTATAAATTTGGAGAGTGGCATTATCTATATCCAAAATTAAGGTTAGTTTTTCTTCACATTCCATGTGCAAAATGAAAAACATCATTTACTCATTTATTATAGTTAGTATTATACTCCATCCGTCTCAATTTACTTGTCCCAGTTCTATTCTAACTGGATAAAAAAATTAGTTATATCTTTAAATTGGTAATGAATTTTATATCCAATATGGATCTTATTTGATAGATCTTAATTTGTTCTATAATACAATATTTTCAAAATCACCTATAACATTATAAATTACAAGATTCAATCAATTGAAAAGTGGCACGAACTCCCAAAAGTGACAATTAAATTGGGACGGAGGTAGTATTATTTTAATTTTTTCTGGAGTCGATAACTATTAATATTGTAATGCATCTTTTTTATTTTTTTAGTATACATTTCGCTACTGTTAGGATAAAATCTTGGTTTCGTCTCTGGACGAGTAGAGCTCTTTGGCCCAATCTAGGCAGACCCACCACGTCCTACATGTCCAGTGGCGGGGATGTGGTCGGGGATGATATATAAATACGTATAGAAATATTGATTTTTTTTAGAAGTTAACGAAAATATTGTTTCTTTTTGTTTGGGGGTTGATGGGTTTCTTGTGTTGTATAATTGCAAAGGGTGAGAAAACCTATAGCTGAAGTGAGAATTCAATAGGGACTACTGTATTTGGTTTGCCCCATCTTTTTTTCCTCTCTACAGCTCCATTTCAAGGCTCCAACTGCAGGTGCTCATGGGTCTTCTCTTTTTCAATACAAACACAATCCTGTACATCCATATACACATCTATAATATTTACATGTGGTTTTGGTAAATTATGGGGCTTTTACAGATTTTTTTTTTTTTTTTTTTTATCCGAAAAACTATGCCTCAAAGGCTTTCATTGAAACAGAAAAACAGCCCAAAGGCTGAAACAGGAACCAAGTCCGGAGCCCTAAGTTGGGTCGAAACCTCAACAGATGGGTTATCCATGAGGACTGGATAGGTATCTCAGAAATACAGAAAACCAAGCCCTTAGCGGGCAAAGAACGGTCCGCGCAGGGACCAACAAACACCACCAAATCAGTACACAACCTGTTAATACAAATAAATTTGAAAAAGCAGCTAAAAGCCCGAGGGCCACCGGAGCAACGCCGAACACCAACTACAAATCTCGCCGGCGGAATCCATAGGATCCCGAGGGCGGCAAAAGGCCCAGATTTGTAGTAGCGCGAGGAGGAGCAAGGAGGCTTACGAAAAACAGGTTGGTGACTGGCGGGAGGTGAGAGGCGATCCACGGCGGCCTGGGAGGGGGTAACTAATGGAGGAAGAGGGGAACGGCGACACAACGGGAATCGGTGGCCGTGCTGGGTGAGGCGGCGCGGTGGTGGACGATGACGGGACTGGGCGAGGCGGAGAAGGCGTAGCAGGAGGAGAGCTGTCGGAGCCCCAAGCGAACGGATCTGGGGGAGGTGATGAAGGCGTCGGAGGGTGAGGTTATAGTGGTGGTTCGGCGGCATCTGGTGGAGGCGGCGGCAGGGTTGGGATCGGAGGGTTTTGTGGTGGAAGAAAGAACACAAAAACAAGAGGAAAATGAGAGGAAAACCTAAAAAAGGAGAAGAAAACCTCACGGAGAGGGGGGAGACTCACAGATCTCAGCTCCCCCCCCCCCCTCTCTTGCAGCCCCTGAAACCCTAAGCAAGAGAGGTTCTAGAGAGAGAAGAGAACGAGAGGAAAAAAGGGGCTATGAGTTGGGCTTTTACAAATTATTGCTGCAATTTTAATGTTGATTTTGGTCTGGAATGTGGAGGGGCCAAATAGCTTCTTGGGTTTGGGCTTAACTTTTTGTTTGATTCCCAAAAGTGTGTTGATAATAGTGGTATTTCCTAAAGATTTTGTTTTCTTTAGATCTTGATGGAGTGCTGAGTAGATTTGATTGTGAACATATATAGAGAGGGAGAGGAGAACGATGGATCGAATTTTTGTAATTGCAAAACCTAATTTCAACAAAAGAAGGGGTATCTTAGTCTTTTCTCTCATTTCCGTCCAAAATTTTAACAGCATTGAAGGGAGGGGGTGAAGTTGATTGAAAATGATAGTTGAGGGGGTGATGTTGATTGGTTTTTTAGTTGAGAGAGTGATGTTGATAAAACATAATAGTTGAAGGGGTGCTCTTGAAATTAAGCCAATAAATATTGATATCAGTCTATAGAGGTTGAGCAAATGAAATTGTACAATTTGCAAATGAAAAGATACATTAGCTGAAGGGTCGCCTTTGTTGAGTATTTGGACAGCATGCCTGCCAGTGACATCTAATCCTATCATTGACAGTAGCACAAAAGCATGAGCTGAAACAAGCGTTTTCAACAAGAAGAATTTATTGTGGACCAACTATTGGATGGTGGCTTTTCCCATTTTCCACTTCTGATTTTTGGCTTTTGGCTGTTTGGTTGACGGGAGAAAATGAGTTTTCCGAAAAATGGATTTTCCATTTTCAAGTTTCTAAAACAAAAGGCAGAAAGAGCTCAGAGGAGCTTTTCCAATTTTCATTTTCTCGTTTTGTTCCTTTGCCATGCCAAAAAGACGTCCCTACCCTCATTGTTTTGGCATAATTCCACAAAACCCTAATCAGTCTTGAGCACCACTAACAGAATCCGCTATTGACGTTCACTCTTCGTTCTGGTCAGATTTTCGAAAAAGCTCAAATATCGATTTGTAGCACGAAGTCTTGTTCGTCTCTCCTTTGACGATATCAGAACAGCAATTGCAGTCGCCGTCCGACCAAGGAATGGTCCGCAGACTCCGTATGGTCGTTGAAGCACTAATTTTGTTCAAATTTGCCGAGAACGAAGCTGCTCAAAAATCAATTTTGAGCGTTGGGTTTTGTGCGCATCGAGGAGACGATCTCAATGGTGCAAACGCCGTCGTGTTCTGTTGGCTAAGGAAGTCGCACGCACAGCTTGAAATTTGCGCGTGAGAATGTGGTGCAGCGGAAGGAAGAAAGGTTGAAGAAGAACGGTGACCAAAAAAAAAAAAACAGTGTCTTATCTCATGAACATTATTTACTAGACTAAAGGCAACACTTGCAAAGTAACAGAACAGCACATATCAGCACCAGCTGATAGTTGCCAATACAATGATCAAGTGAAGCGTGACGCAACAAATCATATTTTTTTCCTGTACATGACAAGATTATTCCCACACAAGTATGCACTTACAAAAGCTAGAATTTGTTCAAAAGTTCATCACTTCCTCAATCTCACACCATCTGACCAAGACCATTTTTTTTTTTTTTTCCGCCCTTTCTTTTGATAGGCAAGTGAGGAATCATTAAAAAGGGCCACAAAAGGTGCGGCTCGTGCACAAACGACAAAACTATACCGATGAACAAAAACCCTAAACCCATCAAATATTAAAATGGAGATATCATTCCACAAAAGAAACTAACGAGAAAGAAACCCCTACATAAACCGGAAAACCATGGTAAAAAGGACCATCCTTTCCAAGACTGAAACAGAGCATTCAATTCCTTCAAAAGCACATACAGCTCCTCCCTAGATGCACCACATAATGAAAACAGGAAGCGCAACCCAAGCTTTGCAATCGCCTCTACCGGGGTATCCATATAGCTAACCATAGAACAGACCCATCACAGAGCCTAGACAACTTGTCAATTCGAGTGTGGAGCTTCCTAAAATGTTGGCACTATGTTTGAATTGCCGGAAAGGAAAAGCGAACACTTCAGAATTCAGACACTTGAGCAACAACTCCAAATATTAAAAGATCAGTTATACGATGACTTGAAAGAAATGCAAGTCAAATACGATGTCGCGCCAAGAAACTTCTGCATTAGAACTCGCAAGAAGAGTCAATACAGTAGAACTGAGAGCTGGTAAGAAATTTCATAATCTTGCCCTTCAATGGAATGTACATAATAGTTTTAGCCGAACCAATAAGCAACAAAAGCATACAAGAATGCATTTCCACTATTTCAACTTTTAGCCGAACCAATAAGCAGCAAAAGCATACAAGAATGCATTTCTACTATTTCAACTTTACATCGTGTAACATCCAAAACCCATTTTTCCATTACAGGGTCTTAACAATGAACTAGAATTCAACAGTGTCATCTCATGAAGAGACTTCCGGTAAAGTGGTACAAATTTTGAACCGGACAAAGAAAATTAACTAATTGCCACAGAATCTTAACGGTTTCACAGGCGAAATGTCATTGATAGATTACCACAGGGGGGAACTTGAACTTGTCCAAGATGAACGGTATTGCCTGCGTTCTATTGACCAAATCATGGTAAAGATCGTACTCTGCTTCGTAATCATGCAAGTGCAACTCAGCCTTTTGATTCGTATGGTAATGATGCTTAGCCGAGTCCGATTTCCCATACCCAAAAATGCTAACCTTGTCACAAATTCCCAAAGCAAGCATAACAGCTTGCATTCCCGAAGAGTAATGGAACAAATTCCCGCCGTGGGCAGATCCCCATTCTTCCACCAACTTCTTCCCCTCCTCCGTAAACCGCTTCATCGAATAATACTTGACAATCCTAGTACACAACAAATCAAAACGCAAATCGGTAACCACCAGGGGGGACCTGTGGGACGAGTTACAAAGGGCGTAATCGAAGAAGTGGATCGGTTGGCAAATGTACATGACAATAGGAACGGTTAGGCCATACGGATGGCAAAAGCAGCCCTCTCTTCGGGCACACAAGTGCAGCATGTTGCTATTGATGAACGAGATCGTCGTTTTCGAGCCCACGTGGCGCTCGAAGCCACTGGTCCTGGCGTTGTTCAACCGGATCACCGCTTCGTGCCTATCAATCAGTTCACCATTCTCCTTCTGCAACAGAATCCCACTATTCCCCACCACGGCGCAAGATGAATACTTCACACTCTCTCGATCAATCGGAACCCTAACGAGATTGACCAAATCCGACATGATATCCGGCTGGAACCGCCTGTTCCGCCACCAACCGTGCAAAATCTTCCTCAACTCCAGCCATATACGGTAAAACTGCGGGGACTGGACGTTTACCGGAATGCCCCTGAACGACCTAGCTCGAGCGTGGAGAATACTGACCCTCCCGGAGGACAGATACGTCCTTTTCCGCCCCCGATCCGGTAAGTTCCCCTCCATCATCTCCTCGATCTCCTGCTTCCACTGCGCTTCCCCCAGATCAACCGCCGCGAGCTTCAGCAGCGTCTCGTTCATCGCCGTAGCGGGCCTTCGGGCCGCGACGACGTCGTTTGGGAGCCGAAGCGAGTTAAACCCGCCGCGAGTCGCGACTCGGAAGCTCAGAACGAAGGCCGCCGCCACGACGAGCATCAACGTGCCGAACAGAGGCCTCACTCTCCGCTTCATCAGAACCAAAGTATATTAGTATTAGCTAACGGATAAAGCTACGGCGTTGCTGGATTTTGGGGTAGGTGGGTTTCGCTGGTACAAACGATCGTTCTTCATTGGGTTTGATTTGGAATACAAACGAGCTGTCAGTGTAAGTATTATTGTAGATAATTAATGGGCATTGGGTGTGGAATTCGTAAACCCTAGGTTGAGTGCAGGAGGGTGCAGATCTGGGAAGAGATAGGATTTGATGAAACTACATCGTGAATAAATATGAGCCTCGGCTCGGGTGGAGCTAGTGTATGGTTGAAGCAAATACAGCTAAGTCAGTGATTATGCCAATGGAGTATTTTATGTGGGGGAGTGAAGTGAAAGAGGTTGACTTGCAGGAGAGAAGAGGAGTCGCCTTGGAAGTTGGAAGAGCGAGATTGGAGAGAGAGAGAGAGAGAGAGAGAGAGAGAGAAAGAGAGAGTGAATGTGGAACCTACTGCATAGTTACCTTTCGGAATGAGAATTTGAACATGAATTTGAGTCCTGATACCGTGAATCCAAAAACATTTTACTAGTAGACCGACCATATAAATAAAGGGAGCAGTTCCTCTCCGTTCATGAAAATGGATTGGACTGTTCCTTTTTTCAAGTTTTTGGGCCCACGTTAGGCTCATTTTGATAATCGTAATCGTTCATGTTTTAGACTTTATCTCGAAAATTGATCATATCAAAAATTACGGTGATCGGATACTAGTTGATGTGATTTTGAAATGCACTTATTAAGAGATAGCAAATGGGTTTTGATTAGTGTTGTAAACTCTTTTTTTCCAAGATAAATGCTTGCCGCAACCATATCAACCGCATTCAATCAACTTGACTTCTAGTGTGGTCAATATTCTCAACGAGCTTCAAAATATGAACGATTTGAATCATTAAATTGAGCCTAAAAAAAGCTCGCAAATGTCCAAAACTACACCGTCTAGTCTAGAGAGGATCCAGCCAACCCGTTCCGGAACATCTTCTTAAAAAATAAATACTTATTTCACATTTTCAAATTCAAAAATAATGTAAATGAAAAATAAATTTTTAATTTTTTTTGCATCGTATTAAAGATCTAAATGAGATATTTTAAACAAGATCCATATTGCATATTTTTAGATTTCAATAAACCTATCATGTTTGAGCTTGAAATTACCTTCTTAAAAAATAAGTACTTATTTTGCGTTCTGAAATGGGGCATCCTACGATGCCAAGCAATCCAAACATGTTTGGATCGCAGAGATGCTGTTGGAGTGTTCGCAATCGTCAGATGATATTTTTAATGGTCGATTTAAAAAAAATTCCTGGGAAAAGTTAAAACTTTTCAAAAATCTGGACCATTGAATACAAAAATAAACGGCTGTGATACAACTGTATAAGCTCTCTGTAGTCCAACTGCAGAGAAACCGGGTCAAAAAAAAAAAAACCCACCCTGTCAGCTTTAGTTCTCACACAACTAATTTTTTTTATTAATGCTGCGAGTATTATTATGAAAGTGACATAGAGTGATGGATAACCATAGAATGAAAATTAACTTCCTCCTCTCAGGAATGAATCCAATAACAGTGAGGCACTAGAATGGTTACGAAAGCGATATATGTATCACACTTTTAATGCATTCTATATCATTTTGTCTATAAAGTATGAGAATTGATTTTGTCACTTCTCTTTTATCAATGCCACTATTATTCTCTCACAAAACAAATTATCTAATCAAAACACAAATGAAAATGACATTAACAAGAAGAGGAATGAGAAAATCACTCCCCTAAAGTATAATGTTTTAGCTTCATTCCTATATAAAACGGAGAAAATAGAAAGAAAAGAAAGAGAAGTATACGAAAAAGAAGTAATGAGAATATGATCGGGTTTGGAAGATCGATTCTAATAATAATAGTTTTTGAAAAACTAATATTATACTATATTGTGTTCATTTTTATCTTTACTTTTGTGCCAAGTTTCTTTTATTATTGTCTAAATTTTATAACAAGTATGATATTGTAAATCCCAACTACATATAATATGTACCATAAATCAAGTTGATTCAATAATATTGGTAAGAATATGATTCAAATTAATCAATACTCAATGGGATTTATGATGTGTTAATTTAATCGAGTAAAATATAATTTTAATTCTTGCTAGTGTATGAAACAATTGTTTTTTTTGATTGCATAATTTATACATACAGATTGAATAATTTGAATCGTTAAAATAAATTCTGAGACTCACACTATTAAATAATGTGTTCGACAGGTAAGGATTTCAATACATTTTGTTGAACAGTATGATTGCAATACATAAAAATATATTGACATAATATAATATTTTTGAAAAGATTTTATGTAAAAAAACTTCGAGAAAACATTTACTCCTAATAATTTTGAAATAGTAATGACATTCAGTTGAGTTGAAGCTTTCGTGGGCTCTTCTAGAACCACAACAAACACACGGACTCACACACGCACTACACTACGGGAGTCTCAGATATTTATGTGAGTATTTGTGCACTAGTTTTTGCATTTTTATTTTGTGATTTGCTACAACCACAAACACTTACACATATATTCTCTCACATTAAGTGTGAAGCGGATGATTGTTCTGTCGAGTTGTGGCCCACAAATATCCGGTGAGAAACTTGAACCGGCTTCTTCCGGTCAATTCAGTGCTTTGAATATCACCAGGGAAGGAGGTATATCTTCACTCTACCTCTCCTCCAACTGTGTCTTGCAAATTCTAGCATATATCCATGTTTTTCTAGCTTCAAATATTGCTACCTTTTCCATGAACAACTATTGCCCGAACTAGTCAGTCGGGTACGTAGCCGGTAGAATAGCTGGAAAAGCTGACTCGTGAATTTTGAGACCATACTCCAGGAAAAATTTTCCTCCCTAGAAACATTGGGGCTAGATCGATCGGTTCATGTTCTGCTTTTAGTTTTGCAGAAAGACCCCTTGGACTACATGCTTTGAGTGCTCATGGCCTTTTAGCTTTACTACAAGAAACCACAAGTCCTTGGATCTCATTGGCACAAGGTGCGCATTGCCCTTCACTGCGATGAAACTATATGACCTCTACCAAACCAGCAAGCTAACCAGGAAGAGATGACAAAAAATGGTGTGCCCGTGCTGTGGTAGACAAAAATCGCAGCGCCCGTGCACCAAGAGGCAGCTTCGATTTTACGCCTTCCAGCACCTCCAAAGTAGTTCTTTAATTAGTAATCCATGTTAGAGAACAAGTGATGGAGAAGACTACTACCAGCATGTACATTCTTCTACTGTACCCTACGAACATTTACATTTCATACATATACACACAGATCCTTACTAACCCTATGTTGTTGATGAAACACCATCACAAAAGTCATCAACAGTCATATATAAAAAAACATCCTAAAACAAGCCCCAACTTCTTAATCCATTCATGTTAGAGAAAGCAAAAGAACCGACAAAACATTTATATACAACCTTTCCTTTGGTCTTTTCCTCCCTTTATGACACCCCTTCATATCTCGTCACCCTCTGGCTCCACGTCTTCAAACACCACGTCCTGCTCTACGTACCTCACTGCCACCAAAAACCTAATACACACCTGTGAAGGGTAAAGGAGGAAAGAGAATAGCCTTAACTTGACGTGTACGTCTCCTTCCAACATAACTTGAACCAAATAGCTACAAAGTCGTAATACCTGCTTTGGATCATAAACAGCATACTCATTGTACTCGAGAGGGCTATCTTTGTGCGCTGATGGGACCAACCTACCACGCGGGACTTTGATGTCATCTCTCCAAACGAAGTGCTCCGATTCATCCGTTTTCTTGCGCCCCAATCCCTTCACCCCCGCCGCCTTCTCTTCCAGAGTCTTTGCTTCCTGCTCAAAGGACCCACAGATACATTAGAAACTTATCAACACCACAAACTACACAGAAATATCGTTCCTCGTTGAAATGTACTTGGAACTCAAAATCTCCCCACTTTATCCCATTTGCAAATACTTCTATAGTTGTTTCCAGGATTGTCAAGGAAAGTTACAACCTTTTCATTTGACTTTCTTTTGTGGGTTGTCCCAAAATGTAGAGGATCAAGGATATGGGATGGGGAGTATTGAAGAGGCATACCATACCTCTGCTTCAGGTGTTCGATTGAACTCTGTGACACGCTCACCCAGAGAGGCAATAGCCAAAACCAAGAAACCCTCTGGCCTCTCCACTGAAGTAAACCCGTACCTAGCAGCTTCTGCAGCTGCATCTGAACAAACTATAGCCTTCCCAAACTGTAAGCAGAAACCCCAAAATTATGACGAGATGGAAAAATACGTTCAAGTTAGGCTGTTTTGTTTCCTTGGATCATAAATGGAAGAATTTGAAGAGAGAAGATAAATAACTGCATTTGAGAACATATATGGTTTCCCACTCTTGCCTTCCATTTTCCTTCTGCACTTCCCTCCAACACATCCAAGATCCAAACTCAGCCTAAAAGTGACTTAAAAATACCAATTGCTACATGAATACCATGTATCCTGGGACAGGAAGCCAACATAGTGCTGGCAAGAGTCCCTTGTGCAAGTGCCTTAACATATTTGAGCTCCGAGTACCTGATATGAAGTATCTTATCAGATAGATAACAATATCCAAAAAACTGCACTCAATTCCCACAGACCGACAGAAAGCTAAATACCTAAAGAAGAGTTCCTTACCACACCACAAGAGGACTTTGTTGGGCTGCTTCTTTATTTCTTCAAAGGAAGGGCAAGCACTTGACTCAACAGCGAGTATGTTCTCGACTGATACTCCGTAGCTCTGGCACAATAAAACGCAAAAAGAGAAATAAGTATGCTTGGATCATTAGTTGATAGCAAAGTGAAAAAAGGCCCATAGATGCACTAGTTATTACTATGTCTCCGAGTTTGACAGGTTCATAGGTTCTCTCTAGATAATCCACAATCATCTTATAGTCCTCTGATCGCTTATCAACAGGAGAAATCAAATTACCCAACTTCTGATATCTGTCGAACAAAGGGTCATCAAGTGTGGGACCACTCATGTCCCCTATGAGACGAGAAGCCACATTCATGTCTCTGACACTCTCAAACGCCGCTGCAGCCTACATAACAATATACGAACTCTCAAGTGACTGCAGGTATGATTATTGTAAAAGCTGTTGTACTTTAATGTATCAACATCCCATCTATCATACATGTTCCGCAAGGTCTTCATAGTCGTGAAAGATGAAAGGCCTGGTAGATTGAAGGAGAGTGAACCATTTCATACTGAAATCCGACCATACAGCCGTCGCCTTTCGTCCCATCTCTTTCATTGTTCTAACTGTTTCTATGAATTGCAGCAGAACCACCTCACCTGATCATAGATAGTGTCATTATCTCAGTCAAACTCCAGAGAGAGAGAGAGAGAGACTTACATCTCTTCAAATGGACATCAGTAAGCATTGCCAATGGGAGGTCAGGGGTGTCTAACGCCATTTCCATCATTGCATTCCTGTGACCAATACAAGGGACTAATAAAAAACAGAAAGAACAGCAAGACCGTTAGGTGGCCAAATAACTTGGGAATGTTTGGAGAAGACACCTGTAGGTGTCCTGACTGCACAACACCTTCATCAAACTTGTTACATATGGATTTAGTTTAGAGTGCACCGCGGCAGGCCCCACCTTCCGAAAACTAAGCCCTCCGTGCCTAACATCAACTCCATCATCGTATACAATCGCAAAGAAATTATTTCCGATAAGCTAACTCATATATATATATATATATATATATATATATATAGAGAGAGAGAGAGAGAGAGAGAGAGAGAGAGAGAGAGTGTGTGTGTGCGCGCGCGCGCGCACACAATACAGAGGAAAAGAATACCATGTCAACTGGGTAAAACTTGCGCGGCTTCTTCTGAAACTTCTTCTCTCTTTCCCAAGGGTCGAATTCATTTCCAGTTAGCTCCTCAAACAGCTTAACAAACTCCTTGACAGAACCGTCCACGTCATCTTCCTTTTCTTCGAGCCTTTCTTGTGCTCTTTTGACGTCATCACCAGCCCCTTTCTTGTAGTACAGATGCAATCCCTCGTCTGGCACCTGAATCAGTTGCATCACACAAAAGCTGCACCAAACACATTAAATAGTGTGATTAACTCCTTGGACAACCAAAAACCCAAGCCAACATTGAAAGGGCTATATAGTGAAGTACTCATTCACTTCTCGTCCTAGATCGCAAAGAGAAAATGCGCAGTTGTACAATATCCCATCTTTCTCAAAAATTTGCCCTCCTTCCTCCTGTAACTTAGAATCCTTGTGGACTCCTCTCTTCCCATATACTTTGAGCTGCACATACACCAGCAATTATGCAAGACGAGAAAAGGAATACGGTATCAATTTAACAAACTTTTTTATGCAAATAGGTAAGACAGAATGTAAAGGCTACCTCGGATTCGAGGGTATCTTCCTTGTCCCCTAAAAGTGCTCTTGCTTCCACCACAAGGTCTCTAGAGATATCATAATCCTCCAGAGGCTGAGGCTCTCCCTTCTCTATGCTATCAATTAACCAAGCTTCGCTTAGTATGGTTATGCCCCTCTCCCTGTTAAACATAAAGCCAATAGGTCGAACAAAGCCGCAAATTGTTGCCAATTCTTTAGAAGACGACTTAATAAGTTATAGACAGACAAGCAAACTTGGGAGGAATATACAAAATTGTTCAAGAGAAACAGGATTCAAGCCATTTTTTGAGGGTGATATGCCAGTATAATAGCATAATACATTAAACTTATTTCTTTGGCATTCATATCATTTCCCTTTGCTGTGGTGTCTAAATCAATTATACAAACAATTGACGGTTTAGAGTTAAAAGGACTTACAATGCATCTGCAATTTTGATCGAGCCACCACGTTCACCTTCAGCGGGGGTTGTTACCAGACAAGTTACACCTGCAAAGTCGAGTCCAAAAGTCAGTTTAAGAATGTACACTCATTCGAAACAACAAAAACTTCTCGGATATTCGGGAATTACCACTAACTGAATTTGAAACTTTCCCTCCGCGTTTTTCAATCTCAGACTTCCAGTATTGCTGCAAAGAAATGTGTAAACCCCGATAAACTATGAAAACTTGCATCACATTTCCTCATGGCCAGACAATGGAAACGTTATGTTGACATCTGTGTAAGAAATACAAATATATACATGTGTTCGAGAAAGACGACCCGATAAAGCAATTGCCATCCCAGCAAAAAGTTTGTCTGTGGTTCCCGTTCTCCTCTTCCGTTGCCTTCTCTTCCGGTTGCGATCCTCTATGAACTACATTAAAGGATAAAGATGACAGTGTGTTTAGAACGCAAAACCACCATCATTATTACTATAAATTATTGCAAAATGTGAACGAGGCTTACATCGGAAACAGCTTTATTTTGAATCGATTCGGGAATTTCAATTGGTTCCTCTCTCCTCGGCGGGTCCTTGGTGCTGAAGGTGCAAGTTGACCATTCACTATAATCTCCTCTACAGGCATATTTGGTACCAGTCCACTCCAAACGGCCGCCACAAATCGGACATTTGTCTAGTGCCCCATGAAATAACATGTCAAGGCTGTTCATACGTAACATTTAGTTCGTTTCAACGTATAGTCATTCATTTATATGGAAAACGTTGCGGCTAATAGGCCCCAAAGTATTTTACATTTATATGTAATGCATCTTGGATTATGAGGAAACTCTTTAGACTTGAGAGAGTTGAGTTAGCCCCTAATCGAATACAAAATTGGCAATGGAAACTCCAATTTTCTTTGGGTTGAGAATTTGTCCCGTCTGGGTCCCCGTACAAGAGGTTTGGGATGATATAGTCTATAACCTGGGGAGATCCTCACTTGCCAAGGTATCTTCTATGATTCATTATGGGCAATGGAGGAGCCTAGGATAATGAATAGAATCGCCCAACAAATCATTGCCCAAAGCCCTTCAAGCTTGCAACCTTGAGATTGACAAGGAAGATTCTGTGTGGTGGATGCTTCATGCTATTGTAAATACACTGTTAAGTCTGCACCGGATGCCATTAGGCATTAGTACCCGAGAAGAAATAATAATTCAGTTATATGGACCAGTAAGGAGGTGCCAAGATGATCTTTTATTCTATGGCTGCGTGTTCAACAGAGACTTGAGTATGAAGGATAGACATGCTGGCGCTCGGGTTTGGATGTTGAGGAAACATGTCTTATGAAATGGGGATAACAAGAATCATCACCATCTGTTTTTTTTATTGTCCCTACTCTCTTAGTGTTTGGAAGCAGTCAACGGATAAAAATGTGGCTAGGAATGTTCCTAGTGGTTTGGATGACGGAGTGGCTAGGAATGTTCCTAGTGGTTTTTTTTGTCCCTACTCTCTTCGGCTACTGCTGTATACTGCTCATGGTGTGAAAGGAATCAAAGGGTGTTCCAAAACAAAGCAAGCTCTGTAGAGATGGTGATAGGCAACATTGTCAATGCCATCAGAGAAGTTGTGCTTCCATTGTGAAATGTGAAGTCTTCTCTCATGAATAAAGAGCTGTGTGGGGTCTATGGGGGCTGTCTGAGCAGATTATGTAGCCATCATAGGTGCCTAGTGTGCTATGTTCAATGCTTCCAGTTTAGGCTAGTATGTTCTGTTCTTCTGCTGCTGTTCTGCTAGTGACTCAGTTGTATTTTTCCTGCTAGTTTTTCTTGTTTGGTTGGCTGTTATCCGGGGATGCTCCGGTGCCTTCGTATTTCTTGGTTTGGTCTTTCAATGAAATGTGCATTTATCAACACACGCACAAAATAAGTATTTTACACCAACACTTAGAAAGCAAAGACACGCACACACACCCCGTCTCCAAAGAGCACGTACACTGTTGAGCAAAAATACATGCATTTATCTATTAGAACTTGTGACATTTTTAACCATAACGTAATATTTGGTTCCTTGTAACACTGTTTCAGTACATCACATAATATACATAACTTTCCCCAACAATATGTAACAAACTCACCATCTAAGGATGACATCCTCATTGATTCCGGATAAATTTTGCTCGTTGATTTCAAGAATTACACGCATTTCCTCAACTGAGAGGTTCTTTCTCATGACTTTGCAGAACCTATCAAACTCTGCACCCACATTGCCCGTTTCGTAATCGTGCTTCATCTTCTTGGGCGACCCCTCTCCCTCGGGGGACTTGCCACCCACCTTGTGCTTCCTCATCACCATTCTCTCTTCATTGCCAGTTGAGTGAGTATGAGATCTTGTTTCATGAACCTATGCATCGTCACATAACGTCAACGTCAAAATATTAAGTATGGCTCTTCTTGCACCTTTCTTTTTGAAGATCACACATCATGTAAAAAAATATCAAAATTATATGCTACATTAATTTTTTTTAGTTATAATAATTTGCCCTCTAGGTTGAGCTTTCTATACTAAATCTAGACCACTTTTTGCTAGTCATTGTGCCTTTTCTAACTGATTTCACAACATTAAGTACGTATTCATGTCACGTTATTTATCGAGAAAATGGCTAAGTGTGCAAATGTAGACAAAGTCTGTGAGATGAGATTATGCATGTCCTCAAAGGGCTGTTTATTACGAGGACAGTAAACGGCACGTCTTCCCTCTTACTCCATTAGCCAGTGCAGCTCAATAAGATAAAGAAAGATATTACAAAGAAATGACTCTTGGCTTTAACACCCTAAAAATTGTCCTCATCACTTTGAAAAGTACATCAACAATGAAATGGCTATTTCACATATTTGTACAATAAAGACAAACACATCGCATACAATGGCTCGTGGAATCACCCCAAGAAACCAGTAGATACCACGAACATCTGCAGTTTGTGATGGGGCAGTGACATTAACACCCCACCCTATGGAAGATTATTCATTGCCGCTAAGTTCTGTGAGTGGGTCGCGTCTAATTTGGGCAGATCTTTAAGGGCCAAAGTTGCTTCAATAATTAACCATGGGGTTTGGTGTTGGTCAAGATTTAAGGAATCAGTTTATCCAAAGTCCAAACCATCATTTCCCATACTCCTCCAAGCTTGAGACCTAATCCAGATACGGAGGATTCTGTTTTTTTGGCTGCCTCATTCTGAGTGGTATTATCACGGCTCGATCAGCTTGGAACACCATCAGGAAGAGGTACCCGATCCAGCCCTGGCATATGATCATTTGGGGTGGAAGCAATGTCCCTATATGGTCTTTTATTTTGTGGCTAGCTGTTTTTCAAAGGCTTAGCCCTAAAGATAGATAACGAAGCTTGGGTATGCAGATCGATGGAGCTTTGTTGCCACTGTAATTTTGAGGTTGAAACACACCAGCACTTATTTTTTGCTTGTTCCTGTTCAACAACTGTGTGGCAGCATTTAATGAGTAGAAATATGGTGCAAAGGATGCCTAATACACTGGAGAATGTGCACGTGAAAGGGAAGGGCCTCAAATGTATCAGTCTAAAATGTTCTTTGGCAGCTGTGGTGTATGGTTTATGGAGAGAAAGGAACTCCCGAATTTCTGGGGGTTCAGCAAAGGGGCATGATCAGTTGGCCGCAGGAATTGTAGCCAGAATCAGAGATTTTCTCGGCTCAAGGAGAAACTGAAGCACTCCCTCAAGAATAAAGCCCTTTGCCTACAATGGGGCTTGTCAAGAACTTTCCAAACTGTAAGAACTTTCCAAACTGTATAGGTTTTGTTTCGGTTTTGTTAGGCAGTGGTACTGTGGCAACTAGTTTTCTGGCTGGTGGTTCGTGTTTTGTTGTAAGGGATTGTATCCCAGGACTTTGGTTGAGGTTAATAATACCTTGCACTTATCAAAAAACGAAAAGAAAATATTATTCATTGCCCGGAGGATTGCTAGAAGAAAAGAGTGCTCCACCACGAACTGCAGATTTCCTTGGCTTCTTTATTCTTTTCTTTGTTTAATGGTATCAATTCCATTGTTTTTCGCATTCTTGTAGAAATTTTATATCCAACCCATTAGCCCAAAAGCTCCAGCCAAGCCATTGGGTAGAGAGGTGGTCTCAATATTTGATTGAGCAATCACCTGTTCCATGCCCAAGCAATGTGTAACTGTATTTCCTTAACAATTCTCGTACTGCTTTGGTTTTTTCCACTACCCAATGTTCTAAAAATCGCTAGGCGCTAATCAGGCGGTTGGCCACCTTCGAGCGATTAATCGGTACATATTAATTAATAATCGGCGATTAATCGTTAATCGGACCTAATCGGATAGGACCCGCCAATGATTAATCATCGCTGATTAATTCCTTGACACTTCCACTACCATATGTTTACCTCCTTCTTGATTCTAGAACTGATCAGACAACACTAGCTATAAGATAACACGAACTGCGAGCACTCTTAATTAAGCCTTAGAATTTCTTCCCCATCTGGAGCTAAAATGACAACTTAATTTCATCCTTCGTTTCATTCCATGAATCATCATTATTTTTTCTCTGTAGTATAAATTTTCCTTCTATCTTGAAACTAATTAATCATGGTCTTTTATTG